>CM038681.1:120207944-120526832 GCA_021605205.1 Aegilops longissima
ACCGGTGACCCCCGAAACTCTCCCGATGGCCGAAACAACACTTCCTATATATAATTCTTTACCTCCGGACCATTCCGGAACTCCTCGTGATGTCCGGGATCTCATCCGGGACTCTGAACAACTTTCGGTTTGCTGCGTACTCATATCTCTACAACCCTAGCGTCACCGAACCTTAAGTGTGTAGACCCTACGGGTTCGGGAGACACGTAGACATGACCGAGACGGCTCTCCGGTCAATAACCAACAGCGGGATCTGGATATCTATGTTGGCTCCCACATGCTCCTCGATGATCTCATCGGATGAACCACGATGTCGAGGATTCAAGCAACCCCGTATACAATTCCCTTTGTCAATCGGTATGTTACTTGCCCGAGATTCGATCGTCGGTATCCCAATACCTCGTTCAATCTTGTTACCGGCAAGTCACTTTACTCAGATCAGTAATGCATGATCCGTGACCAAACACTTGGTCACTTTGAGCTCATTATGATGATGCATTACCGAGTGGGCCCATGATACCTCTCGATGTCGGAGTGGCAAATCCCGATCTCGATCCGTGACAACCCAATGACACTTTCGGAGATACCGTAGTGCACCTTTATAGTCACCCGCCACGTTGTGGACGTTTGGTACAGCCAAAGCACTCCTACGGTATCCGGAGTTACACGATCTCATGGTCTAAGGAAAAGATACTTGACATTGGAAAAGCTCTAGCAAAACGAACTACACGATCTTGTGCTATGCTTAGGATTGGGTCTTGTCCATCACATCATTATCCTAATGATGTGATCCCGTTATCAATGACATCCAATGTCCATAGTCAGGAAACCATGACTATCTATTGATCAACGAGCTAGTCAACTAGAGGCTCACTAGGCACATATTGTAGTCTATGTATTCACACGTGTATTACGGTTTTCGGATAATACAATTATAGCATGAATAAAAGACAATTATCACGAACAAGGAAATATAATAATAATCCTTTTATTATTGCCTCTAGGGCATATTTCCAACAGAGGCAATAAGAGGATCCAACAAGAGATAATTAATGGACTATTTAGAATTTGAATTTCTCATGAGAATACATACCACATAGCGACTAGATAATCTTGTAATATCAATACTAGATGGTATTACTCATGTACACATATTTATAGGATTGTGAGGTGCACAAAGCACGTCACTACCCCACAATGGGATATTCCATTAATCTCTCACAAGAGCCAACTAAGATACAAACAAGATGCACAAAGGCTCAACATATGACACACATGTACATGAAGTGCAGACCAACATACACATACTTGATTACTCAAGATAAGCAATTTGGAGACACAACATATACAAACACATGCAAGGAACAAAACCAAAACATGCAAAGGGGCAAGTAACTTTCAATGTAAACAATTTAAGTACAAGTTATCAGAAGGAGGTACATTGGATATAATATAAAAACTTGATAACCCAATTGACTTGGCTTGAGACAATAAGAATGATGAAGTCCCCTTAATTCTTCACAATGTAGCCAAGTCTCCAATGCCCTCCAACAACACCTATTGATCAAGTTTGAGCTTGTTGGTCCCCAACCAAGTTGGGTCCTAAGAGGTTTGTCACAATAGGCTTGGCAACCCAAATGGTTCTTTGCTTGAAACCACTTTGAGTACCAAGAAACTTGGCAAACACATTGCCAACCTTATCCTTCCCAAGAGAATAGATATCATCAATAATAGTTGGGTTGGATAAGTTACCACTAGTGCATGAGGAAGCAAGGTGACCTTTCTCACGACATAGGTAGCAACGTCTACTCTTCACTTTCTTCTCACTTGATTTCTCAACTTGAGAAGCATTAGCTTGAGTTTTCTTGGGAAGAGGTATTTCTTCAACTTGAGGTTGAGCATGAGAATGAACTTGTGGCCGCTTCCCTTGTTGCTTGTCACTAATGGCCTTCTTCTTAAAAGGGCAAGATCTAACATGATGCCCTTCAATTTTGCACTTGAAGCAAATGATCTTGGCAGAATTCTTGACTTGTTTTTGGACCTTCTTCTTGTTGCTCTTGGACTTCTTCTTCTTATTGGAGTTAAATCCAAGTCCACCTTTGTCATTGGGGGATTTTTGCACACTCAAGATATTGTTGAGTGTGGCCTTCCCTTCATGACACTTTTCCAAGTCTTTCTTCAAAGAAGTGACTTGGGCCTTGAGCTCTTTGATTTCTTCTACACGGTTAGTCTCAACACAAGCACTAGAGGAAGTATAAGCTTCATCATTAGAGAAACACAGCAAGGAAAGAAATTCATCACAAGATGTACCAATGTTATGCATGGATGAATCACGAGGACTAGCACAAGGCAATATAGCATTTTTGACTAAAAGTAGTGCTAGTATCCACATGAGGCTCACTAGATGTTACCTTAGCAATCATGGCCTCAAGAGCTATCTTTAGCACATTATGGGATACTAGAAGATCATCATGAGAGATTTTCATGACTTTCTTCCAATTTCCCATAATGGCTAGATAGCACCTCAAGTTGAGCCCGTAGCTCAACATTCTCCTCCAAAATGGATGCTTCACAAGTAATAGAGTTAGAGCACAAGCATCATCATTTACAACAATAGGAGAGGACAACTTGGAAAGATCTTTTAAATAAGAAGCTTCAAGTTGAGCATGAGACCCGGTGAGTTTGATGAGCTCACCCTTAATGACCCTTGAGCCATTTTCGAGGTGCTCAAAATCCTCAAGGAGTCTAGAATGAGCAACTTCAAGCTTAGCATTTTTAGTTTTAAAAACATTGCCCACTTCAAGAGCTCTATCATGAGATTCCTTCACTCTAGATAATTCTAGAGCAAAAGTCTCCTCAAGAGATTCCTTGGTGGTTTGTTCAAGTTCAAGAGCTTGAGAGAGGTCCGCGATCTCTTTAGCGTAATCACGCTCATGACCTTCCATTTTATCAATGGTGACCTCATGCTCCTCGAGATGAGATCCCAACTCCTCAATGTATTTCTTACCCTCAATGGCAATTACATGATTTACATGATGTTGGAACAAGCAATTTTATTCTTATGAAGAGCTTTAAATATCATTTCTCCCTTAAATTTTAAGGAAGCAACATTATCATTATCCTCATCATCATTAGCATTAACATCATCATCAAGAGACATATTGGGGTTCAAAGTAGGAGATACCTTTGAAGCCTTAGCCATAAGGCAAAAAGCAACAGATGATGATGTAGGATCCCTTGAAGCAACGTTCAAGACCACATCTTGTTACATGGAGTGTTGGGTTTCCTCTATATTGTTAGCACAACAACTCGAGGAGATACAAGCATTTTTATCATGGCAACAAGATATAGCAAACATATCATCATGAGATTTAGTCAAGCAATTTCTAAATGATATGCACGGACTATCAACACAAGCATGATAAACATGTAAGGTTCACGAAGTGTTAAAGTCCAAAGATGGAACACTGCAACAAGATAGTGATGAAGAGTCATCAACGATAAGCACACTATCATCATTGCAATGACCAACACTACTCACCATAACATTACCTTGTGGCAATCCACATGCAGGTGAAGTAGAAGAAGTTGAGAAGGCAACACGGCCGGAGGTGGAGGGAGAACAATCATCCCCACAAATCTTGGACACACCATATTTATCTTGAAGCTTTGTCCACAACTCATGAGCATCCCGGAACGGCATGAGTTGAAATATAACTACATTGCTCAAAGCATTGAAAAGCACATTAGAAGCTTGAGCATTGAGATAAGAGTTTTTCTCATCCTCTAAAGATAATCTTTGGGGATCCTTTGGAGGAGAAAAACCCATATCTACAATTCGCTCTAAATTTGGGTCCATGACCCTAAAGAGATTAAGCATGTGAATTACCCAAACATCAAAATGTGTGCCATTGAAACTAAGAGTGTAAAAGAATCCTAAACCCCTAGTAGACATCCTTACTCTCTAGGCGGTTAAGCCCTATAAAGAGAGATGAGGCTCTGATACCAATTGAAAGATCGTGGATGTCGCCTAGAGGGGGGGTGAATAGGTGCTTTAAAATAATTACGATTTAGGCTTGAACAAGTGCAGAATAAACCTAGCGGTTAATTTGTCAAGCACAAAACCTACAACAACTAGGCTCACCTATGTGACCAACAACTCATGCTAAGCAAGAAAAACTACTAGGTGATAGCAAGATATATGACAAGAAACAATATGGCTATCACAAAGTAAACTGCATAAGTAAAGAGCTCGGGTAAGAGATAACCGAGGCATGCGGAGACGAGGATGTATCCCGAAGTTCACACCCTTGCGGATGCTAATCTCCGTTTGGAGCGATGTGGAGGCACAATGCTCCCCAAGAAGCCACTAGGGCCACTGTAATCTCCTCACGCCCTCGCACAATGCAAGATGCTGTGATTCCACTAAGGGACCCTTGAGGGTGGTCACCGAACCCGTACAAATGGAAACCATTGGGGGCGGTCACCGAACCCGTACACTTTGGCAACCCTTGGGGGCGGTCACCGGCACCCATCAAATTGCTCGGGGCGATCTCCACAACCTAATTGGAGACCCCGATGCTTGCCCGGAGCTTTACACCACAATGATTGAGCTCCGAACACCACCAACCGTCTAGGGTGCCCAAGCACCCAAGAGGAACAAGCTCAAGGGTACCAAGCACCCAAGAGTAATAAGCTTCTCAAATTGTAACTTCCGCGTATCACCGTGGAGAACTCAAACCGATGCACCAAATGCAATGGCAAGGGCACACGAGTGCCCAAGTCCTTCTCTCAAATCCCACCGAAGCAACTAATGCCAGGGAGGAAAATGAGAGGAAGAACAAGAAGGAGAACACCAAGAACTAGATCCACGAGGTTCCCCTCACATAGAGGAGAAAGTGATTGGTGGAAATGTGGATCTAGATCTCCTCTCTCTTTTCCCTCAAAAACTAGCAAGAATCCATGGAGGTATTGAGAGTTAGCAAGCTCGAAGAAGGTCAACAATGGGGGAAGAACACGAGCTCAAAGGATAAGGTTCATTGGGGAAGAAGACCCCCTTTTATAGGTGGGAAAAAATCCAACCGTTATGCTCACAGCCGCACAGAGCGGTACTACCACTAGGGGTAGCGGTACAACCGCTAAGGGTAGCGGTGCTACTGCTTGCGAGCGGTACAAAAAAAATACATCCATGCCTACCACCGCTGGACTTGTGACGAGTTTTTGGTCCAGAGCGGAAGTAGCCACGGAAGTAGACGCGGTAGTACCGCTCCAAGCGGTAGTACCTCTCCCAAGAGCGGTAGTAAAAAATACATCCCCTCCAAGCGGTAGTACCGCTCCCACGAGCGGTAGTACCGCTGCACCTTTTATAAGGACACCAAAACTAACACAACTTCCGCAAACGGACTCCGAATTCAACGAAACCAAATTTGTTGGAAAGCTAGCGACAAGGGCTAACACAATCCTGAAAGTAATAACAATAAGAAGAAAATTAGAAAAGGCCCATAAGAAAATGGTGAGAACACTTCCTCGAATAAGACCGGTAAAACCTCCAACACCGAAAACGCAATAGAAGAAGCATGTGAACTCCGTTTTGAATGAACTCGAGCTTGTCATCAAGATGACCATAAGCTCTAAGACTCACAAAGAGAACCAAACAAGAACCAAGAAATATGATGCAAGGATGCAATGGTTTGAGCTCTCTACGAATGATACGATCAAGCTACCAACTTGAGAGCCCCCTTCATAGTACGGCAAACGATCCTATAACCCGGTCTCCCAACTACCACCATGAGACCGGTAAAATAGAAAACCTCTCAAGGGCAAACCTTTGCCTTGCACATGATCCACTTGAGCTAGATGATGACGATCTTGTCCTCCTCAAGATGGACCACCTTTATTGATTGCGTTGGGTCGATGGAGACTAGATGATTGCTCCCCCATACTCCACTATGGGTGAGCCACTCATCAGCACATCTTCACAAGTCCATTGACACCACAATGGATGGCAAGCTTCAAGCACTTGATCTCTTCGTGATGCTACACTTGAACTTGCACACGACAATCTTGATGACGATCACCACTTAATGTCATCCTTTCCATGGGTTGTATGATATCTTTCTCTTGACGCAAGCCCATGGACACGTACCTAACCCCACATAGAACTCTCACATAGACCATGGGTTAGTACACAAAGTGCAATGGACAATGCTTACCATACCATGGGATCACTTGATCCCTCTCGATACATCTTTTAAGCTTTGTGAGTTGATCAACTTGATTCACTCTTGACTTAGTCTTGATCAACCTTGAATCTTTCAACTCTCTTCATTTGGATGATGTCTTGAAGGTAAAAATGAATGATCACACAATCTTCTTCTTGAAGACATGCTTGCAATAAGCTTAACACTCACATGACCAATCTTAGGATAATTCCTTAATAGCACCTTGGTCAACTCATAAACTCCTTGAAACCAACACATGGACTTCAAGAAATGCCCATGGACAAATCCTTCAAACATAACTCAATGCAACCATTAGTCCATACATAATGTCATCAATTACCAAAACCACACATGGGGGCACCGCATGTCCTTTCAAGGGTGAAGAAGCAGGCTATGGTGATCGAACAATGGAGGAGGAAGGACATGATTATGATAGCTCCGATGACCAAATGCCGGTGGAAGAAGGACACCGTGATGACGGCTCCGGTGACCGAACGGAGTCCGGCCAGGTATATATATTAATTAAGCCTGTGTTGACTATAACTAATTGATGCATTAATTGTTTTGGTATGTATATTAACTCTCTTATTTCTTCTTTTCTAGCCCTCTGGATCGAGCCAAACTTCGGTAACGAGATGAGACCCGAAGAAAAAGTTGCGCTCGGATGAAAGGTTCACGATCACAGAAATCGCGCGCGATGGCCAACCGATTGCACCCATCCGGACCAAGGAAGCATTTTCTGCTCAGGGCACGGTTCTTGTTAGGGACATGATCCCGATTAGCATCCACCAATGGTGTAAGCCTAAGAAGGAAGACCCTGAGGTGTCTTATGTCAACGATAGGCAGAAAGATGATCTTTGGGCCGCGCTGAAGGCAAATTTCACCCTACCGCCAGAGGAGGATCTGGGGAAGCCAGTTAAAGAGCCATTGATCAAGGCTCATGCTCTTAAGAAGATGGATGATCTATTTAGGAGGTGGAAGAATGAGATGAAATCAATGTTTGTCGACATTAACAAGACTCCAGAATTCACCGGCCGATTTGAGAAGATCAGAGATCACCGGGACGCATTTGTCGCCCACAAGACATCGGAGAAGAGTAAGAAGATGTCAGCGACAAACAAAAAAATGCTGGAAAGAAGGAGCATCACCATCGCATGGAGTCAGGTGGCTACCTCAGATCCCGGCCGTTGTGGGAAAAAGGCTGAGAATGACCTGCTTGATAAAGGGGTCGAACCAGAGACATTGCACTGGCCAGACCGTTCAAGGACTTGGTTCTTCGGGGTTGGGGGATCGTTGGACCCTGAAACAGGGAAGTGCGTTTGGACGAACGAGCAACTGAGAATACCCATCACGAGGCTTCATGAGTATATCGCCGCAGCGCAGGAAGGAACGTTCATTCCCAACAGAGAGAACGACAAGATCACACAGGCCCTCAGGAATCCTGAGCACCCTGGACGGACACGAGGCATGCCAGGCTCCGTTTCGTGGAAGGCTGGGTTTCCCGACGCAGGCGGTTACAAAGGCCGGGAGAGGAAGAGGAAAGTGGAGCTGACCCAACTGCAGAAGCTGAACAAAAGGGTACAAGCGCTAGAGGAACGAGACGTAGTTCACAGCAATCGACCTGCCGAAGCTACCCCCGAAGCTGCCCCGCCATCTTAGCGGAGAATCAGCATGGCTTCCACCGAGTTGCTTCAGGAGCCTGTCTTCACGGCTCCTGCTAGCTACCCCGTGGATGCTATCACGGAGTCTCAACATTGCCACCTTATGACGCAATGGCAGCAATTCAAAGTCAATGCGGCTCTCGGCTCTGTTGCACCTTGAAAGTGCTAGTTATCGACTAGAGGGGGGTGAATAGGCAATTTTTATGAAAGTCTTCAGAACATGAGAGTTTCGAAGACAAATAATAGAAATGAGCCTATTGATATGCAGCGGAAGGTAGACTACACTAAGCAAGCCATAGTCGAGTATTCAATGAAGTGAAAGCACGAAGACTAATAGCAGCTAGGTAGTAAAGTTCAGGATGGAAGATGGTATGAAGCCAAACAACAATAGTAGTCACATAGTGAAGTCAAACAGGTAATGCAAACAGGCAATGACTTCACGAAGACAAACTATAAGTAAAGAGAGGGAGAGGATAGAACGAGTCACTTGGTGAGGACAAGGATTTGTTGGACCAGTTCCAGTTGCTGTGACAATAGTACGTCTGGTTAGGGAGGCTGAGATTCAACTCAGAAGACCGTGTCTTCACCTTATTCCCCTTGAGCTAAGGACACCCAGTCCTCGCCCAATCACTCTGGTAAGTCTTCAAGGTAGACTTCCAAACCTTCATAGACTTCGTTCACCGGCGATCCACAATGACTCTTGGATGCTCAGAACGCGACGCCTAACCGGCTGGAGGATTCACAGTCCTCAAGTGTAACAAGACTTCAGGTCACGCGGACAGAAAGACTTCAGTGATCCCTAACACTCTTTGGCTTGATACGTCTCCAACGTATCTATAATTTTTGATTGCTCCATGCTATATTATCTTCTGTTTTGGACATTATTGGGCTTTATTATTCACTTTTATATTATTTTTGGGACTAACCTATTAACCGGAGGCCCAACCTGTAATTGTTGTTTTTGCCTATTTTGAGTTTCGCAAAAAGGAATATCAAACGAGTCCAAACGGAATGAAACCTTAGGGAACGTGATTTTGGAACAAACATGATCCGATGAGACTTGGACCCTAAGTCAAGGAAGCTTCAAGGAAGCCACGAGGTAGAGGCGCGCTACCCCCCACGACGCGCCCTCCACCCTCGTGGGCCCCTGTTGCTCCACCGACGCATCCTTCCTCCTATATATACCCACGTCCCATAAGCGATTAGATATGGAGCCAAAAACCTAATTCCACCGTCGCAACCTTCTGTACCCACGAGATCCCATCTTGGGGCCTGTTCCGGAGCTCCGCCGGAAGGGGAATCGATCACAGAGGGCTTCTACATCAACACCATAGCCTCTTCGATGAAGTGTGAGTAGTTTACCTCAGACCTTCGGGTCCATAGTTATTAGCTAGATGACTTCTTCTCTCCTTTTGGATCTCAATACAATGTTCTCCCCCTCTCTCGTGGAGATCTATTCAATGTAATCTTCTTTTGCGGTGTGTTTGTTGAGACCGATGAATTGTGGGTTTATGATCAAGTTTATCTATGAACAATATTTGAATCTTCTCTGAATTCTTTTATGTATGATTGGTTATCTTTGCAAGTCTCGTCGAATTATCAGTTTGGTTTGGCCTACTAGATTGATCTTTCTTGCAATGGGAGAAGTGCTTAGCTTTGGGTTCAATCTTGCGGTGTCCTTTCCCGTGTGATGAGGGGCAGCAAGGCACGTATTGTATTGTTGCCATCGAGGATAAAGATGGGGGTTTTATCATATTGCATGAATTTATCCCTCTACATCATGTCATCTTGCTTAAGGCGTTACTCTGTTCTTATGAACTTAATACTCTAGATGCATGCTGGATAGTGGTCGATGTGTGGAGTAATAGTAGTAGATGCAGGCAGGAGTCGGTCTACTTGTCTCGGACGTGATGCCTATATACATGATCATACCTAGATATTCTCATAACTATGCTCAATTCTGTTAATTGCTCAACAGTAATTCGTTCACCCACCGTAAAATACTTATGCTCTTGAGAGAAGCCACTAGTGAAACCTATGGCCCCCGGGTCTATCTTCATCATATTAATCTTCCAATACTTAGTTATTTCTTTTGCTTTTATTTTACTTTGCATCTTTAACATAAAAATACCAAAATATTATGCTATCATATCTATCAGGTCTCACTCTCGTAAGTGACCGTGAAGGGATTGACAACCCCTTATGGCGTTGGTTGCGAGGATTCATTTGTTTTGTGTAGGTACGAGGGACTCGTGCGTAGCCTCCTACCGGATTGATACCTTGGTTCTCAAAAACTGAGGGAAATACCTACGCTACTTTGCTGCATCACCCTTTCCTCTTCAAGGGAAAACCAACGCAGTGCTCAAGAGGTAGCAAGAAGGATTTCGGCGCCGCTGTCGGGAGGCCTACACAAAAGTCAACATACCAAGTACCCATCACAAACCCTTATCTCCCGCATTACATTATTTGCCATTTGCCTCTCGTTTTCCTCTCCCCCACTTCACCTTTGCCGTTTTATTCGAACTCTCTTTTCTGTTTGCCTCTTCTTGCCCGTCTCTTGTTTGACTTGTCGTGTGTTGGTTTGCTTGTTTGTCACGATGGCTCTACCTAGATTTGGTGATCTTCACCTTAAAAGGTTAAAAGAGATCGAAAGCAACGTCAGGAGTTTTATGGTTTTGCAATTTGATCATAATAATTTCTTCAGAAATGAGCTTAAAGAACAAAAAAGCTTTATGATTTATATGAATATGATATGTCTAAAGAATTTGATGGTTTGATATCCCAAATTGCTCGTCTTGAAAAGTTAATAGCTGAAATATCTATAAGATGGCCGCTAAACCGGATTTCTATGAAAATAAAGATGAAGATCTAAAAGTTATTGATGTATCCCCTATTAAATCTTGATTTTGCAATATGAATCTTGATAATGATGGGACTGAATATGATCCACCTTTACCTAGAAGACGTTCCAAAAATTCAGAGTATTTAGATCTTGATGCTAAATTTGATAAAAGTGGGATTGAAGAAAACAAAACTCTAGATATTAATGAACCCACTATTTTGGATTTCAAGGAATTTAAATATGATAATTGCTCTTTGATAGGTTGTATTTCCTTGTTGCAATCCGTGCTAAATTCTCCTCATGCTTATAGTCAAAATAAAGCTTTTACCAAACATATCGTTGATGCTTTGATGCAATCTTATGAAGAAAAGCTTGAGTTGGAAGTTTCTATCCCTAGAAAACTTTATGATGAGTGGGAATCTACTATTAAAATTAATATTAAATATCATGAATGCTATGCTTTATGTGATTTGGGTGCTAGTGTTTCCACGATCCCAAAAACTTTGTGTGATTTGCTAGGTTTCCGTGATTTTGATGACTGCTCTTTAAATTTGCACCTTGCGGATTCCACTATTAAGAAACCTATGGGAAGAATTAATGATGTCCTTATTGTTGCAAATAGGAATTATGTGCCCGTAGATTTTATTGTTCTTGATATAGATTGCAATCCTTCATGTCCTATTATTCTTGGTAGACCTTTCCTTAGAACGATTAGTGCAATTATTGATATGAAGGAAGGGAATATTAGATTCCAATTTCCATTAAAGAAAGGCATGGAACACTTCCCTAGGAAGAAAATAAAATTACCATATGAATCTATCATGAGAGCCACTTATGGATTGCCTACAAAAGATGGCAATACCTAGATCTATCCTTGCTTTTATGCCTAGCTAGGGGCGTTAAACGATATCGCTTGTTGGGAGGCAACCCAATTTTATTTTTAGTTTTTTGCTTTTTGCTTCTGTTTAGGAATAAATATTTGATCTAGACTCTGGTTGGATGTTTTTTTATGTTTTAACTAGTGTTTGTGCCAAGTTAAACCTATAGGATCTTCTTGGATGATAGTTATTTGATCTTGCAGAAATTTCCAGAAAATTTCAAAAACAATTGTTAAAAATCACCAGAAAGTGATAAAATACTGATTCTAATTGCTTCTGATCAATAAACAAATTGCCTAGGTCTTCCTATTTTTTCTTATTTTTTGGAGTTCCATAAATTTGCGTTAGTTACAGATTACTACAGACTGTTCTGTTTTTGACAGATTCTGTTTTTCGTGTGTTGTTTGCTTATTTTGATGAATCTATGGCTAGTAAAAGAGTTTATAAACCATAGAGAAGTTGGAATAAATTAGGTTTAACACCAATATAAATAAAGAATGAGTTCATTACAGTACCTTGAAGTGGTCTTTTGTTTTCTTTCGCTAACAGAGCTCACGAGATTTCCTGTTAAGTTTTGTGTTGTGAATTTTTCAAGTTTTGGATGAAAGATTTGATGGATTATGCAACAAGGAGTGGCAAGAGCCTAAGATTGGGGATGCCCATGGCACCCCCAAGATAATCTAAGGACACCAAAAAGCCAAAGCTTGGGGATGCCCCAGAAGGCATCCCCTCTTTCGTCTACTTCCATCGGTAAGTTTACTTGGAGCTATATTTTTATTCACAACATGATATGTGTTTTGCTTGGAGAGTATTGTATGATTTGAGTCTTTGCTTTTTAGTTTACCACAATCATACTTGCTGTACACACCTTTTGATAGAGACACACATGATTCAGAAATTATTAGAATACTCTTTGTGCTTCACTTATATTTTTTGAGTTATATAGTTTTGCTCTAGTACTTCACTTATATATTTTAGAGCACGGTGGTGGATTTGTTTTATAGAAACTTTTTGATCTCTCATGCTTCACTTAGATTATTTTGAGAGTCTTAAATAGCATGGTAATTTTCTTAAATAATCCTAATATACTAGGTATTCAAGAATAGAAAAAACTTTCTTATGAGTGTTTTGAATACTAAGAGAAGTTTGATGCTTGATGATTGTTTTGAGATATGGACGTAGTAATATCGAAGTCGTGCTAGTTGAGTAGTTGTGAATTTGAGAAATACTTGTGTTGAAGTTTGCAAGTCCCGTAGCATGCATGTATGGTAAACGTTATGTAACAAATTTGAAACATGAGGTGTTCTTTGATTGTCCTCCTTATGAGTGGCGGACGGGGATGAGCGATGGTCTTTTCCTACCAATCTATCCCCCTAGGAGCATGCGCGTAGTGCTTGGTTTTTGATGACTTGTAGATTTTTGCAATAACTTTGTGAGTTCTTTATGACTAATGTTGAGTCCATGGATTATCGCACTCTCACCCTTCCATCATTGCTAGCCTCTTGATGCACGTGCATTGCCCTTTCTCACATTGAGAGTTGGTGCAAACTTAGCGGTGCATCCAAACCCCGTGATATGATACGCTCTTTCACACATAAACCTCCTTATATCTTCCTCAAAACAGCCACCATACCTACCTATCATGGCATTTCCATAGCCATTCCGAGATATATTGCCATGCAACTTTCCACCATTCCGTTTATCATGACACATTCATCATTGTCATATTGCTTAGCATGATCATGTAGTTGACATAGTATTTGTGGCAAAGCCACCATTCATAATTCTTTCGTACATGTCACTCTTGGTTCATTGCATATCCCGGTACACCGCCAGAGGCATTCATATAGAGTCATACTTTGTTCTAGTATCGAGTTGTAATCATTGAGTTGTAAATAAATAGAAGTGTGATGATCATCATTCTCTAGAGCATTGTCCCAAGTGAGGAATAAAAAAAGAGAGAAAGGCCATAAAAAAAAGAGAAGGCCCAAAAAAATGAGAGAAAAAGAGAGAAGGGACAATGTTACTATCCTTTACCACACTTGTGCTTCAAAGTAGCACCATAATCTTCATGATAGAGAGTCTCTTGTTTTGTCACTTTCATATACTAGTGGGAATTTTTCATTATAGAACTTGGCTTGTATATTCCAACAATGGGCCTCCTCAAGTGCCCTAGGTCTTCGTGAGCAAGCAAGTTGGATGCACACCCACTTAGTTTCTTTTGTTGAGCTTTGATACATTTATAGCTTTAGTGCATATGTTTCATGGCAATCCCTACTCCTTGCATTAACATCAATCGATGGGCATCTCCATAGCTCATTGATTAGCCTCTTTGATGTGAGACTTTCTCCTTTTTTGTCTTCTCCACATAACCCCCATCATCATATTCTATTCCACCCATAGTGCTATGTCCATGGCTCGCGCTCATGTATTGCGTGAGGGTTTATAAGTTTGAGATTACTAAAGTATGAAACAATTGCTTGGCTTGTCATCGGGGTTGTGCATGATGAGAGCATTCTTGTGTGACGAAAATGGAGCATGACTAAACTATATGATTTTTTAGGGATAAGCTTTCTTTGGCCATGTTATTTTGAGAGGACATAATTGCTTAGTTAGTATGCTTGAAATATTATTATTTTTATGTCAATATTTAACTTTTATCTTGAATCTTTCGGATCTGAATATTCATACCACAATTAAGAAGAACTACATTGAAATTATGCCAAGTAGCATTCCACATCAAAAATTATCTTTTTTATCATTTACCTACTCGAGGACGAGCAGGAATTAAGCTTGGGGATGCTTGATACGTCTCCAACATATCTATAATTTTTGATTGCTCCATGCTATATTATCTTCTGTTTTGGACATTATTGGGATTTATTATTCACTTTTATATTATTTTGGGACTAACCTATTAACCGGAGGCCTAGCCTGAATTGCTGTTTTTGCCTATTTGAGTTTCACAAAAAGGAATATCAAACGGAGTCCAAACGGAATGAAACCTTCGGGAGCGTGATTTTGGAGCGAACATGATCGAGGAGACTTGGACCCTAAGTCAAGGAAGCTTCGAGGAAGCCACGAGGTAGGGGGGCGCGCCTACCCCCCTAGGGCGCGCCCTCCACCCTCATGAGCCCCCTGTTGCTCCACCGACGTACTCCTTCCTCCTATATATACCCACGCACCCCAAGCGATCGAGATCACGAGCCAAAACCTAATTCCACCACCGCAACCTTCTGTACCCACGAGATCCCATCTTGGGGCCTGTTCTGGAGCTCCGCCGGAAGGGGAATCGATCACAGAGGGCTTCTACATCAACACCATAGCCACTCTGATGAAGTGTGAGTAGTTTACCTCAGACCTTCGGGTCCATAGTTATTAGCTAGATGGCTTCTTCTCTCTTTTTGGATCTCAATACAATGTTATCCCCCTCTCTCGTGGAGATCTATTCGATGTAATCTTCTTTTGCGGTGTGTTTTTTGAGACTGATGAATTGTGGGTTTATGATCAAGTTTATCTACGAACAATATTTGAATCTGCTCTGAATTCTTTTATGTATGATTGGTTATCTTTGCAAGTATCTTCGAATTATCAGTTTGGTTTGGCCTACTAGATTGATCTCTCTTGCAATGGGAGAAGTGTTTAGCTTTGGGTTCAAGCTTGCGGTGTGCTTTCCCAGTGACAGTACAGAGAGCAAGGCACGTATTGTATTTTTGCCATCGAGGATAACAAGATGGGGTTTTTATCATATTGCATGAATTTATCCCTCTACATCATGTCATCTTGCTTAAGGCGTTAGTCTGTTCTTATGAACTTAATACTCTAGATGCATGTTGGATAGCGGTCGATGTGTGGAGTAATAGTAGTAGATGCAGGCAGGAGTCGGTCTACTTGTCTCGGACGTGATGCCTATATACATGATCATACCTAGATATTCTCATAACTATGCTCAATTCTGTCAATTGCTCAACAGTAATTCGTTCACCCACCGTAAAATACTTATGCTCTTGAGAGAAGCCACTAGTGAAACCTATGGCCCCCGGGTCTAACTTCATCATATTAATCTTCCAATACTTAGTTATTTCTTTTTCTTTTATTTTACTTCGCATCTTTAACATAAAAATACCAAAAATATTATCCTATCATATCTATCAGATCTCACTCTCGTAAGTGACCGTGTAGGGATTGACAACCCCTTATCGCGTTGGTTGCAAGGATTTATTTGTTTTGTGAAGGTACGAGGGACTCGCGTGTAGCCTCCTACTGGATTGATACCTTGGTTCTCGAAAACTGAGGGAAATACTTATGCTACTTTGCTGCATCACCCTTTCCTCTTCAAGGGAAAACCAACGCAGTGCTCAAGAGGTAGCATGGCTCTGGGTGTTTGGGCTTTGTCCTCGCAAGGATTTCTCTCTCTCAAAAGCTTCGGAGGTGGGTTGCTCTCAAATGAAAAAAGCGTGCACTAACTCTGAGTAGCCACCAATTTATGGTGTAGGGGGTGGGCTATTTATAGCCACTAGGCAACCCAACCTGATTTGTCCGAAATGACACTGGGTCACTAAGGAACTGACACGTGTTCCAACGGTCAGATTCCAAACACACGTGGCAGCTTGACTTGGGCTACAAGTAAAGCTGACTCATCCAGCTCTGGATAAGATTTGCTCATTTTCTGAGCTCGAAGACATAGGATTTGGTTGAGCATCACTTCAGTCACTCTGACGTTGTTCACTGGGACCCCACTTAACAGTACGGTGGTTCCTATGAATCAACAAATAAGAAAAGGAAACAACGAAACAACTAAGTCTTCGCGCTCCATAGTCTTCACGTGATGTCTTCTCTTGTCATAGTCTTCAATGTGAATATTTTCACATACCACCATTGTCTTCAAAGACTTCATACATTTTTAGGGGTCATCTCCGGTAGGTAAACCGAATCAATGAGGGACTACTACCTGTGTTATCCTACAATTCTCACAAACACATTAGTCCCTCAACCAGGTTTGTCGTCAATACTCCAAAACCAACTAGGGGTGGCACTAGATGCACTTACAATCTCCCCTTTTTTTGGTGATTGATGACAAACTGGTTGAAGTTTTCAACGGGGATAAAAGTATGTGAAATTGTAAAGGATTAAGGTGTTGTCTTCATAAGTAGCAAAAGGCTCCCCTGAAGATGTGCATATAGGTAATTTGCTTTTGGAATGCAAATGCACATGGCAGGTTGTACTTGTGGAGATCCTCTTCAACTTATGAATACAATTCATCATGCATGATTTGATATGACGAACATAATGACATGCATAATGAAATATGGACGTCTGCAATATGACTTCGTGCGGGATTTATCATCGCACATGCGGAATTTATCATCGCATCACAGAATAGCAAACAAGTAGCAGATGACCATCAAGTTTAAGTGTTACAACTCAAAAGAACCAAATGTATCAAAAGCGAGAGTTGTAAACACTAGGCAAAATATAAAGCAACCGCCCATATGGACCCGCTTGAAGACTATCAAACCATATGCTTCTCCCCCTTTTGTTAGTAAGGACCAAAAAGGTTTGAAGACATAGAGCCTCTACTCATTCCCATTAGGAGTAGGTGAAGCTACAGGGTCGTCATTGGCGTTTGGCGGTGCAGAAGAACTTGGTGCAGTGTCGACACGCGTTGAGGTTGGAGGTGGTGAAGTAGCATCATCTTGGTCATCAATGACTCTGGCATTCACCGTTGCAGCTGAGGAGGAATAGTCAGAGTCTTCAAGAGATGGAGTACAACGCAGAACAACATTCCTTGGAGGAGTGAAGTCAAACTTGAATATTTCAGTGAAGCCATCGTCTTGAAGATCTGCTTCAGCACTCAGCAATGTCAAACTCTTCCATGACCTCCGACAGGTTTCATGAGTGACAAATGCATTCTTGGTGGCAAGATTGTGAATGCGATTGACGTCCACCAAGAGGCTTTGCATCTGCCGCTTTAGCCAGTAGTGATGCTTATCCTGTTTCTGACGCAGGGCGACGAGAAGCTCTCGGTCGTTGAGAACACGAGATCGCTTCCGAGGCCATTGAACAATAGTGCTTTCAGTGGCTACAGTTTGGGCACGGTGAGGTGCACGTGTATTGCCAGCCAAAGGATAAACACGTGTGATAGCCTGAACTCCTTCAGTGGGCTGGGTGAAGCTTTGGTGATTAGCATTGTGAAGATAAATGGGCTCCTTGGCAGGCTCTGGGTATATGGCTTCAACTGACATATCAACCTCTGGCAAAAAGATCAGATGTTTGCGAGCAGAAGGCTGATAGTTGACAGCTGAATCAAGCTTGATAAGGCGCATAACCCATGGAGCGTAGAACTTCAGACCAAAGAGATCAGAGCCTGATGCAGCCAATTGCCTGATAAAGAAGTCTTGAGCATTGAAGCTGATGCCATTGAAGATATAAAAGACCAATGTCTTCATCGCTCCTTCAAGCTTTGCTGCAGAAGAATGTCCCTTGATGGGCCATAGAGTTCGCCTTACGATATGATAGATTGTTCGAGGCAGATACTCTAGGTCTTCAACAAAGAACTCTCTTGGGTATTCAGCGTCGCGTGGTAGAGGCTTCATCATGCTTAGCATTTGGCTCATGTTGGGCTCTGGCTTCTGAAAGATGCTCTCCAATGCATTACAGTGAAGCTGAAAACCAGGCTCTAAGAGTTCACCTGGAGTGGGCAGGCCAGTTAGCTCAATGATATCAAGAGCTTTGGCTTCATGATGGACATTGTCTATCATCCACTCAATGACACAAGTCTTCGGATCCCTGTTGTAGCTGCGAATGTGGAGGGTAGCATAATATTGTAGCAGAAGCTCTTCATTCCAATGCTCTTTATCAGTCGCAAAGTTCAGCAGACCAGCATCACGGAAGCAGTCAAGGGCTTCTTCAAGGCAGGGCAGTCGAGCAATGGCTTCACAGTCTAGACGCATATGTGGAAAGATGCGCCCTTGGTCATAGAGAACACAAGAATAGTAAATGCGCTGCTGATAGCTCCAGAACCGATCAGATGAAATCCTTGGCTTGGAATAGGGGTTCTTGGCACTATCAAAGAAAGTGTTGTGCACAATGAAGCCATTTGCATTGAAGGACCCAGGTGAAGTGGTAGTACCTGGAAACCTGTGCAACCTTGGCTTTGTCTTCTGGACCCGAGGCCTGTGCTAGACATGATAGTCAAATTGCGGACCAGCAGCAGGTGGAGGATCCAGAATGGGCCATCGGACTGTAACCAGCTGAAAACGATCAAATGCTTGCTCGATAGTGTGAGGCCTTGGAGGTGGTACAGAGAAGCGATGGCGATGGCGGTGACTTCAGCTGCAGATTTGCATCAGTGCGACATTGGCCGAGTGCAATCACTTCGGGCACCACATTAACTTCAGGCACCACATTAGCTTCAGCCATGACAACGTCATTGGCTTCCGTGTTGGTGTTGGTGGTCGCCTCAATGTTATCAACCTCCACTCGAGTAGCTGGAGGGTCGGACACGTTCTCCTCGAGAACAACTTCAGGGTTGGTTGGGGGTGTAGCAACACGTTCTTCTTCATCTCTTGGCTCTTCTTGTTCATTGGCTGATGCAGCCGGAATATCTTTAGACGCTTTGGCTTCAGACTTGGGGATGGTCGTAGTAGGAGAGGCTTCAGGAAATACCTGGCGTGATACTGATTGGTGCTCTCCTCCTTCTGGAACACTCGACAGAGTGATTTGTGGCCTTGGTCCTTTACGAAGCCTGCGAAACGCCAGCGACGCTTGTGGAGATGGAGTTGGTTGGGCCACAAAGTCATCATCTTCAAGCACCAGAGTGGTGACTTGAGTTGGGGGAGTTCTTGGGGATTCTTCTTGACGGGGGGAGTCTTGAGGGTGATCAGCCCATGAATCATCCTGAGCGATTGGCGTCAAAGGACGACCAATGCTGATGAGTTCGCTGTTTGTGAGAACATGCGACGATACCACACTGTGCTCGATCTGAGGAAGGACTTCATCATCTTCTACATTGTCTTGGGGACCAATGTCTTCAGCTCCAGGAGCCTCTGGGGAAGCAGGCTCATGAACTTTCAAACGACACTCTTGTTGTGCAGATGCAGGACGAGCAACAGAAATTGGCTCGACAACAAGGGGCTCTATGGGAGCAGCCCGATATTTCTTCTCTGTTTTACGCTTCTTGGCAGGTGGAGCCTCGTCAGTGGTGTTCTTGGTTTTGTGCTTTCTGGCTTTGGCTTCAGCTGCCCTTGTTTTCTTGAGCTCTGAAGCCACTGTGGGGACTGATGTCCACTACGCAACCTTCTTCTTGTAGACGTTGTTGGGCCTCCAAGTGCAGAGGTTTGTAGGACAGTAGCAAATTTCCCTCAAGTGGATGACCTAAGGTTTATCAATCCGTGGGAGGCGTAGGTTGAAGATGGTCTCTCTCAAACAACCCTGCAACCAAATAACAAAGAGTCTCTTGTGTCCCCAACACACCCAATACAATGGTAAATTGTATAGGTGCACTAGTTCGGTGAAGAGATGGTGATACAAGTGCAATATGGATGGTAGATATAGGTTTTTGTAATCTGAAAATATAAAAACAGCAAGGTAACTAATGATAAAAGTGAGCGTAAACGGTATTGCAATGTGTTGAAACAAGGCCTAGGGTTCATACTTTCACTAGTGCAAGTTCTCTCAACAATAATAACATAGTTGGATCATATAACTATCCCTCAACATGCAACAAAGAGTCACTCCAAAGTCACTAATAGTGGAGAACAAACGAAGAGATTATGGTAGGGTACGAAACCACCTCAAAGTTATTCTTTCCAATCAATCAGTTGGGCTATTCCTATAAGTGCCACAAACAGCCCTAGAGTTCGTACTAGAATAACACCTTAAGACACAAATCAACCAAAACCCTAATGTCACCTAGATACTCCAATGTCACCTCAAGTATCCGTGGGTATGATTATACAATATGCATCACACAATCTCAGATTCATCTATTCAACCAACACATAGAACCTCAAAGAGTGCCCCAAAGTTTCTACCGGAGAATCAAGACGAAAACGTGTGCCAACCCCTATGCATAGGTTCATGGGCGGAACCCGCAAGTCGATCACCAAAACATACATCAAGTGAATCACGTGATATCCCATTGTCACCACAGATATGCATGGCAAGACATACATCAAGTTTTCTCAAATCATTAAAGACTCAATCCCATAAGATTACTTCAAAGGGAAAACTCAATCCATTACAAGAGAGTAGAGGGGGAGAAGCAACATAAGATCCAACTATAATAGCAAAGCTCGCGGTACATCAAGATCGTGCCAAATCAAGAACATGAGAGAGAGAGAGAGAGAGAGAGAGAGAGATCAAACACATAGCTACTGGTACATACCCTCAGCCCCGAGGGTGAACTACTCCTCCTCGTCATGGAGAGCACCGGGATGATGAAGATGGCCACGGAGATGGATCCCCCCCCGTGAGGTGCGGAGCGGGTCCCGATTGGTTTTGTGATTCTGAGAGGCTTACGGCGGTGGAACTCCCGATCTATTCTGCTCCCCGATCATTTTAGGGTATATGGATATATATATATAGGCGGAAGAAATATGTCACGGGAGCCACGAGGGGCCCACGAGGGTGGAGGGCGTGCCCCCCTGCCTCGTGCCTCCCTCGTTGCCTTCCTGACATGCACTCCAGGTCTCCCGGGTTGCTTTCCTTCCAAAAATAACTTCTCCAGAAGGTTTCATTCCGTTTCGACTCCGTTTGATATTCCTTTTCTTCAAACTTGAAACAAGGGAAAATCTGAGGCTGCACTGGGCTCTGGGTCAATAGGTTAGTCCCAAAAATAATATAAAAGTGTAAAATAAAGACCATAAACATCCAAGATGGATAATATAATAGCATGAATACTTCATAAATTATGGATACGTTTGAGATGTATCAGGGGCCTTTGGCTTCACGCCTGTCATACTGGCGGGGAAGACAATGCAAGGTTCTTACCGCCTGGATGCTTTAGCTTGATCCACAACAGGCTTCTTCTGCTTGGCAGCCATCTTGGGGTCGATGCCAGAATGCCCAAGTGCCTTGCGCTTCTCAGCTTCATTGTAGGCTTGAACACATTTGGAAGCCAAGTGCTTCATGCGCTCTCGAGAACCTTTGGCTTCATCACGTTTCTTGTGAAATGCCTCCTTGAGCTCATGCATCATTGTCCTGAAGTTTTGGACGTCTATCACACTAAGCTGGGCCATATGCTTCTTGAACTGAGCCTTCTCATAGTCAATTTTGTGCTTCAGTTCAACGATTTTTTGAGCCAGAGCCAGCTCAGGAGCAATGGCACCATGGAAGGAGACGCTGAGGCCAATTGGAAGTTGAAGGTCATCAAAGCTGAGATTTGGGGTGTCAAACCACTCATCAATGAAATTGTTCAATACTTCCACGTCAAAGAGAGGCAAATCATTGAAGATTTCTGCCTCTTGTTTGCTCTTTATCAACAGCTCAAGAGCATCATCAGCAAGATCGTCGTCACTCGATAGATCAATGGCGTCGTTATCATTTCTTAGAACAGCAGCAGGGGTCAGTGCTTGACCAGTGGTGTGCATGGGCTTCTTCTTCTCGGTCTTGGAGATGCGTGAGAGATCTTCAGAGTGCACACTTGGTGCAGGAGGAGCAGTGGCCAGAGGCTTCACTCGCGAAGCACTTGGTGCTGTGGAAGGCTTCGAAGCCTTGGGTTTCTTCAGCTTCTTCGGCTTCGGTGGTGCAGGTGCTTCGTCAGAATCAGCGTCATCTGCAGAGTGATCCACGGTTGTCCCTTGAACCATAATGTGAGTGATGAGACCTTCTAGATTGTAGAAGGGCCCAACAATATTGGGTTCAGCCTCACGTGTGCCATCAGCACGAGGAGTAGAGGGACCGGGGTTGAAGTCTAAGCCTCACGACTTCTTGTTCTCTTTGGCCGAGTTCTTCGCAAACTGGAAGTTGCACTTGAACAGATTGTCTTCACAAAACCACAACAGAGAAGATGGGTCGGCATCAGCAGGCTGTGGTCCACGGACCATGCAAGGGTAGAAACCTTGATCAATAGCTTCAGATCTGGACCTGGGTGGAAGATTTTTGTACAATATATCTCCCCAGGTTCGCTAGATGGCATTCCTTTCAGCATATTCCTGGGTCACGAACCTGTACTTGAACCATTGCTCTGCCCAATATCTTCGAATCCATTGGATTCGTGTTTTGCGCTGATTGTAATCCTCTTCTGGATCTGTCTTGTATAGCTCATAAAGGTTAGGTGGCAAATCTCTTGATGTTCCCCCACAATGTTGTCTGCCTCCCTTCCTTGCTGACTTATCTGTTGCCATGAAGTTCAGACTGAATGGCTTCAAAACTGTCAAAGGCTTCCGTCTGCTGGTCAGACAGGAACTAGCTTCGGGAGAGTTGATATGATGTTGTAATAATTCTGCAAATGAATGCAGACTATGAGAACCAAGGGATTCTCCCACGGACATGTACCTGTGACAACATTAGAGATGTGAGGGAAGGGGAAGAGGTCATATGCATTCTCAGAAGATTTTGAAGATAAATCAGTTTAGAAGACATTGACCTCACAACGCGAAGACATTCACTTATATGTTGAGAGTTGGTTCCAGATTTGTACGAAGCCACGAATAGGTACAAGTGAGGAATCTAACTACGTGTGAAGCATAAGTGAACATACTGGGCATATGATGAGATGCAGAACAGGATAGATCCAAATTTGTGGAGGCAGAAACTACTTTTGGTAGAAAGGATGAATCTATCGGATCAAAAAGATGGTAAAAAGAGAGTTTTAATTTACCACACGATGAACCGCTAGACGGAGTAGAAGATGAGGCCGAGCAGTTCGATCTTCTGTGCCCTAACTTGGCGACGGAGGACACCTACGGCGGCGGCGGAGAAGACGATGTCCGCGGCCGGCGTGAGGACGGCGTCGGTGAGGTCGCGGCAGCTAAGCGCTTTGTCGCTGGTGTCGTCGAGAGCTAGCGGTGGCGCTAGGGTTTTGATGAGGTGGAGAAGTGGAAGAAGGATTTTTGACTGCGATGTGATGTGCATTTATAAGGAGAGGGACGACACAACGCAATTACGCAAGTGCCCCTGGCGGTTCACATCTGAGGGACACGTGGTGAACATGCAACACATTGGAAGTTGTTCCATGTTCCCACGCACGCCTGGACTGTCGGGTGGTCGTTCCGGCTTCTCCGGGTTTCAGGCAATAAGGATTGAGCATTTAAAATAGATTTAATGTTTGTCTTTGTATCTTCCACTGACAAGGACGCAGAGAAGACATTCGACAGTTTCAACAGAATGCATATGATTTGGATAGATAGAGTTTTAGGTAGAAGCATAGAGAAGTTAGGGTCCGATCACATTCACTTAGTCCAAAAGATTCAAATGAGAAGACATAGCTATAAGTGAATGTTGTAGAGGACAAAACACTAATATATGTATCTATCAGACTAAGACCAAATCAACATTGTGAAGATAAACATGAAGCATGTTAATATTGAAGACAGACCAAATGCGAAGACTTTGCAAATATAACGCCAGGAGAAAGACTTCAAATAAGGTTTGGTGGTGGTGTTACCCACCGTATAGGAAGTATTAGACCCAGATACGGCGCACAATTATCGTGGCGCACCGAAGTCAAATTCCGCATTAATGTATTCACACTCAGAGTGTAAGTCTTCATTGCTTAAAGATATACATTACTTCGTGTGTTGCACATCTAAGTCATCAACATGCATAAGTGTTAGGATGTGTGCCTGATCACAGGACACTTGAGGATTCCAAGATATTTAGCTCACACCGCAACTTGCAAAACCTTTTCTCATCCAAGGGCTTTGTGAAGATATCGCCAATTGCTCTTGGTGTTGGCGTGAATGATATCAATATCTTCCTTCATGACATGATCTCGAGAAAGTGATGGCGAATTTCAATGTGATTTGTCTTGAGTGCTGAATCGGGTTGTTGGCAATCTTGATGGCGCTTTCGTTGTCATGATGAGTGGTACTTGTTTCAGATGGATTCCATAGTCCTTGAGTGCTTGTTTCATCCATAGAAGCTGACCGCAGCAAGATCCAGCAGCAATGTATTCAGATTCAGCAGTGGAGAGTGATACACAGTTCTGCTTCTTTGAAGACCAACAGACAAGTGATCGTCCCAGAAAGTGACATGTGCCTGATGTAGACTTGCGATCCACCTTGTCACAAGCATAATCCGCATCCGAGAATCCAACTAGATCAAACTCTGAGCCCTTTGGATACCATAATCCCGGTGTTGGGGTGTAAGCCAAATACCGAATAATTCGCTTCACAGCTAAGTGATGCGATTCCTTTGGTGCCGCTTGGAATCGAGCACACATGCAAACACTAAGCATGATATCTGGCCTAGATGCACATAAATAAAGTAAAGAACCAATCATGGAGCGGTATACCTTTTGATCAAACTCTTTACCATTGGCGTCAGGACCCAGATGACTCTTGGTTGGCATTGGCGTAGTGTAACCTTTGCAGTCTTGCATTCCAAACTTCTTCGGGCAGTCTTTGAGGTATTTCTCTTGATATATGAAGATGTCATTGCTTTGCTGACGAATTTGAAGACCAAGGAAGAACTTCAGCTCATCCATCGTGGACATCTGATATTGCTCTTGTATCATGTGTCCAAACTCATCACTGTATTTCTGGTTGGTGCAGCCGAAGATTATGTCATCCACATATATTTGGCACACAAACAGTTCACCATTATACGTCTTCGTGAAGAGTGTGAGATCCAGGGAACCAGGTTTGAAGCCTTTGCTCTTCAGGAAGTCTTTGAGTGTGTCATACCAAGCACGAGGGGCTTGTTTGAGGCCATACAATGCCTTGTTGAGCTTGTATACCATATCAGGATGTTTTGGATCTTCAAAGCTAGGTGGTTGTGCAACATACACTCTTCTTCAATCTTGCCGTTGAGAAAAGCACTCTTCACATCCATTTGATACAAAAGGATGTTGTGATGATTTGCGTAGGCTAGCAGTATGCGAATGGCTTCCAGCCTAGCCACAGGAGCAAATGTTTCATCGAAGTCAATCCCTTCAACTTGAGTGTATCCTTGAGCAACGAGACGAGCCTTGTTTCTGACAACTTGACCATGCTCATCTTACTTGTTGCAATATATCCATTTTGTGCCTATTATGTTGTGCTTACGAGGGTCAGGACGCTTGACAAGTTCCCAGAGATTGTTCAGCTTGAACTGTTGAAGCTCTTCTTGCATAGCTTGAATCCATTCAGGTTCCATGAAGGCTTCAGCAACTTTCTTGGGTTCAGATATTGAGACAAATGCAAAGTGCCCACAAAAATTTGCTAGCTGTGTTGCTATTGAACAAGTGAGTGGACCAGCGCATTGATGCTATCAATTATCTTCTCAATCTGTACTTCATTTGCAACACGAGGATGAACTGGACGAAGATTTTGTTCTTGCTGATCATTGTCATCGTCAGGAGGATTCAGGCTGAGCATTGTCTTCAGGTTGATTAGGTGCAGAAATGATAAGTTCCTCTTCAGGTTGTGCTTCATTTGGTATGATTTCTCCGGTTTCCATAAGCTTGATGGATTCTCTAGACGGAACTTCATCTAGCACATTTGGCAGGTTCTCTCTTTGCGAGCCGTTAGTCTCATCAAACCGCACATCCACAGTTTCAACCACTTTATAGTGAAAGAGGTTGAAGACTCTGTAGGAGTGCGAATCCTTTCTGTAACCAAGCATAAAACCTTCATGTGCTTTCAGTGCAATTTTTGAAGTGTGATGTGGATCCTTGATCCAGCACCTAGCACCAAATACTCAAGTGGCGACATTTGGCTTCTTACGGTGAGGAGTTCATAGGATGTCTTCTTCAGAAGCTTGTGAAGATAAACACGGTTGATGACATGGCATGCAGTATCAATAGCTTCAGGCCAGAACTTTCTTGGAGTCTTGTATTCATCGAGCATCGTCCGTGCCATCTCAATGAGTGTTCTGTCCTTGCGCTCCACGATGCCATTCTGCTGAGGTGTGTACGAAGCTGAGAACTCATGAGTGATGCCCAATGTATCCAGGTAAAGGTCGAGGCCGGTGTTCTTGAACTCTGTGCCATTGTCACTTCTGATATGCTTGATCTTGACGCCATAGTTGTTCATGGCACGGTTGGCGAAGCGTCTGAAGACATCCTGCACTTCAGTCTTGTAGAGAATTATATGCACCCACATATATCTTGAATAATCATCAAAAATGACAAAGCCATAGAGACAAGCAGTAGTAGTGAGAGTAGAGTAGTGAGTAGGGCCAAATAAGTCCATGTGTAGCAGCTCGAAGGGTTGAGATGTCGTCATGATTGTCTTCAAGGGATGCTTGGCCCTTGTCATCTTTTCAGCTTCGTAGGCACCGCACGGATGATCTTTCTTGAACTTGACGCCCTCGATGCCTATGACGTGCTTCTTCTTTGCGAGAGTGTGCAAGTTCCTCATGTCGGCATGCCCTAGCCTTCGATGCGAGCCCAACTCTGAAGCTTTTGCTAGAAGACATCTGACAAGCTGTGGTCCCTGAGAAATCTACCATGTACAGATCATCTTTCGATACCCTTCAAAGACTAGAGACTTGTCAGATTCCATTAGCACAAGGCAACGATATTTTCCAAATATCACAATCATGTTCAAGTCACAAAGCATTGAGACCAACATTAAGTTGAAACCAAGGGATTCAATAAGCATCACTTTATCCATGTGCTAATCCTTTGAGATTGCAACTCTACCTAGACCCAATACCTTGCTTTTACCAGTGTCAGCTAATGTGATGTGACTCTTGTCAGATGGACGTAAGGTTGAGTCCATGAGAAGACTTCGATCACCAGTTATATGATTAGTGCATCCGCTGTCCATAATCCATTCTAAAGCATGAGGTGTCATACCCTACAGTACACTTAGGGGGATAGGCTTCACCAAGAGTATTGTGAAGCATAAACATTTGACGCACAAGAGTATTATCAAAGCTCAGATCAAGATTAGGACTGATAGGATGATTGGCAAGCGATTCAGGAACAAAATACATAGTGAGACCATTTGGGCATTTGATCTTGCGCCCTACAAGATGTTTTAGGTCCCCAGCATTAGCATCAGACGCCTTTGATTTCCGGCTGGAGACCTTTCCCTGCAAAAGAAAGTTAATTCTTCTTAACCACCCACATCTTCAGGGGTGGCTTAGAAGCAATGAGTCTAAGTGCAGCATCTGAGAACTTCGGCTTTGGAGCCCTAGCAAATAGCCTTGCAGGAGATGAATGATACTCATATAAATAAGCAGAAAAGTTAGCGGTTTGAAAAAACACGCTCATATTCATAAGTTTGAGTATGATTTCCCTGCAAAACATTGGCGTTAGGGTGACTCGGTGAGTCCTCTGTCAGATGAAGCCTTTGGACCATATGAAGCCTTTGGTGCAGGGTTTGTCTTCTTCGAGGCGGTGTCATGATGACATTCACTGGAAGATTCTCAAGGCGACTTTTGGGAACCCAGATCTTCTTCATAGGTGGTCCATTCCTGCAGTTAGTACCAATATACCTGGCAAACACTTCACCATTCTAATTCTTAAACAGTTTATAGTTTGCATCAAAGGATTCATCAATGATAATAGGGTTAGTACAAGTGAAGCGGATAAGGTAGATGGATCCTTCGAAAGTTCCTTTGCGACAACCCATGTGGTTTTGGTCTCGCTCGGGCTTCGGTAGGAACCATCAACGTTCATTTTCCTCTCGAACCCAACACCCTCTTTCCTCGGGTTTAGGTTCAGAATCTGCTTTTTGAGAACATCACATGTTGTCTCGATGCCCTTTGAGACTTTTGTACATCCTGTTTCAAGCAATGTCTTCAACCTAGCATTTTCATCGGCAATAGTAGTGGTATCCTCGGCAGAGGGTTAGTTACCACACCAGCAGTTGAAGATATTGCCTTGATGGCAGCGATAGAACATTCAGCAATGTAAGTAGCGTTATCACGCTCAAGGCATTTTAGACATGGTGGTTCAAAACCTTCCTGAGCGGGACTGATCAGTTGAGCGCGAAGTGACTCATTCTCTTTTTGAAGATCTTCATGAGCCGCTCTCAATTTCTCAAGCTCCTGCTTCCTTTGAAGATAATCATAGGAAAGCTTTTCATGAGTGGTTGAGAGCGTTTCATGACGACTTTCAAGTTCCTGGTACTTAACATGAAGATATTTTATGTCTTCAATTAAGGACTGAGATCGGCTCATTTCCGCGTCCAACAGGTCATCGCTTCTGTCTAACAGTTTTTGAGTGTGTTCCATAGCTTTCTGTTGTTCAGTTGCAATTTTAGCAAGTGTTTTGTAGCTGGGTTTGGATTCACAATCAGAGTCATCTTCACTTGATGTTTGAAAGTAAGCATCGCGTGATTTTACCTTGGCACCACGTGCCATGAAGCAGTAGGAGGGAGCAGAGTCATCCTTGTCATTAGCATCAGCGTTGGTGATGGGGCCATTGTCTTCGGTGTTGAAGATGGACTTGGCAACATAGGCTGTAGCTAGAGCCAGACTTGCAATACCAAGGTCGGACTCCTCCTCAGACTCCACCTCCGCCTCCTCAGAAGCAGACTCCTCCTCTGAATCCATCTCCTTGCCAACAAAAGCACGAGCCTTGCCAGATGAGCTCTTCTTATGTGATGAAGACTTGGACGAAGACTTGGAAGAAGACTTTGAGGATTTCTTCTTCTTCTTGTCATCAGAATCATATTCCTTGCTCTTCTTCTTCTTGTTGTTCTCATTGTCCCACTATGGACACTCAGAGATGTAGTGACCAGGTTTCTTGCACTTGTGACATGTTCTCTTCTTGTAGTCATGAGTGGAAGCTTCATCATTTCTTAAGCTGGATCGTGAAGACTTTCTGAAGCCCTTATTCTTAGTGAACTTCTGGAACTTCTTCACAAGCATGGCAAGCTCCTTTCCAAAGTCTTCAGGATCACCAGAACTGCAGTCAGATTCTTCTTCAGATGAAGAAACAGCTTTTGCCTTCAAAGCGCGAGTGCGGCCATAGTTTGGACCATAGATTTCTCTTTTCTCACATAGCTGGAACTCATGTGTGTTGAGCCTCTCAAGTATGTCAGACGGATCGAGTGTCTTGATGTCAGGGTGTTCTTGTATCATCGGGGCAAGGGTTTCGAACGAGCTGTCAAGTGATATCAGGAGTGTCTTGACGATTTCATGCTTGGTGATCTCAGTGGCGTCGAGAGCACGAAGCTCATTTGTGATGTCAGTGAGGCGATCAAACGTGAGCTGGACATTCTCATTGTCATTTCTCTTGAAGCGGTTGAAGAGGTTGCGAAGAACACTGATCCTTTGATCCCTCTGGGTTGAGACGCCTTCGTTGACCTTGGAGAGCTAGTCGCAGACTAGCTTCGACGTTTCCAGAGCACTCACGTGGCCATACTGTCCTTTGGTCAGATGACCATAGATGATGTTCTTGGAAGTAGAATCCAGTTGAATGAACTTCTTGGCATCAGCAGGGTGACACCTTCACCAGTCTTGGGAACACCATTCTTGACGACATACCAGAGGTCGACATCAATGGCTTCAAGATGCATGCGCATCTTATTCTTCCAGTAACGATATTCAGTTCCATCAAAAACAGGGCACACAGCGGAGACTTTGATTATCCCGGCAGTCGACATAGCTGAAACTCCAGGTGGTTAAACCGAATCACACAGAACAAGGGAGTACCTTGCTCTAATACCAATTGAAAGTGCTAGTTATCAACTAGAGGGGGGTGAATAGGCGATTTTTATGAAAGTCTTCGAAACATGAGAGTTTCGAAGACAAACAATAGAAATGAGCCTATTGATATGCAGCGGAAGGTAGACTACACTAAGCAAGCCATAGTCGAGTATTCAATGAAGTTAAAGCACGAAGACTAATAGCAGCTAGGTAGTAAAGATCAGGATGGAAGATGGTATGAAGCCAAACAACAATAGTAGTCACACAGTGAAGTCAAACAGGTAATGCAAACAGGCAATGACTTCACGAAGACAAACTGTAAGTAAAGAGATGGAGATGATAGAACCAGTCACTTGGTGAGGACAAGGATTTGTTGGACCAGTTCCAGTTGCTGTGAGAACTGTACGTCTGGTTAGGGAGGCTGAGGTTCAACTCAGAAGACCGTGTCTTCACCTTATTCCCCTTGAGCTAAGGACACCCAGTCCTCGCCCAATCACTCTGGTAAGTCTTCAAGGTAGATTCCCAAACCTTCACAGACTTCGTTCACCGGTGATCCACAATGACTCTTGGATGCTCAGAACGTGACGCCAAACCGGCTGGAGGATTCACAGTCCTCAAGTGTAACAAGTCTTCAGGTCGCGCAGACAGAAAGACTTTAGTGATGCCTAACACTCTTTGGCTCTGGGTGTTTGGGCTTTGTCCTCGCAAGGAGTTTTCTCTCTCAAAAGCTTCGGAGGTGGGTTGCTCTCAAGCGACAAAAGCCATGCACTAACTCGAGCAGCCACCAATTTATGGTGTAGGGGTGGGCTATTTATAGCCACTAGGCAACCCGACTTGATTCTTCGAAATGACCCAGGTCACTAAGGAACCGACACGTGTTCCAACGGTCGATTTCAAACACACGTGGCAGCTTGACTTGGGCTACAAGTGAAGTGACTCATCCGACTCTGGATAAGATTTGCTCTCATTATGCGAGCTCGAAGACATAGGATTTGGTTGAGCATCACTTGACCACTCGACTTTGTTCATCGGAACCCCACTTAACAGTACGGTGGTTCCTATGACTCAACAAAGAAGAAAAGGAAACAACAAAACAACTAAGTCTTCGCGCTCCATAGTCTTCACGTGATGTCTTCTCTTGTCATAGTCTTCAATGTGAATATCTTCACATACCACCATTATATTCAAAGACTTCATACATTTTTAGGGGTCATCTCTGGTAGGTAAACTGAATCAATGAGGGACTACTACCTGTGTTATCCTGCAATTCTCACAAACACATTAGTCCCTCAACCAGGTTTGTCGTCAATACTCCAAAACCAACTAGGGGCGGCACTAGATGCACTTACACACCTCCTGAACCTGGCGCAACTTTTCACTGCCGGCCGATTCCAGAAGGTTATACTAGGGTGATGGTGGATGAAATAACGGAGGGATTTGAGGAGCTCGAGCTTGACCACCCTACCAGTGAAGGGGAGACTTGTCTGGGTTCTGCTCTGAAGACTCCATCCCTATGGCGGAAGGAGTTCATCAACCTTCCTAACTGGACGCCTCCGCCTCCTCCTCCTCCGCCTCTGGAAAGTCAGGGCACTCCGCCTCCTCCTCCGGCGAGTGATCAGGGCACTCCGCCTCCTTCTCCGGCTTCTCAGGCACGTGGCGGCACTCCGCCTCCTTCTCCGCCTGTGCCGGCGCGTCCGAGAAGCCCGCCTCCTCCTCCGCCTCGTCAGCAAGGGCGGAAGAGAGCCGCCGCCGCTCCGGCTGCTCCGGCGTGTCGTAGCACCCCGCCTCCTTCTCTGCCTCATAAGAAACGAAAGAAGACAGACGCAGCCGCTCGGCCTGCTCCAGCGTCTAGCAGTATAGCCAGAGGCGGGATGCAATACAGATTCGGTCCATCTCTCAAGCCTCTAGAGAAGTTACCATATGAGATGACCGAACAGGAAAATGCAGAGATCTGTCAAGCCGAATTGAAGGACTTCTTTGAAACGCAAAGAGCTAAGAAACATCCACCTCCGTAGGAGAAGATAGATTCGGTGAAAGCGAAGCGCACTTTTGATGCCTTGAAGCGACCACCACCATCTCCGCCGCAAACCAACTATGAGCGCATTATTGAAAGGACATATAAGGAAGCGTCCCGGTCGGGAAGTACTTGCAGTGATCGAAGGTTAGTAAAACGAAGAAGTGGAAAAAAATCCCCAGCTTGGCGAACAAGCGAACCAATCGTGCCCCCCGCTCAAGGTGTCTAGCGATATCGTCACTAATCATCCAGGGATCTTGCCCGGTACCAATCATGCAGATTACATGCACGACGACGATGCACATTGGTATAATGGAGGTGGACGAATTCAGATACCAGTACGGGAAGCCTCTTGTCAAACCTGGTCATCCTCCTCTGATGCAGAGCATCCCACGATCATCCCCATGGACCTACAACCGTCTCATCAAGAGCCAAGAGGACCCATGACACGAGCTAGAGCTAGAGCTCTCGAGAACGAGGTGACCTCTTTCCTTATTGATATCACATATGATCCACTCGAGACATGGCTACTACCTAAGTCCGATATGCTATGCATGATCGGTGTCAAGGGAACCTCCGAGGGTGCACGGAAGGCGGACAAGCCGCCAAGTTCATGGACGAAGAGAACCAGCGAACGAAGCGAAATCACCTTCCAGGCCCCGGACATCCGCCATGACCCCGGACATCCGGCCCCGGAGTTGCTACATCACCTCACCAACCTGCCCCATTACACGGGCCGGACATCCGCGACCAAGCCGGACATCCGCCCCAGCCCGGATATCCGGCTCCCGGCCCGAAATCCGCGCCTCTCCCGATTCTGCTGAAGCAGTCGCTCTAGCCGGACATCCGGCTGAGAGCCCGGACATCCGGCGCCTCATGAAGGCCGGACATCCGCCCGATGCCGGACGTCCGGCCTCCCCACACTTGATGTCTTAGGGCCTTGTCCCTTGTACCCCTTCGCCCCGAGACTATATATACTGGATCCCCTCCTCTTTCTAGGGTTAGCTTTGGATTAGCTCATATTTCGGTGTGAGAGCCTTTGCTCATCCCCTTGACTACTTCTCCTTTGAGATCAGGACCTCTACAGAGAAGATCCCCAAAGCGGATTCAAGACCCCCTCCTAGGGTGGACCCCATCAAGACCTCCTCTCGGAGAAGAACGACTACTCGTGTATCCTTACCTTTGTTGTTCTTGAATCTTGTGCCACTCTATGTGATCGATAATCTAGCACTTGTGTGATTGATTTCTTGTCGGTTGAGTGAATCCTCTCTCGTTTTCCCCGTGTTTCCCTCTTGTTCTTCCGTGTGTTCTTCGTGATTCACCGCCGCTCCGACGTGAAAGATCGTCCATGTAGGGTTCCGCCCTACATCATCTATGGATCAGAGCTTAGGTTGATCACGTTTTTGGAGCCCCTACCCCTCTTTTTCTAGCTTGATTTTGTTGTTTTTGTCCTAATTCCGAAAATTTCCCCACAAAAATAGCCCCAATTTTTTTTGTGATTTGTTAGTGTGATGAAGTTTTGTTGGATTTGATCCGTGGATTTCGTGTGTTGCAAGTAGATCTAGCTTTTCCCCATCTTTTCCCCAATTTCCATCCACAAATTCGCCCCAATTTTGACCTCTCCCACGCGGTGTTCTTCGTGCCCGGACGTCCGACCCGAGCACCCCGGACATCCGGCAGCCCGGACATCCGACCCGATCTGCCCGGACATCCGGCGCCCCGGACATCCGGCTCCTAGCCCGGATTTCCGGCCCCTGGTAGCATCCATCCCTTCCACCACCCCGATCACCGCCTACCTTTCGCCAAATTTTGTCCCGTGCCCACATACACTTCCACTTACCTCCACCACTTCCGCATACCGCCACCATAGCCTTGCCCTATACCAATTCCGACCGCGTTGCCAAATTTCGCCTTGAGAATTTGAGTTGTGGTTTTCCGTATCCTTTTGTGTTTCGGCTATCTAGGTACGGTTCAACATCAACATCACCACCGCTCATCTTCGCCAAGGACGGTAACATCGTCGACACCTTTCTCATTACTTGCAATTGCATTGATAACCATCATAGCCCATCTTTTGCGTCGCTTACCCATCGAGACTAGCCATTGAGTATTGCCGGCAACGTGACTTACTTTAGTGATCATACTCCATAGCATACATACCATACCAAAGTGGTGCATATCTTAGCATCAACTTGTGTGTCACAAAGTTGTCATCGCATACACAATTGCTATCTTGGTTCGTGAAGTTTTGCATGAGAAAAGAGCTCAAAAGAGAAAGAGCCAATCAAGCTTTTAAGCAAAGAGAGAAAGATAAGCAAAGAGCTTATGAGCAAGAACCATAGCATCATAAAACATTAAGATTGTCATACTTGATCATCTTGGATCAACACATCGACACACCATACATATAGCATACTTGGGATAGAAGTCGTTGCATTTTTGCTTAGTAGGTTGTGCACAAGTTTGTATCCGCCTATTGTGCAATCGTGCTAGCGTCTCTCTAGTGTTGTGCAACAAGAGCATCTTGGTGAATTCCACATTTTGGCTCATCCTTGGTTGCATAACCCCATATTATCTATTTGCGCGTGTGTTTCCGTGTAACATATCTTGCTATTGGTCTACTTGTTGCATTTGCAAATTTGTGAATCATTTCCAACTTTATTGAGTCTCACTTACAATTGCATCAAATTTTGTGCCACCATCCTAACCGAGCTCCACCATAAGCTTTTATTTGTGTAGGTGTGAGAACCGGCAGAATCGGTACCAAGAGTGCTATTTCATTGTCCGCATTTGAGTGAACTTGATTCATTTTCAACATCGGTCAAAGGTACATTGGTATAAATTCTTTTCCGTTCTACCACTCACATCTTGCTTGGAATGATGGATAGGCCAAGTTCTTCTACCAACCCACTCTTCATCGAGCAAGGCGGCGACATGTCCTCATCGTCACCAAAGCCACCTCTTGACAACTGTGCGTTGCACCAAGAACAACAAGCAATGAGCGACCGCGATCGACAACCTCGCCACCGACTTGCGACTCTCCGAGCAACGTACAAGAGACTACTTCGACAACAAGTTCGAGGCTCACAAGCAAGAGAATGATGCAAGAATGGACGAGATCCGCGTGTTGATGAGGAACCGGCATCATTCCACTTCTTCATCATCAAGACGGAGCCGCTCGAGTCGACATTCCGACGACACCTTCTACGACTCAAGTGTTGGGGAACGTAGTAATTTAAATTTTTTTCCTACGCACACTCAAGATCATAGTGATGGCATAGCAACGAGAGGGGAGAGTGTATGTCCACGTACCCTCGTAGACCGTAAGCGGAAGCGTTATGACAATGCGGTTGATGTAGTCGTACGTCTTCACGATCCGACCGATCCAAGTACCGAACGTACGGCACCTCCGAGTTCAGCACACGTTCAGCTCGATGACGATCCCCGGGCTCCGATCCAGCAAAGCGTCGGGGATGAGTTCCGTCAAGACGACGGCGTGGTGGCGATGATGATGCTCCACCGACGCAGGGCTTCGCCTAAGCTCATGACGATATGACTCTATCAGCGCAGGCTTCGCCTAAGCTCCATGACGATATGACGAAGTGGAATATGGTGGAGGGGGCACTGCACACGGCTAAGGAACGATCCGTAGATCAACTTGTGTGTCATGGGGTGCCCCTTGCCCCGTATATAAAGGAGCAAGGAGGAGGTGGCGGTCTAGGAGGGCGCACCAAGGGGGGAGTCCTACTCCCAGGGAGTAGGACTCCTCCTTTCCTAGTAGGAGTAGGAGAGAAGGAGGGAAAGGAGAAGGGAAGGAAGGAGGCGCAGCCCCTCCCCTAGTCCAATTCGGACTAGGCCTTGGGGCGCGGCCTGCCCTAGGCAGCCCTCTCTCTTTCCCGTATGGCCCAATAAGGCCCAATACTTCTCCCGGCGAATTCCGTAACTCTCGGTGCTTGAAAATACCGAATCACTCGGAACCTTTCCAAGTCCGAATATAGTCGTCAATATATCGATCTTTACGTCTCGACCATTTCGAGACTCCTCGTCATGTCCCCGATCTCATCCGGGACTCGAACTCCTTGGTACATAAAAACTCATAAACTCATAATATAACTGTCATCGAAACCTTAAGCGTGCGGACCCTACGGGTTCGAGAACTATGTAGACATGACCTAGAACTATTCTTGGTCAATAACCAATAGCGGAACCTGGATGTTCATATTGGCTCCTACATATTCTACGAAGATCTTTATCGGTCAAACCGCATAACAACATGCGTTGTTCCCTTTTGTCATCGGTATGTTACTTGCCCGAGATTCGACCGTCGGTATCCAATACCTAGTTTAATCTCGTTACCGGCAAGTCTCTTTACTCGTTCCGTAATACATCATTTCATAACTAACTCATTAGTTACAATGCTTGCAAGGCCTAGGTGATGAGTATTACCGAGAAGGCCCAGAGATACCTCTCCGACAATCGGAGTGACAAAACCTAATCTCGAATTATGCCAACTCAACATATACTTTTGGAGACACCTGTAGAGTACCTTTATAATCACCCGGTTACGTTGTGACGTTTGGTAGCACACAAAGTGTTCCTCCGGTAAACGGGAGTTGCATAATCTCATAGTTGCAGGAACTTTGTATAAGTCATGAAGAAAGCAATAGCAACATACTAAACGATCAAGTGCTAAGCTAACGGAATGGGTCAAGTCAATCACATCATTCTCCTAATGATGTGATCCCGTTAATCAAATAACAACTCATGTCTATGGTTAGGAAACATAACCATCTTGATTAACGAGCTAGTCAAGTAGAGGCATACTAGTGACACTGTTTGTCTATGTATTCACACATGTATTATGTTTCCGGTTAATACAATTCTAGCATGAATAATAAACATTTATCATGATATAAGGAAATAAATAATAACTTTATTATTGCCTCTAGGGCATATTTCCTTGATCTCCCACTTGCACTAGAGTCAATAATCTAGTTCACATCGCCATGTGATTTAACAGCAATAGTTCACATCACCATGTGATTAACACCCATAGTTCACATCGATATGTGATCAACACCCAAAGGGTTTACTAGAGTCAGTAATCTAGTTCACATCGCTATGTGATTAGCACCCAAAGAGTACTAAGGTGTGATCATGTTTTGCTTGTGAGATAATTTTAGTCAACGGGTCTGTCACATTCAGAGCCGTAAGTATTTTGCAAATTTCTATGTCTACAATGCTCTTGCACGGAGCTACTCTAGCTAATTGCTCCCACTTTCAATATGTATCCAGATTGAGACTCAGAGTCATCTAGATTAGTGCTAAAACTTGCATCGACGTAACCCTTTACGACGAACCTTTTTTCACTTCCATAATCGAAAAACATATCCTTATTCCACTAAGGATAATTTTGACCGCTGTCCATTGATCTACTCCTAGATCACTATTGCACTCCCTTGCTAAGCTTAGTGGTAGGGTATTCAATAGATCTGGTACACAGCATGACATACTTTATAGAACCTATGGCTGATGCATAGGGAATGACTTTCATTCTCTTTCTATCTTCTGCCGTGGTCGGGTTTTGAGTCTTACTCAATCTCACACCTTGTAACACGTGCAAGAACTCTTTCTTTGACTGTTCCATTTTGAACTACTTCAAAATCTTGTCAAGGTATGTATTCATTGAAAAACTTATCAAGCGTCTTGATCTATCTCTATAGATCTTGATGCTCAATATGTAAGCAGCTTCACCGAGGTCTTTCTTTGAAAAACTCCTTTCAAACACTCCTTTATGCTTTGCGAATAATTCTACATTATTTCGATCAACAATATGTCATTCACATATACTTATCGTAAAGGTTGTAGTGCTCCCACTCACTTTCTTGTAAATACAGGCCTTTCCAAAAGTGCAGATAAAACCATATGCTTTGATCAACACATCAAAGCGTATATTCCAACTCCGATATGCTTGCACCAGTCCATTGATGGATCATTTGGAGCTTGCACATTTTGTTAGCACCTTTAGGATTGACAAAATCTTCTGGTTGCATCATATACAACTCTTCTTTAAGAAAACCATTAAGGAATGCAGTTTTGACATCCATTTGCCAGATTTCATAAAGTGTGGCAATTGCTAACATGATTCGGACAGACTTTTAAGCATCGATACGAGTGAGAAAATCTCATTGTATTCAACATCTTGAACTTTGTCAAAAACCTTTTTCGACAAGTCTAGCTTTGTAGATAGTAACACTACTATCAGTGTCCGTCTTCCTCTTGAAGATCCATTTATTTAACATGGCTTGCTGATCGAGCAAGTCAACCAAAGTCCATACTTTGTTCTCATACATGGATCCCATCTCAGATTTCATGGCTTCAAGCCATTTTGCGGAATCTGGGCTCACCATCGCTTCTTCATAGTTCGTAGGTTCACCATGATCTAGTAGCATGACTTCCGAATAGGATTACCGTACCACTCAGTGCGGATTTTATTCTGGTTGATCTCTGAGTTCAGTGACAACTTGATCTGAAGTTTCATGATCATTATCATTATCTTCCTCGCTAACTGGTGTAGGTGTCACAGAAACCGATTTTTGTGATGAACTACTTTCCAATAAGGGAGCTGGTACTATTACCTCATCAAGTTCCACTTTCCTCCCACTCACCTCTTTCGAGAGAAACTCCTTCTCTAGAAAGGATCCATTCTTAGCAACGAATGTCTTGCCTTCGGATCTGTGATAGAAGGTATACCCAATTGTCTCCTTTGGTTATCCTATGAAGACACATTTTTGCGATTTGGGTTCAAGCTTATCAGGTTGAAGTTTTTTCACATAAGCATCGCAACCCCAAACTTTCAGAAACGACAACTTTGGTTTCTTGCTAAACCATAGTTCATAAGGTGTCGTCTCAACGGATTTTGACGGTGTCCTATTTAACGTGAATGCGGCCGTCTCTAAAGCATAACCCCAAAACGATAGCGGTAAATCGGAAATAGACATCATAGATCGCACCATATCTAGTAAAGTACGATTACGACGTTCGGACACACCATTACGCTGTGGTGTTCCCGGTGGCGTGAGTTGCGAAACTATTCTGCATTGCTTCAAATGTAGACCAAACTCGTAACTCAAATATTCTCCTCCACGATCAGATCGTAGAAACTTTATTTTCTTGTTAAGATGATTTTCAACTTCACTCTGAAATTCTTTGAACTTTTCAAATGTTTCAGATTTATGCTTCATCAAGTAGATATACCCGTATCTGCTTAAATCATCCGTGAAGGTGAGAAAATAACGATATCCGCCACGAGCTTCAACATTCATCGGACCACATACATCCGTATGTATGATTTCCAATAAATCTGTTGCTCTCTCCATACGACCGGAGAAGCGGTGTTTTAGTCATCTTGCCCATGAGGCACGGTTCGCAAGTACCAAGTGATTCATAATCAAGTGATTCCAAAAGTCCATCCGTATGGAGTTTCTTCATGCGTTCACACCGATATGACCTAAACGGCAAGTGCCACAAATAAGTTGCACTATCATTATCAACTCTGCATCTTTTGGCTTCGACATTATGAATATGTGTATCACTATCGTCGAGATTCAACAAGAATAGACCATTCTTCAAGGGTGCATGACCATAAAAGATATTACTCATATAAATAGAACAACCATTATTCTCTGATTTAAATGAATAGCCGTCTCGCATCAAACAAGATCCAGATATAATGTTCATGCTCAACGCGGCACCAAATAACAATTATTTAGGTCTAAAACTAATCAAGGTAGATGTAGAGGTAGCGTGCCGACCGCGATCACATTGACTTTGGAACCGTTTCCCACGCGCATCGTCACCTCGTCCTTTGCTGCTCGCCTATTCCGTAGTCTCGCTTTGAGTTGCAAATATTAGCAATGAACCAGTATCAAATACCAGTGCTACTACGAGCTCTAGTAAGGTACACATCAATAACATGTATATCACATATACCTTTGTTCACCTTGCCATCCTTCTTATCCGCCAAATACTTGGGGCAGTTCCGCTTCAAAGTGTCGATCGCTTGCAGTAAAACACTCGATTTCAGGCTTAGGTCCAGACTTGGGTTTCTTCTCTTGAGCAGCAACTTTCTTGCTGTTCTTTTGAAGTTTCCTTCTTCTTCCCTTTGCCCTTTTCTTGAAACTAGTGGTCTTGTTGACCATCAACACTTGATGCTCTTTCTTGATTTCTACCTCCGCGACTTTTAGCATTGCGAAGAGCTCAGAATTGTCTTAGTCATCCCTTGCATATTATAGTTCATCACGAAGCTCTTGTAGCTTGGTGGCGTGATTGGAGAATTACATCAATGACACTATCATCCGGAAGATTAACTCCCAGCTGAATTAAGTGATTATTATACCCGGACATTTTGAGTATGTGCTCACCGATGTGAACTATTCTCCTCCATCTTGCAGCTATAGAACTTATTGGAGACTTCATATCTCTCAATCCGGGCATTTGCTTGAAATATTAACTTCAACTCTTGGAACATCTCATATGCTCCATGACGTTCAAAACGTCGTTGAAGACCCGGTTCTAAGCCGTAAAGCATGGCACAATCGAACTATAGAGTAGTCATCGCTTTGCTCGCAGACGTTCACAACTTCACGGCGTTGCTCTGCAAGCAGGTTCGCACCCAGCGGTGCTTCGGGGCGTAATTCTTACATGCAGCAATGAGGATAATCCTCAAGTTACGGACCCAGTCCGTAATTGCTACCATCATCTTTCAACTTTGCTTTCTCAAGGAATGCATTAAAATTCAACGGAACAACAAAGACGAGCCATCTATCTACGATAAACATAGACAAGCAAAATACTATCGGTACTAAGTTCATGATAAATTTAAGTTCAATTAATCATATTAAAAACTCCCACTTAGACAGATATCTCTCTAGTCATCTAAGTGATTACGTGATCCAAATCAACTAAACCATAACCGATCATCACGTGAGATGGAGTAGTTTTCAATGGTGAACATCACTATGTTGATCATATCTACTATATGATTCACGCTCGACCTTCGGTCTCCGTGTTACGAGGCCATATCTGCATATGCTAGGCTCGTCAAGTTTAACCTGAGTATTCTGCGTGTGCAAAACTGGCTTGCACCCGTTGTAGATGGACGTAGAACTTATCACACCCGATCATCACGTGGTGTCTGGGTACTACGAACTTTTAGCAACGGTGCATACTCAGGGAGAACACTTCTTGATAATTTTAGTGAGAGATCATCTTATAATGCTACCGTCAATCAAAGCAAGATAAGATGCATATAGGATAAACATCACGTGCAATCAATATAAGTGATATGATATGGCCATCATCATCTTGTGCTTGTGATCTCCATCTCCGAAGCACCGTCATGACCACCATTGTCACCGGCGCGACACCTTGATCTCCATCGTAGCATCGTTGTCGTCTCGCCAACTATTGCTTCTACGACTATCGCTACTTCTTAGTGATAAAGTAAAGCAATTACATGGCTTTTGCATTTCATACAATAAAGCGACAACCATATGGCTCCTGCCAGTTGCCGATAACTTCGGTTACAAAACATGATCATCTCATACAATAAAATATAGCATCACGTCTTGACCATATCACATCACAACATGCCCTGCAAAAACAAGTTAGACGTCCTCTACTTTGTTGTTGCAAGTTTTACGTGGCTGCTACGGGCTGAGCAAGAACCGTTCTTACCTACGCATCAAAACCACAACGATAGTTCGTCAAGTTAGTGCTATTTTAACCTTCGCAAGGACGGGCGTAGCCACACTCGGTTCAACTAAAGTGAGAGAAACAGACACCCGCCAGTCACCTTTAAGCAACGAGTGCTCGAAGCGGTGAAACCAGTCTCGCGTAAGCGTACGCGTAATGTCGGTCCGGGCCGCTTCATCTCACAATACCGCTGAACCAAAGTATGACATGCTGGTAAGAAGTATGACTTATATCGCCCACAACTCACTTGTGTTCTACTCGTGCATATGACATCAACGCATAAAACCAGGCTCGGATGCCTTTGTTGGGGAACGTAGTAATTTCAAAAATTTCCTACGCACACGCAAGATCATAGTGATGGCATAGCAACGAGGGGAGAGTGTATGTCCACGCACTCGTAGACCATAAGCGGAAGCGCGTTATGACAGCGTGGTTGATGTAGTCGACGCCTTCACGATCCGACCGATCCAAGTACCGAACGACGGCACCTCCGAGTTCAGCACACGCTCAGCTCGATGACGATCCCGGGCTCCGATCCAGAAAGCGTCGGGGATGAGTTCCACAAGACGACGGTGTGGTGACGATGATGATGCTCCACCGACGCAGGGCTTCGCCTAAGCTCGCATGACGATATGACTCTACGGCGCAGGGCTTCGCCTTAAGCTCCGCATGACGATATGACCGAAGTGGAATATGGTGGAGGGGGCACCACACACGGCTAAGGAACGATCCGTAGATCAACTTGTGTGTCATGGGGTGCCCCTTGCCCCGTGATATGAAGGAGTGTGATAGCACGGCTTATTAGGGATGATAGACTACTCATATCAATAAGGAATTCCTTCTTTTCCGGAGCCCATTGGACGAACTCCAAAGTTAAGCGTGCTCAGCTTGGAGTAGTGTCGGGATGGGTGACCGACCGAAGTTGCTCCGGTGTGCACGAGTGAGGACAAAGTGCGCAGAAAAGACTAGTATTGATCTGTGGGGCCGTCTAGATCCCGCCAGAGTTACGACCACCGGCGGTGTGTCCGGGCGTTACAAGTTGGTATCAGAGCCGACCCTCGCGGTTACACGGATGGTTGCGGACAGGTGCGTGGTCATGTTGTTCATGACGTTTGTGACCCGTCGTGGCACCCGACATGGCACATGTACGGATGGAAGCACGACGTATGTGCCAAGAGGGAACGTTCCTGTGGCCCGACGAGGACGTCGGTTCCTCTGAGTGGGGGTGTATGTGATAGCCTGGCTTATTAGGGATGATAGACTACTCATATCAATAAGGAATTCCTTCTTTTCCGGGAGCCCATTGGACGTAACTCCAAAGTTAAGCGTGCTCAGCTTGGAGTAGTGTCGGGATGGGTGACCGACCGAAGTTGCTCCGGAGTGCGCACGCAGTGAGGACAAAGTGCGCAGAAAAAACTAGTATTGATCTGTGGGGCCAGTCTAGATCCCGCCAGGAGTTACGACCACCGGCGGGTGTGTCCGGGGCGTTACAAGGAGCAAGGGAGGAGGTGGCCGGCCTAGGAGGGGCGCACCAAGGAGTAGGACTCCTCCTTTCCTAGTAGGAGTAGGAGAGAAGGAGGGAAAGGAGAAGGGAAGGAAGGGGGGCAGCCCTCCCCTAGTCCACCCGGACTAGGCCTTGAGAAGCGCGGCCTGCCCTAGGCAGCCCTCTCTCTTTCCCGTATGGCCCAATAAGGCCCAATACTTCTCCGGCGAATTCCCGTAACTCTCCGACACTCGAAAAATACCGAATCACTGAACCTTTCCAAGTCCGAATATAGTCGTCCAATATATCGATCTTTACGCCTCGACCATTTCGAGACTCCTCGTCATGTCCCCGATCTCATCCGGGACTCGAACTCCTTCGGTACATAAAACTCATAAACTCATAATATAAGCATCGAAACCTTGTTGCGTGCGGACCCTACGGGTTCGAGAACTATGTAGACATGACCTAGAACTATTCTTGGTCAATAACCAATAGCGGAACCTGGATGTTCATATTGGCTCCTACATATTCTCTAAGATCTTTATCGGTCAAACCGCATAACAACATCGTTGTTCCCTTTTGTCATCGGTATGTTACTTGCCCGAGATTCGACCGTCGGTATCCAATACCTAGTTTAATCTCGTTACCGCAAGTCTCTTTACTCGCTCGGTAATACATCATTTCATAACTAACTCATTAGTTACAATGCTTGCAAGGCCTAGGTGATGAGTATTACCGAGAAGGCCCAGATACCTCTCCGACAATCGGAGTGACAAAACCTAATCTCAATTATGCCAACTCAACATATACTTTTGGAGACACCTGTAGAGTACCTTTATAATCACCCATTCGTTGTGACGTTTGGTAGCACACAAAGTGTTCCTCCGTAAACAGGAGTTGCATAATCTCATAGTTGCAGGAACTTTGTATAAGTCATGAAGAAAGCAATAGCAACATACTAAACGATCAAGTGCTAAGCTAACGGAATGGGTCAAGTCAATCACATCATTCTCCTAATGATGTGATCCCGTTAATCAAATGACAACTCATGTCTATGGTTAGGAAACATAACCATCTTCGATTAACGAGCTAGTCAAGTAGAGGCGTACTAGTGACACTCTGTTTGTCTATGTATTCACACATGTATTATGTTTCCGGTTAATACAATTCTAGCATGAATAATAAACATTTATCATGATATAAGGAAATAAATAATAACTTTATTATTGCCTCTAGGGCATATTTCCTTCATCAAGTACACCGTCCTCGAACACTCTTCGACGAGCCGCGCGCCAAGACCGTCATGCATCTCGCAACCCGCTACATGACACGCATTCACAAGAGCAAGTTGATGATCAAGCTCCTCATCCTCAATCAAACCAAGAGGCTTTTGCTCAAGCTCAAGAACGACAACGTCTTCGTCGCCAACAAGAGGAAGAAAGAGCACGTCGTTACCAAGACGAACAAGATGCCAAGGCTCAACGTCTTCAACAACAACAACGTGAAGCGCAAGCTCTTGAGGCGCAACGTGCCCTTCAAGAATCAGTAGAGCCTTTGCCAACCGCAATCGCGAACGGCGCAATCAAGAGGAAGCCCTTCGAGAAGAAATCCAAGAGAGGAACTACCAACCTCATGTTCAACGTCAAGTTCCTCAAGCTCATCCACAAGCTCGTCAAGCTCCACCTCAACCTCAAGTTCCACAAGAGCAAGTTGAGCATGGTCTTCCTCCGCGCCAAGAGCAACATGAAGACGAGTACATTCCACGTCAAGGACGTCATCATCAACATCGCCAACAACACAATGAAGAGCAACGCTACGGCAAGCTAAAATTCACCATGCCCAAGTTCAATGGAATCAATGACCCCGAAGACTACCTCTCATGGGCATTGAAGGTTGACAAAATCTTCCGTTTGCACAACTACGATGAAGCGAAGAAAATCGCTATGGCATCACTTGAGTTCCAAGATTATGTGCTCATATGGTGGGAACAAATAATTGAGCGACGACAAGCAAGAGGTGAACCTCCAATCACCACTTGGGCTCAAATGAAGGATGTCATGCGAGCACGTTTTGTGCCAACCTACTACAACCGCGACCTCTTCAAGAAACTCCAACTACTCAAGCAAGGAACAAAGAGCGTTGAAGAGTACTACAAGGAAATGGAGATAGCCATGATTCGAGCCAATGTCAAGGAAGACGATGAGCAAACGATGGCACGTTTCTTGAATGGACTCAATCATCCCATCAAGAAGATCGCCGACTTCCAACCATACTCATCCCTCATTGAGCTCGTGCATCAAGCCACAAAGGAGGAACGCCAAGTGCAAGATGACTTCAAGTACGCCAAGTACTCATCCAAGACCTACGGCTTCTCCAACAACCAAGCTTCAACGACTCCTCCAACATCTACATCAACCAAGCTTTCTTCAAGAAACGACGACAAGTCAAGTTACAAGAAGACTTCGACAAGTTCAAGTCGTCCTCCTCCTACTACAAGCAACCTCAAGCCGCGTGCTTCATCCTCTACTCCGACCGATGAAACCATCAAAACAAGCTCCTTCAAGTGTTTCACTTGCGGCGGCCGAGGCCACAAGTCATACGAATGCACCAACAAGCGCACCATGATCCTCAACGACGATGGCACATATGACTCCATGAGTGAAGAGGAAATGGAAGCCCTTGAGCAAGTGGCCATGCACCGGCAAGTGAATGAAGATGAAGATGAAGATGATCAAGTCTTTTGTGATGAGGATTCGAGCCCCGCTCTCGTTGTCTCCAAGGTCTTGACTCTCCAACATCAACAAGAAGAAGACCAACGATGCCACATCTTCCACACAAAAGCCGGCATCAATGGACGGTCCATCAAGGTCATCATCGATGGAGGTAGTTGCCACAACTTGGCAAGTGAAGAACTATGCTCCAAGCTACAATTGGTCAAGAGGAAGCACCCGCATCCCTACAAGGTTCAATGGCTAAGTGACTCCGGCACTATACGAGTCGAGCATACGGTCCAAGTCTCTTTGAAAATCGGCGCTTATGAAGACACATTGGAATGTGATGTGGTCCCAATGACCGTTTGCCACCTACTTCTAGGTCGACCATGGCAATTCGACCGTGGTGTCATCCACAATGGGTGCACCAATCAATATAGCTTCAAGATGAAAGGGAAGGAATATGTGCTACGACCTATGTCTCCTACTCAAGTGATAGCCGACAAGCAAGCCACACATCATAGAGAAAAGAGTGAGAAAGTGATCCACCCAAAAGTGAGTGAGAGCCACAAGCCAAATTTGAGCGACTCTTCGCCTAGAGAGAAAAACCTCATCCTATTTGCCACCAAAAGTGAGATGAGAGAAGTGTGTGAGAACCCATCGAGTGTGATGCACTTTGTCCTTGTGTGCAAGGATGGAGAACCAAAAACTAACACCATTCACGAGCTACCTTTGGTGTTTCAATCTCTTTTGCAGGAATTTCAAGATGTTTTCCCCGATGAGCTACCTCCGGGTCTACCTCCTCTTCGAGGCATAGAGCATCGTATTGACCTCATCCCCGGAGCGCCTCTACCAAACAAAGCTCCATACCGAGTCAATCCGGACGAAACCAAGGAGATTCAACGGCAAGTACAACAACTAATCGACAACGGTCATGTACGTGAAAGCTTAAGCCCTTGTGCCGTTCCGGTTATTCTTGTGCCTAAGCTCGATGGAAGTTTCCGCTTGTGTTCGATTGTAGACCTATCAATGCTATTACTGCTCGATATAGGCATCCCATTCCTCGCTTAGATGACATGCTTGATGAACTTAGTGGAGCCAACTTTTCTCAAAATTGATCTTAAAAGTGGCTATTATCAAATCCGCATACAAGAGGGTGATGAATGGAAAACTGCTTTCAAAACCAAATTTGGTTTATATGAATGGTTAGTGATGCCTATGGGTCTTTCGAAGCTCCTGCACCTTTGTGCGCCTTATGCATCATGTGCTTCGTCCTTATATTGGAGTCTTTGTTGTGGTTTACTTTGACGATATCCTCGTGTTTAGCAAAACCATGAAAGAGCACATCAATCATGTAAAATCTGTGTTGCAAACTCTTCGCAAGGAAAGTCTTTATGCAAACTTGAAAAAATGCACTTTTGGAGTTGACAAAGTGGTTTTCTTGGGTTTTGTTGTTTCCTCAAAGGGTGTCCATGTTGATGAATCTAAAATTGAAGCAATCAAAACTTGGCCCCAACCCACCAATTTCCAACAAGTGCGAAGTTTTCTTGGTCTTGCGGGTTTCTATCGTCGCTTTGTGAAAGATTTTAGCACAATTGCCGCTCCTTTGCATGCTTTGAGCAAGAAGAATACTCTCTTTGTTTGGGGAACCTTGCAATCAACCGCTTTTGATGAGCTCAAGTCTTTGCTTACTCATGCTCCGATTCTTGCTTTGCCCAATTTTGACAAAACTTTTGAGGTTCATTGTGATGCAAGTGGTACCGGAATTGGCGGAGTTTTGATGCAAGAAAAACAAGCCATTGCTTATTTTAGCGAAAAACTCTCCGGTGCTCAACTTAATTATCCCATCTATGATAAAGAATTGTATGCTTTAGTGCGTGTGCTCCATGTTTGGGAACATTACCTTAGATCTCATGAGTTTGTCATCCATACCGATCATGAAACGCTTAAGTACCTCAAAGGTCAAACTAAATTGAACAAGCGTCATGCAAAATGGAGTGAATTCATTGAATCTTTTCCTTATGTGATCAAGTACATTAAGGGTAAAGAGAATGAAGTTGCCGACGCTTTCGGCAAGATAAACATGCTTGTCACCCAACTTGAGTTGAATGTTATTGGTTTTGAGCATATAAAAGACTTGTATGAACATGATCCATCTTTTGCTTCTCCTTATGCTAAGTGTTTGACGATACGCCTTGGGAACAATATTACATCAAGGATGGTTATCTTATGAGAGCTAACAAACTTTGCATTCCGAGTCTTCTCTTTGTTTGCTCCTTTTGCAAGAGGCTCATGGAGGCGGACTCATGGGACACTTTGGACGCGACAAGACATTCGCCACGCCTCCAACAACTACTTTTGGCCCAAGATGTTCATGACGTCTCACGCTTCACCAACCGATGCTATACATGTCGCAAAGCTAAGTCTAAAGCTCAATCTCATGGTCTTTACATGCCTCTTCCTATCCCATATCAACCATGGGAAGACATTAGTATGGATTTTGTACTTGGTTTACCTAGGACTCAAAATGGCAAGGACTCCGTGTTTGTTGTTGTGGATAGATTTTCTAAGATGACACATTTCATTCCTTGCAACAAGATAGACGATGCTTCACATGTTGCAAATATCTTTTGTAGGAAATCTTGCGACTCCATGGCGCATCAAAGACAATCGTCTCCGATTGTGACGTCAAGTTCTTGAGTTACTTTTGAAGACCCTATGTGCCAAGCTCGAATCAAGCTCTTGTTCTCCTCGGCATACCATCCTCAAACCGACGGCCAAACGGAGGTGACGAACCGCACACTATCCACTCTACTTCGTGTCTTGATCAAGAAGAACATCAAGGAGTGGGAAGCATGTCTACCCATCGCCGAGTACGCCTACAATCGCAAGACATTCAACTACCGGCAAGTCCCCTTCGAGGTCGCTCACGGTTTCAACCCATTGTCCCCTTTGGACATTCTACCACTTCCTCTCCAAGAGCGCACCAACATGGATGCAAGTGAACGAGCAAGCTACATCAAGAAGATGCACGAAGATACAAGGCACACCATTGAGCGACAAGTACAACACCAAGCAAACAAGCTCAACGCCAACAAGCAACCCATCGTCTTCAACATTGGTGATCTAGTGTGGCTACACCTCCGCAAAGACCGCTTCCCCAAAGAACGCAAGTCCAAGCTTCTCCCTCGAGCCGATGGACCTTTCAAGGTGCTAGCACGCTACAACGACAACTTATACAAGATCGACATACCTCGAGACAAGTACAACGTGAGCGACATCTTCAACGTCAAGGACCTTGCACCTTTCCATGGAGATGAAGCTTTTGATCCGAGGTCGGATCACTCCCAAGGGGAGATGATGCGGAGCATCCCACGATCATCCCCATGGACCTACAACCGTCTCATCAAGAGCCAAGAGGACCCATGACACGAGCTAGAGCTAGAGCTCTCGAGAACGAGGTGACCTCTTTCCTTATTGATATCACATATGATCCACTCGAGACATGGCTACTACCTAAGTCCGATATGCTATGCATGATCAGGTGTCAAGGGGAACCTCCCGAGGGTGCACGGGAAGACGGACAAGCCGCCAAGTTCATGGACGAAGAGAACCAACGGAAACGAGCGAAATCACCTTCCAGGCCCCGGACATCCGGCCATGACCCCGGACATCCGGCCCCTGGAGTTGCTACATCACCTCACCAACCTGCCCGGTACAGTGGCCCGGACATCCGGCGACCAAGCCCGGACATCCGGCCCCAGCCCGATATCCGGCTCCCAGCCCGAAATCCGCGCCCTCTCCGTTCTGCTGAACAGTCGCTCTAACCGGACATCCGGCTGAGAGCCGGACATCCGGCGCCTCAAGGCCCGGACATCCGCCCGACGCCGGACATCCGGCCTCCCCTGTCCTGCTGAGTGTCTCGTGGCCTTGTCCCTTGTACCCCTTCGCCCCGAGACTATATATACTGGATCCCCTCCTCTTTCTAGGGTTAGCTTTGGATTAGCTCATATTTCGGTGTGAGAGCCTTTGCTCATCCCCTTGACTACTTCTCCTTTGAGATCAGGACCTCTACGGAGAAGATCCCCCAAGCGGATTCAAGACCCCCTCCTAGGGTGGACCCCATCAAGACCTCCTCTCGGAGAAGAACGGCTACTCGTGTATCCTTACCTTTGTTGTTCTTGAATCTTGTGCCACTCTATGTGATCGATAATCTAGCACTTGTGTGATTGATTTCTTGTCGGTTGAGTGAATCCTCTCTCGTTTTCCCCGTGTTTCCCTCTTGTTCTTCCGCGTGCTCTTCATGATTCACCGTAGGATCCGCTCCGACGTGAAAGATCGTCCACGTAGGGTTCCGCCCTACATCATCCTCTAACAACGATGATGCGAAGATTCCATGATTGGTACATGAAAACCTGCAGATAGTCTCGGAAGGATACTTTGATGCTGAAAGTTAAAGAGGAGCACGACCTCGTTGGAATTGATCTGTTGTCTTTTCTATTTGAGGAGTTCTTCCAGTTTTTCAATCAAAAGGCCCTCGCTAAATTAACGGTCACTTGCTACTGTCTGTAAGTACTATACTTCTGCCATTAAGTCTCTATATATAGCTCAGCTATTTCATTGCATGTATATATAATTATCCTCACTATATTATGCAGATTGAAGATCATTGAATGCAAGAAAAGACAAATCGGTGATATTGGGTTCATCAACGCAAATCTCATAGATGAATTTACGGTTAAATTTCATGCCAAAGAAACCGAGGCCAACTTGCTACGATCGTTGGTAATAAATCAAAACAAAGATATAATACTATTTCCTTACAACTTCAAGTGAGTGTTACTGTCTTGTGCATATTCGGTTTCCCTTATTACTCGAGGTTATAGTAATGTAATTGATGAGTTATGCATGCATGCGCAGCTTCCACTATATTCTCCTAGAGATTAAGCTTGAACAGGGACTAGTAACCGTCTTAGACTCGAGACGAAAAGATCCCGAGGACTATGCGAACATGACTAAAATGCTCCAGAAGTAAGTTCAATCGATCATTATCGCACCATATCGGCAACTTTGTTCATTTCCTGATATCAATTAATTATTTTCTTTATCTGGCAGGGTTTGGAAAAAGTTCACCGCACAAGTTCCGGGACTGCCGGGGGAGCTGCGATTTATACACCCGAAAGTAAGTACTACTAGCTAGTTTCGCGCATCTCCCAGTGATTCTAGCGCTAGTTTCATCAATACCATTTAGCATGCTTGCTTATCAGTTTGATTGACCTATATTTCTTGTAAAGTGGTTGTGGCAGGAACCCGGGAATAATTACTGTGGATACTACGTTTGCGAGTCCATCGCCACACGACCTGTGAGCAGGGCTACTCTAAAAACAATATGAAGTGTGTAAGCAATAATATTCACAATTTTATTTTATTACCATCATTTGTGTTGAGTTTCATTCATATATATGTATTGACCCCCTTCTTCAAATTAGATGTTTCAGATGCGGGATGAACTCCTAGCACAAGATCGCATACGAGCAATTCAAGAGGAATTGGCGGGATTCTTTCTTGACCAGGTCATCAATAAAGACGGAGAATACCATGTGGAACTTGAGTTCATATGTTAGGGGATTATATTGTAAGAGATCTTATATTGTATACATATGTAGCCAGTAGCGTCGGATAGATATACCAAAACTTGTTGTTCGACCGATCTCTCAGAGAAGGAGAGGTCGATCACTTCTCTCTGTATATGTTCATGATGATCTTCTGTACTTAATGGTTTTCTTCATTTGCTTACTAGCTAGCATGTCGAGTCCTCTCTATACGTATAGCACGTAGCGTCGACTAAGCACGGAGATAAGAGAGGGCACTTCTCTCTATTAGCTAGCTAACACAATATATGAAACCCCTACATTAACCCTACAAAACCCCCAAAACCCCAAACCCCCCCCCCTTTCAAAAAACCCCAGCCCCGAATCTGGCGGCGTGTGGATGCCTGTTAGTCCCAGTTGGTGCTACCAACCGGGACAAAAGGCCCCCCTGCCAGGGCAAGCCGCAGCGGCCATGTGGAGCCCCATCTGCCTCGGTTGGTATAAGAACCGGGACTAAAGGTATAGGGCTTTAGTACCGACCCTTTAGTCCCGGTTCCCAAACCGGGACAAATGGGCCTTATTAACCGGGACAAATGGCCCTTTTTCTACTAGTAATAGCCCGACGGAGCAAGCTGCCGCTCCAAGCCGGCGCGTGGTTCAGCAACTCCCCGCTCCAAGCCAACTCGCGAAGGAGTGGTGAGTAGCTCCAGGCAGGCACGCCGGGGAGCACACCGGAACGGGCATCATGGCTACCATGGATGAGGCCAGACGTAGTGCCATCCGCCGTTAACGTTGTCGGACTGCGTTGGTCGATGGAGAAAAATGTGGAGATCGACGAGTCGGTGGCCAGCGCGTCCACGCCGCCACCACCGCCATCATTGAGGAGAAGTAGATCACGAGAGGCCGCCGTCGCTTGGGTCCCAGGAAGGCCACTGTCGGCGCGTCGCCGGCGTGCACAAGACTTGCCCGATTCAGTGCAGACCATCATCGACCCTTGCCTCGGCTTCACAGAAGCGGAGTAGGCACCCATCTCCTCGGGCTGAAGCACCCTCTTTGCCACTCCAATAGGGGCGCAGCCGGACATAGGGAAGATACGGGGGAAGAATATACTTCCGAGGCTCCCAACAGTCCGATGAGCGGGCTGCCGGACATGGGGAAGACAAAGGGATCCGTCGTGGCCGGCCGTACACTAGTGTAGTATATCCACGTCGCCGCAATGGAGCTTCACGCGACAGTACGTCCACATAGTTTTGCCTTTTTTAGTTAAAATGTCCAAAAATGTAAACGTTTTCATCCAGTTTGCATGAAATCCGCCATGTTTGCATGAATTTGGTCCGTTTGGTTCAAAAAGTTGTTGAGATGTATGCGGCAGCATTGGATGGCCTCCTCCCACATTCATCTGTGCAGACTGGTACCCCCTGTCTACGGACGAATGCAGGAGGAAATTTATGGATCGCCGTTGGAGATGCCCTAAGCTTTTAATGCTTTACCCCCTAAAAAACTTTTATCGCTTTAAAAGTTATCAAAAAATATGAAACAAATAGTGGAGCATCACTCTAAAATTGTGTCTATCATATCTTATCACAGAACTTGTTTGATGCTAGCTAAGCTTTTACGGCCTTGTACAATGCTAGGTGCTTAGTGAGATGCTTAAAAAAATAAGACTGGTTTTTCTGAAGCGCCGGTGCCTGTTTTTTATAGAAGAGACGTCTAATTAAGCGTCTACCCAGTACAAATAAGCACCGGTGTTTAATGCATGCCTAATTTATTTCTCTAAGCACTTTCCATATGCACCTTGCATTGTACAAGGCTTAACGGTTCCTCTACTTCTTTCCGTAACCACAAAAAAAATTTGGTTCGGCTGGTGCCACCGCCGCACCATTGGTGTTGTTGTACGTTGTCGCCTCCGCACTACAACATTCTTCCCACATGTTTTGTTGTGAGCTGCGACGTTGGACAAACGAGGGTGAGCTGTGTTGGCATGGTCGAGGTATGAGCAAGCGTAACAAAGAGATGCCACTGACCAATATCAGAGCATTTTTTTGCGAAAATAATCAGATCTATTATAAAAATTCATCATAAGTACAAAACACTTAAAACATAAAAAAATTGCATCGAGGTCCATGAACCATCAGACGACCAGAATGAGTCGCCGATGGGCCACTGTCGCCACTCCCATAGCAGAGCCGGGCGGAGCTTGTCGATGGCAGCAGGGAAGTTTCCGTGCAGGTGCCCTACGGACCAGCGCCCCGGAGCCGCAGTCATCGTCGTTGAATCCTTGAATTGATCTGAAGAACCTGACACCTAATATCCTCGTTGTGTATGCACGACGAGAAACCCGAACCTCGCCGCCCGAGGAGCTGGCGGGAATCTACGCCGGAGTTTCGTCTAATCTGTCCCAACAGACGAATGTGAGGAGGATCGGAGCCCGGAAGACTGACTCGGAGAAGAAGCGACGCCATCCATCCGAAAGTTGCCCTTGTGAGGACTAAAACCCTACATAGCTACTAGATATATCCGAGGCACCAAAAATCCCTTCCCTGCCATCAGCCGGCCGAGCGGTAATCAGAGAGGAGGCAGATCCATGGGCTCGCCGGTGAAGATCAAGGGGATGAAGGCTTTCCCTAATTGATTTGCGAGAAGGAACAGACAAGGTCTCAACATTGGAGCATTTTGACCCAACCGAGCCATGTAGTATATGGTTGGAAGAGACACGTAGGAGCTAGTTTATTTGTACGAATCGTTTTTCTTTCCCTATTGCAAGTGGCGGCTAGGGCGAACGCCTCGTTCCCAATAGGCTTCGTCGGCGAGGCGGTGAATTGTCTCTCCTTTGCATGCCGCTCGATGACCTGTAGTGGGGAGCGGAACCCCGGTGCATCGATCCCTTGCAGATGCAATGCTTAGGAGAATGATAGTGCTTTATTTTTGAACTAGTCTTTCAGGCTCCAATCTTCCTTGAGTTCGTCTGTATATGTAGATTTCTATCGTCTCATTGGCAGGACAAGGTTACGATTTCTCATTATGTGTTTGTGGCGACGAGATTTGTTGTCAGGTATTCCAATTCGATTTAAGGGGTCAACACGGGCGCTGCATGACGCTCATTGCCCTTTTTTCGCAAAGAAAATGTTTGAGGAGTCAGGAAGCTAGGTCCTTTCAGGAAATTAATCAAAGAGGGAAAATCGGCATACAAAATCAAGGTGTCCATGAGGTTGGCGATCGTCCTCCTTTTCAAAAAAAAAAAAAAAGAGCTAGGTGGCAATTTTGCGACGTCCATCTGGACGTTGGAAATTTCCCAAAGTGAGATGCTTAAAGTGCCGAATATCCAGTTTTCTCCAATTGACACCGCGTTAACCTTTCTTTTCCTGTAAAGGAGAGATCCAGGACCATGGAGAACTTTCCCGGCGGAACTTTGAGAACTTGGCTCTAATATTTGTCCACGGATAGGAGAAACTTGCAGCGACCAGCGACGGCGACCTTTCCTGAAAACGGACTCAAAGCTTTGGCCTCGCCTACGAGAGCAAGCAGCATTAGTAAAATCGAAACCCTGTGAGAAGGGTCAGATCCCCACGCCGGCATCGACCTGTCCCATGTTACTTGAAGAAGCCGTAAATAAAGGAAGGAAATGAAGGAAGAAAAGAGAGATTGGACGGATGGAACCGACGAACGCACCAAACTGCTTTTGGCGCAGGCGCAGAATCGTGCGCCGTCCTCTTCTGTAGCCTCGCCACCAACCGGTTCATCAGTCACACACTCACACGGAGCGAGTACGCAGTGCGCAGCGCGCACGCTCTCCTCCTAATCTTAAGTAGAAAACGAGGTAGCTGCCTGCGGCCTACCTCACTCACTCACCCGACCGCGCTACACCCAGAGGCTTCCTCCCACCGGACGCAGGATCGCGACTGCCTAGCTACCCAGAGCTTGGAGCCTGAGCTCTCAGGTGGTTCTTCCTTCCATCGATCTGCTTCTTGGGCGATCTTGCTAGGGGCTCGCTGATGGAGGCGGCGTTGGTTCTGGTGGTAGCGGTGCTCCTCCTGTCCCCAGCTCTTGTTGCCTCAGGTTGGCTACAGCTGCAATGCTCGCCGATTGCTCTGTTCTTTGAGCGTCCTGCTTGAATTACTCTGTTCTTTGAGCATTTCCATGGTTTCTTCAATGAGGTTTCCTCAACTGAGTGAAATTCTCTCTCTGTTCTTCCCTCTTTGTGTGCGTGGCAGATTTCTGCGTGTGCCGGTCGGAGCAGCCGACGGCGGTGCTGCAGAAGGCGATCGACTACGCGTGCGGGCAGGGCGCGGACTGCACGGCCATCGCGCAGAGCGGGGCGTGCTACAGCCCCGACGAGGTCGCCTCGCACTGCTCCTGGGCCGCCAACAGCTACTTCCAGAAGTTCAGGTCCTCCGGCGCCACCTGCGACTTCTCCGGCGCTGCCACCCTCTCCTCCACCGACCCCAGTACGTCCACTACACTCCACCCTCACCGCATTGCCATTCCACATCCTTGGATGGATTCTTCCTCACGTACGTGCGTGTGCTCTGTTGTTCTTCTTTCAGGTTTCTCCGGGTGCACGTTCCCTTCCAGTGCCAGGTACAATTTTCATCCTCGCTCATACATTAAGTCGCAGTAGTATCATCAGATGTCTTCCGGCATTTTCCTGAATTTGATTATAGAACAAAAGGCAAAAGGGCCAAAAGACATCTTTGCTTGGCTTCAGTGTCTTGCAGTTTTGTCATGGCTAAGCTAGACAAAAGGGAGATGCGCTAATTAAACTTTCCATACGGTTGATCGTCGCATCTGAGCTAAAAAGGTCAGACAGGCGTTCTTCCAGCATGTGCATCATGTCTGGACGCGAAAAGGAAGCTTCACTGACAGAGCTACTAGCGATTATTGTACTAATATACTCTAGGGAAAGCTCCAGCTTTCCAAAGACTATTATGATAATACAGTTCAAGTGTCAGAGCGTGTGTATAACATATTAGGTTCGGTATGCAAGCTTGGAAACACAGACGCATGAGCTATGATGCATTTTGACGTGGATGTTTTCTTCTCTTTGACGCAGCGCCGCCGGCACCGCCACGGGAGCCGGGACGGCCACGACGGGCACCGGCACCACCACGGGCACCGGGACGACGACGACGGGCACCGGGACAACCACGGGGGGCACCTTCAGTCCGGGGATGGGCACCGGCTTCAACAGCACCGGGTTCAGCCCGACGACCGGGAGCATGGACGGCACCGCCGCGGCGGCCGGCTTGCTCCCGTCGATCAGACTGGCGGCCTCCATCGCCTTCCTCCTCCTCTCCTACTTGGCGCTGCCATGAACTCTGCCTGCCTGTCCGTCTCTTCTCATGGCAGAACACATTAGCAGTTAGCTTCAGTGGCCTTCTGGTCTGGTCTGGTCTGCCAGAAGCAAGCTGAGAGTGTGGCTTTGTCTAATGGAATCCATCGATCTGGAGAGTTGATCGCCGTTATTGTTCCCTAGTGTCATGGGCTGGTTAGCTGGGGGTGTCATTTTGGTTCTAGTTTAATTTAAATTTATATATGGCCTCCCACAGGCTGGAGGAGTGGTGTATGATTCAGTAGGATGCCTGTCTCTTTCCCGCTGCAAGGACCCTTGTCTTCCTTGTCTGTTTTTATACTGTTGGCTTCTCTTAATTTTTAAGCATTTTTTTGCTTGTGAATCTGGGCTATGATAGTCTGGCTGGCGGTTCGATTTATTTCAACAAGGATCGGTTGGTGCAATCTTCGGTCGCCATCAGCTTTCCTTGCATATTTTTCGGTGTTGATGGTGGCTTGTGCGTGCCATAGTATTCTCAGCATGGAATCTTGCACCTCCCCGCATCAACTTGTTTGCCAACCACCATGTGGTGTGGTGTGACCATCTGGAGGGCAAACAACAGTAAGATAATTCATAGCCAAGGTTTTTTAGCACGCCCTCAAACCGTCCGCCATCCGACCGTCCGGTCGCATTTTGGCAGCAACGTAGTACCCCATTGGTCCGACCGGTCCGGATATCCGTTTTTTCACAAACCGGAGGAAAACCAGGGGACTCTGCGGGCGTCCAGACTGCTGCTGCACAAGCGTCGGACAGCCTGGACTCATCCAAAAATCTCTCCCGCGTGAAGATGTTGCCGCGTATTCATGACGGCATGCGCCGCTCCAGAGCGTCAATGTGCATTCATGCCAGCCCACAAGCGGATGCGACTTCTCATTGAAGACGGTATTGTAGCGGTGCGCTGGCCGAGAGCGCCGCTCTGTCTCCGCCCTGGGTGGTGTTTGTGAAGATTGTCCCCTATTGTAAGGTAACAAAGGATGTCTCTTTTCTCAAATGCAAGAAGCTGCTAGGAAGCATGTGGAGATGGCATTTGGATTGCTCCAATCTCGATGGATAATTATTCGTGGAGCTACAAATATGAGGGATTCAGAGACATTGTGGCAGTGATGACATGTTGTGTAGTCTTCTAGGACATGGTTGTGAAGGATGAGTGTGATAGGGCTGCTCGTACACACGATTTTGAAATGCCTGGAGTGAATGTACGCCCGGAATAAGTTCCGGAGCGTGTTGTCAACTTCCCAGAGATTCATCGACAACTCCAAAATCATCAGAAGCTCGCTCAATTACTAAATAATTTTGTGGAGCATATGTGGATCTAGATCAGAAACCATTAAAATTAATATTCAACTATACGAGCTAGAGATGCATTGATAACTTCGACTATGCACACGCACTGCCGTGCATGGTTTCAACGGCATTGGCGCGATCGCTCCTGTTACCATCATCTCCTGCACCAACCTGCCCACCGCCGGCTTCGACTTCGTCTCTGCCCCGCCCTCTGATGACGACACCAACGCCGACTTCCCTGCAGGCATGGACGACGACCTCGCTCCTCCTCCTCCGCCCCCTGCCTCCCAAGATGATGGTTGTCGCATTGCGGAGCTCCCCATAGGGCTCACCATGTGGGCTTCCCCGGCACCGGCAGTCAAGGCCAAGCCGCTCCTGGAGAAGCCGGCCAACGTCCTCATCTACAAGCGGCCGGGCTTCTTCGACGTCGTCGTCGTCAGCTCCTCTGGTGATCGCGGCTTCTATCGCCTGCCCATGCAGGAGGTGGCTGCGGCTGCTGGCATGCTCGTCGCCAACTTCGCCACCGCGTCCATCGGTCACCTCTCCAAGGTGGCCACAGTGGGGCCTTCTAGAACCCCCATCACCTCCGTGGACGTCATCTGCCGTGACTCTAGGGCTCTGCCGGCCCTGCGGCCGCTGCAGCCGTCGGCGATCTCGACCTCTCCTGGCCCGCCACCCCTCTGGTGCTGGAGGAAGACAACGAGGTCCCTGCTCCCGTGGTGCCGCTGCCTTCTCCTCCGCCCGCCGCCACCCCTCCGGTGGCCTCCCCCGCCCGCCGCCGAAGCGTCTGCCTCGTCGGGATCGAGCCTCCGGAGTACGTCTCCATCATCCAGAAGGCCACTCAACACATGCGTGTCTTGAAGGAAGGAAGATTTCTGCTGGTGGAAAGGCGCTCCTCCCAGTTCAGCTCATCGACATGGCGCCCGAGGTCTCCTCGCCCCTCCCTCGGCAGGACGTGCTGGAGCTTGCCGCTGCCTGTGATGTGCCCGCTGTCGGTGTCAAAACCGGCGGATCTCGGGTAGGGGGTCCCGAACTGTGCGTCTAGGTGGATGGTAACAGGAGACAAGGGACACGATGTTTTTACCCAGGTTCGGGCCCTCTCGATGGAGGTAATACCCTACTCCTGCTTGATTAATATTGATGATATGGGTAGTACAAGAGTAGATCTACCACGAGATCAAGGAGGCTAAACCCTAGAAGCTAGCCTATGGTATGATTGTTGTTCGTCCTACGGACTAAAACCCTCCGGTTTATATAGACACCGGATAGGTTAGGGTTACAGAGTCGGTTACAATGGTAGGAGATCTACATATCCGTATCGCCAAGCTTGCCTTCCACGCCAAGGAAAGTCCCATCCGGACACGGGACGAAGTCTTCAATCTTGTATCTTCATAGTCTTGGAGTCCGGCCGTCATGATAGTTCGGCTATCCGGACACCCCCTAGTCCAGGACTCCCTCAGTAGCCCCTGAACCAGGCTTCAATGACGACGAGTCCGGCGCGCATATTGTCTTCGGCATTGCAAGGCGGGTTCCTCCTCCGAATACTTCATAGAAGGTTTTGAACACCAGGATAGTGTCCGGCTCTGCAAAACAAGTTCCACATAACACCGTAGAGAGAATAATTTTTGCACAGATCTGCTGACGTATTCCGCGGCGTGACATCACACCCCGGCCAGGCCTTTATATGAATTGTTTTTACCGTTCCACCTTAGCGCGTTTAGCGAGGCGGTTTCCTTGGCACGTCTTATCAAAGCATAGATCGTGGCCCCTTATTCCGGGATTGTCATCAATACGGACGTGGGTAACCCAACCGTGCCGTCGGCCGACTCCTCTATCAAAGGCGAGTCCTAGTCGACCACGGGTGGGCTCTTGGTATTCAACCTCTTTATAATGAGACCAAGGCCCTCTTCTTTTACACCCTCCATCGAGTTAGCCTCGCGCTCTGAGTTCTAACACCCAAAGCTTCAGATTCAGGCGCTTCGGACCTTCGAAGATGTCCGGCTCCGACCAGCACGGTCGATGGATGTCTTCCTCCGTCACGGAAGAAGATGTGCTAAAGTTGCGAGACGCCAGGTATCTAACCATCGAGATCTCGCATAGGCTGCCTGCTCCAGGGCAGGTCATTCCCACTCCCGAGCCCGGCGAGAACGTGGTGTTCGTGTCTCACTTCCTTCGGGGTTTAGGCTTCCCGACGGATCCCTTTGTGCGGGGGCTCATGTTTTATTATGGGCTGGATTTCCACGACTTGAATCTGGAGTCCATCCTCCATATCTCGTCATTCATTGTCGTATGTGAGGCCTTCCTCCATATCACCCCTCACTTTGGATTGTGGCTCAAGACCTTCAAGGTGGAGCCAAAGATGATCAAGGGGCGACAAGCAGAGTGCGGAGGGGCGGTTATAAGCAAATGTGCTGATGCTCCGTGGCCCGAGGGCTCTTTTCAAGAGGAGCTTGGTTTGTGGCAACGGGAGTGGTCTTATATCACCGCTCCTGGGGCACCAAATGGGTGGCGCTTCCACCTTCCGCCAGTCCACCTCGGCGGTGGCGTCATGGGTCAACAAGGGGCTCGACTGGGGCCGCCCAAGGACATTCCTTTGTTGCGGGGCCGATCCGAGACCTCCAAGAAAGAGAGATCAATCTGGTTGCGATGGCGCAGGTTATGTTGATTGGCGCCTTCGCCTGCAAGCGTTGCCCCTCCGCCTGTGGGAATTTAATCCGGAGGGACCACGAGCTCTCCAAAATTTTATGGGCACGACGCCCGTGGAGATGTATAAACTGTTCTTCGGATCACAAGAGAAGTGTCCGGACCTGACTGAGGACGCAGGGCTAAGCTGCAATCGCCCAGATACTCAAGTAAGTAGTCCCGTAACGGACAGGCTGTTCATTTATTTATCATATGTATGCCCTTTAAAGGAGCCGTTTCTTGAACAGGAGTGGATAGCCAAGGCAAAGTTAATAAGGTGTCCGGCTCCCCTCCCAGAGACCACGCCGGATCGCATGCTGGCCAAGATGTTGGAGGCCACGCCTTTTGAAGAAGGCGAAGGGGGGAGTAGGGAAGCAACTGCCTCTATGAAGGAGGCTATCAAGGAAGTAGGGATTAAAAGTCCCATCTTTCGAGGAGAGAAGAGGACCGCTTCGGAAGATCCGGAGGTCAAGGCCTCAAAGAGGGGAAAGGAATCTTCGTCAGAGAGTCCGGCACTGGGAAGTAACCCAGCCGCACTATTTCCCCAAGGGGATCAGCCCTCCAGCGAGCCGTAAGTAAAAACAAGGGGTCTTGTAAATAAGGAACATCCCCGCATTTATTTATGAAGATAACCGAAATTGTACCTTATAGTTCGGACCTCAGCCCTTCTCAGCAGAGCTCGTCTTCGGGGGATCTTCTTCCGGAGATGATGGAGAGCGAAACGCCTCCACGTGTCGCACCCTCATGCGAGGCGGACGACCCTGAGGTGTCGTCGCGGAGGGTTCCCCCAAGTCCGGCGAGGCCGGAAGGTCCGGTGCCAAGTGGTGTGCGGTCGGAAGAGCTTAAGGATCTGCTCGGGCGAGCGGCTATCTTAGAAGATCACCGTGCTCTAATGGGTATAGTGATTGAAAGGATTGCATCCACGGAGAGCGGATTGCATGAAGCCGTCAGAAGCTTACTGACGGGGTTTGAGGTACGCAAAAATGATGTACCTTCTGACAGTTATGCATATAGAATGCGCCCTGTATAGATAGTAGCCCCTGAGACTCGGTATGTTGTCAAAATTGACAGTGTGCCGAGGATCAAAATCTCGATTATAACATATCACCGCTCCTAAACAGGTGGCGGGCGTCCGTGGCCAGCCGGATCGATGAATATGCCGAACTAAAGCGGCAACTTGATGAGGCGGATGCGGACATCGTGACTGGTCAATAAGCGGTTTGACGAGTCGCAAGGTATGCGACTTCTCGCGGACACTTGGTAAGGGAGCTTGGCGCCCATGTCTTACTATTTGTATGCTTAATGCAGATGGTGCCGCTCTTGTGGAGGAGCTGCGGCGGAACTCGCCGAGCTAAAGAGCAAGCCGAAATAGTAATGCGGCGCTTTAAGGGCGGCCGAAGAGCTAAAAGCGAACGGGCTGCTCTTTGCCGAAAGAAGAGGAAATGGCCGATATGGCCAGAAATTTGAAGAATGCTGCTGATTGCTGCGAGGTTCTTGAAAAAGAACGTCAAAGCGAGCAAGAGGGCTGAAAAAGGCCGCCGCCGAATCCAAGAATGCCCATTCGGCTTTGAGAGCTGCCAAGGAGGAGCTGAGTCGGCCGGGCAATTGCGGCTGGAAAACCGTTTACGCCATGGAGGAAATATACGGATCAAAGTATGCTCAATTGGACAAGTTGTGGAGTTCGGAGGATGCTTATCGGACTTAGCGGCGAAGGCCATGGACGCGATTGAGCACTTCCGAGGCCGAAGGGCACGTGAAGGAAGAGCTATATTGGTCGCAATTCCATAGTCCGGGCGTCTTCTTCCGTTGACCGATCGGTTGGCGAATGGGCGAGCTGAATCGACTATCCGGACTTGCCATGAAGCATGTCATGACTCATTTGTGGCCAGCGGACCCCACCGAAGAGTTATTTTGGTTTAGTGCAGCGGTTCCTTGGTGCGGTACAGCGTGTCGGCGCAATAAAGCGGTCGGCGTGTATTGAGGGGCGCGGATGGCTCGCCCGTGTAAAGACATCTTGGGCAGATATGAAGGCCACCGACGTTGCATCCCAAGATTCGGACGAAGTTTAGTACCGCCGAGCACTACTTTGAAGAAGTCCTGCAGGGCGCTCGTTTAATAGAGACGCGGTGCTCGAAGGATATTATGTTTTAAATGACATGTATGATTTTTGAAAACAATGTTTCAATATGATATAAGAGCTTTTATACTTGTGCGTTCAAGTAGTAAACTACTCCCTGTGCGGTCGTTTATGTATATGTATATATAACCTGAAAGATGGCAGTCCTTGGCTTCAGCCCCCACGCACATAATGCGGGGGTGTTTGCAGAGAAGGCGCTTTTTCACACTTAATCCAACGTCTTGGTCCTGTTAAGGAGGTGGTAGCGTAGAAAACTAGGCAACAGGACTATAATGCTTTATCACTTTCACTTAGCCATAGGAGTTCGAGGGTGGGGCTACTATATAGCCCCTGGGGGCACCGCACTCTCCCGAATTCGAGTGCGTATGTGCTGACGTAAAACCAGTCCTTCGTTAATGCGGAGGAATCCTAAACATTCGATGAGTCATCGAGTGGTTGACCAGTCTCGCTATATCATGACGGTCAGTTTTGGCTTTCTCTCGAGGTGCTCTTTGGCTGAACCGGGCACAATCGCAGAGTTCTCCGGTGCCGCGTTAGCCGATAGAACGGGCGTAAGGCGGCAAAACATAGGAGCCGGGCAAACCCAACATTTGACCAAAGACATGATTCGAGCTGATGCATATAAGGCCTAACTCTCGAGACGCGAATACTCCCTAAGGTATTCGGTCTTTATAAAACAGGCAGAATAATGCCCTAAGCCCCCGTGTCCGTGCAGCGCAAAAATTCTGGTGCGGCCAATGCCAAGACGCCAGCCTCCTCCTCGGTCATAGTAAGAAACCGGGGGATGTATATCAACAAGAGACAGTAAAAAAGGTTTACGCAGGGTCTTAATCTGAAAAGAATCCTTGCAACGGGTCCCTACTGCACGTCTGCGCCTGTGTCTCCGTTGTGCCGTATCCTGGACGGGTGTAGCACGTTGTTCATCTGTAAAAGAGAGGAACTTAGTTTAAAAAGTAAAAAATATCGTGCGAAAGATGTACTTTATATTAAATAAACAGAGTACGATTCGAAGAAGTGAATAAGATTGAGCTTTATTGTCTCTTGTGATACATGCATGCAGCCCCTTGTATGGGGTATGCCGCTAGTAGGCGCCGGACTCGTCTAGCCGTGTTCGGGGTTTGAATGACCTATTCAGGTTCTTTGACTAGCGGAGCCGGATAGGTGTGGGGCTGTCAAGGCAGTCCCACGTTCTTCCGTGCTCAAGTAACACTTAATACTCCCTTTCAGTGAGATGACGCCGCGTGGACCGGGCATTTTAAGTGTTAGAGATGCGTAATGCGGTATTGCGTTAAAGCGGGCGAAAGCTTCGCGTCCCAATAGTGCTTGATGGCTACTTTTAAACGGGGCGACATGGAAGATCAACTTTTCGCGACGGAAGTTGTCGGATGAACCGAACACAACTTCTAGCAGTATGGAGCCCGTACAATGGGCATATTTGCCTGGCATTACTCCTTTAAAGGAGGTGTTGCTACGGCGAATTTTGGTTGGGTCTATCCCCATCCCGCGGATTGTGTCCTGATATATCAGGTTTATGTCACTGCCACCATCCATGAGGACGTGTGTAAATTGGAATCCGTCGATTATAGGATCCAATATCAAGGCAGTCCATCCTGCGTTCCGGATACTTTCGGAATAGTCCTGATGGTCGAAGGTGATTGGTTTTGACAACCAGTGTTGGTACTCCGCTAGGGTAGTTTGTGCGGCGCGCATTCTAGTGGGCGCCGCTCTGTTTTTACCTTCGATCACGTGAAGTGAGTTTACTGTTTTAACCTCTTGTGGGGAATTCTTTTGTTTTCTGGGGCTCTGCTTGTGGTGCTCGTCATCATCTTCACTTGGTGTGTCGAGCCCCTTGTGTTCGGCATTGAGTCTGCCGGACTGTTTGAAAACCCAACAATCTCTGTGGGTATGGTTTGCAGGCCTCCCGGGAGTACTGTGGATTTGACATATCTTGTTCAAGATTTTGTTTAAGTTGGATAGCTCATCGCTATTGTCCTTGAGGGGCAGTTTTTTGTTGTTCTACCGTGAGCTTTTGAAACCGGCATTGACTGCCGCGCTCTTTGGACCGTTCCTTTTAATCCGGTGTTGGTCCTTGTTGCGCAGTGGTTTCCCATTTCCATCCCTGATTTCTGATGTACTTGGGTCGCTGGTGCTGCATCTTGCTAGCCAGCTATCCTCTCCCGCGCAAAAGCGGGTCATGAGGCTTGTTAATGCGGCCATTGTTCTTGGATTTTCTTGGCCGAGGTGTCTGGCGAGCCATTCGTCTCGGACGTTGTGTTTGAAGGCTGCTAAGGCTTCGGCGTTCGGACAGTCGACTATTTGGTTCTTTTTAGTAAGGAACCTATTCCAGAATTTCCGGGCTGACTCTCCGGGCTGTTGAGTTATGTGACTTAGATCGTCTGCATCCGGAGGGCGGACATAGGTCCCCTGAAAATTTGCCCGAAACGCATCCTCGAGCTCTTCCCAGCTTCCAATGGTATTTTCGGGGAGGCTTTTAAGCCAATGCCGAGCTGGCCCTTTGAGTTTAAGGGGTAAGTATTTTATGGCGTGGAGATCGTCTCCTCTAGCCATGTGTATGTGGAGGATGTAATCCTCAATCCAAACTCCAGGGTCTGTTGTTCCGTCGTATGCCTCTATGTTTACGGGTTTGAATCCTGCTGGAAATTCATGATCCAGCACCTCATCGGTGAAACATAGGGGGTGTGCGGCGCCCCTATATTTAGGTGTGCCGTGATGTTCGGATATTTGGCGTGTTGCATTGCTTTGAAGAGCTTGCTTTCTTGGCCCGTAGATGGACCTAACCGGGCCATCCTTTTGATGTGAATCCTTATGCGGATCGCGATCGGTTTGTGTGGCACCATTGCCGCTCTCTTTTGCCGTGGGGTCGTCCATCCGACCGGGTGGCCTTCTTAGTTTTTGATTGTGGGGCTCTATGGCCTCCTCATCAAATTCGGGCAGTAGCTTTCTCTTTGGGTAGCTCTTTGTTCGGTGACTGTCGCCGTACTTGTCTCATGTGTTGAATACTCTACTCCATCTGATTCTGAGTGCATCTTCCGCTGTTTTGAGCTTCCGCTTACGCTTTTTCAGGCGCTGTGATGGCGGCGAGCCTTTTCGGAGGTTATTTTGTTCCAACAATTTGTCCGCGTGAGATCGACGGACTGTTGTCTTCGCTGGGACGGGTTGTTTATCCAAGTTGTCCTGTTCGGACGTTGCTCGATAGCATGTTAAATCGTCCACCGGTTCGCCTCTGCTCTATGGCTGGGTCCTGTTGAGGCGGGACTTGGTTGGCGTTTACGTTGCCGTTTGGACTGCTTTTCGAGGATTTGTCCTTCGTGGCCCCGCTGTTCCTCGTCTTCATTTCCTTTAGGTGTATCCACCATGTATACATCATGGGATGAAGTGGTTGTCCAGCATCCTATTGGCGATGGTTCATGGTTGTCTCCTACATCGTCGTCCATACCGTCGATGTCTTCGGAGTCGAAATCGAGCACGTCGTGTAAGCTTTCGACAGTGGCTACAAAGTGGGTGGTGGGTGGGCGTTGAATTTCTTCGACGTCCACATCCCAACCTTCTGTCCGTAGTCCAGCCAGGCTCTCCGGATAAAGAGAGACTTTAGTGAATTCAGGATGTCGCCAAAGGGCGAGTCTTTGAAAGATGTCATGGCAGTGAACTCCATGACCGCGCCCAATCGGATTCAATTGGCGGGGGCGCGGAGGTTCGGAGTCCGGGAGGAGTCCGGCACCTGAGTCGAGGTCTTCGCAGCGACAGGGATGGAGTTCGCTCAATCGCCATAGAGATTGTAGCCCCGAGGCGGTGTCCAACCACTTGTCCTAGATCAGGGAATCCGGCCCGGATTAAGGGTCGGAGCGGATCTTTGGCGGCCTCCGTGGCCTTTGCTCGCTGCAGAGCTAGATCATGCCCATCGAGACAGTGCGGCACGCTTGGCTGCGGCTCAAATCCGTCGAAGATCAAGTCTCCGCGGATATCGGCCGTATAGTTCAAACTTCAAAATCTGACCTGATGGCGGGCGTAGCTTCGATCTGCTCCAGATGGCTGCTTAATTGGCCCGCATGCAAAGCCGCCGAATACAAAGATCTGTCCGGGGAGAAAAGTCTCACCCGGACCGCGTCGTTGTTGATGATCGAAGGAGCCATCGGGCCTATCGGTGATGACACAGAGGAACTCTCAATGAAAGCACCAATGTCGGTGTCAAAACCGGCGGATCTCGGTAGGGGGTCTCGGCTGTGCGTCTAGGCGGATGGTAACAGGAGACAAGGGACACGATGTTTTCACCCATGTTGGGCCCTCTCGATGGAGGTAATACCCTACTCCTGCTTGATTAATATTGATGATATGGGTAGTACAAGAGTAGATCTACCACGAGATCAAGGAGGCTAAACCCTAGAAGCTAGCCTATGGTATGATTGTTGTTCGTCCCACGGACTAAAACCCTCCGGTTTATATAGACACCGCTAGGTTAGGGTTACAGAGTCGGTTACAATGGTAGGAGATCTACATATCCGATCGCCAAGCTTGCCTTCCACGCCAAGGAAAGTCCCATCCGAACACGGGACGAAGTCTTCAATCTTGTATATTCATAGTCTTGGAGTCCGGCCATCATGATAGTTCGGCTATCCGGACACCCCCTAGTCCAGGACTCCCTCACCCGCCTCGGCTATCCTTGATGACACCGCATGTGTCTAATGTTGTGTCTTCAACTGTCAGCCCCGGATCCCCTCGCGATCCTTCTCTATCGTCGCGCTTCGGCTTGTATCAGTCTATCGTCTGTATCCTGTTTAAGTCCTAGCTTTGCTCCGACCATAGGTCTTAGCTCTTCTGAGCTTGGTCGCAGCCTCTTTCCATTGCTACTTTCACGTCTAGTTGCAGCTGTGGGTCTATACCCGGCTGTACTTGGCCTAGTCTTGCTCCTTGTATCTGTTTGTAGGTGGCCCTGTCCGACCATGTTTCGTTATGTTTTCGATGTCCTTTATGGTTTCCATGAATCGTAAAACTCGTTTCATCTCTTGGAATGTTCGTGGTCTCGGCAGAAACAAAAAATGTAATGACGTGAAAGCTGCTCTCTTCGGCCTCGACCCCTCTTTTATTTGCTTGCAAGAAACAAAGCTTGATGATATCTCTACTTTCAAAGCCAGCTCCTTCTTACCTACTAGGTTGAAATCATTCCATTTCCTTCCTTCAAATGGTTCTGCTGGAGGAATCCTAACAGCTTGGAACGATCAAGACTACTCCCACACTTCTGTCACTGCTCTTAAGTTCTCCTTAACCTTAAACTTCTCGGCCAGAGCTAGCAACGATGATTTCTCGATCTCTAACATTTATGGTCCTTGCGTCAGCTTTGAGAAGCAAGCGTTTGTTGACGAACTTATTCTCTTAGGCTCCTCTGTAACAGGCCCCTGGGCTCTTTTAGGCGATTTCAACTTTACTCTAAAGCCCAACGAGTGTTCAAATGACAACTTTAACCATTCCGAAGCCTTTCTCCTCTCGTCTACCTTAAAACATCTTAATCTTCAGGAGATTTCCCTTCTTGATAGGCTATTTACTTGGTCTAACCAACAAGACTCCCCGACTTTGGTGCGCTTGGATAGGGCTTTTGTCAACACAGCTTGGAGTTTCCTCCTCCCGGACTCCACACTCACGTCCGCTTGCCGGTCAACTTCTGATCATGTGCCGCTTGTTCTCATTGCTGCGTCCAAAGTTCCCACGCCTTCGGTCTTCCGGTTCAACAACGGCCTTCTGCACTTACAACCTTTCATGAACATCATTTTGAAAAATTGGAATAGTGTTGTTCCATCTACCCACTTGGGCCACTTATGTCTCAAACTTAAGAGAGTGCGCGCAGCTGCTAAGGCCTGGGCCAAGCAAGCTAGATCTCCTCTTGTGATCACTAAGAACTGCCACACGGCCATCACCTTCCAAGACAAAATAGAAGAATTCCACTCGCTCTCCTCCTTAGAACGCTCTATTCGCACGCAGGTTTCTCTGTCCCTTCACCGGCACAACGCCCTAGCTGCTGTTTACTGGCGGCAACGGGCTAAAATCAAGGACTGTGTGCTCGATGATGAGAACACGGACTACTTCCACCTTTGCTCCACGATCAGGCTGCGTAAAAACCAAATTAAATCCCTCAACATAGATGGTAGCAAGGTCTCTTCCCACTCCGGCAAGCATCGTGCTCTTTGTGACTACTTTAAACTTGTCATTGGAACCCCTATAGCCTGTTCTATTCCTCCGAATCTAAACGAGCTAGTATCCGGTTCTCGTCTAAGACCCTCTCAGTCTCTCAATTTGACTCGCCCTTCTCTCGAGGAGATTAAAACGGCTCTCTTGACCTCGAACGATAATGCTAGCCCCGGACCAGACGATTTTGGGCCAGCTTTCTATGAGGCCAATTGGAACGTAGTTAAAAACGACCTTCTATCCCTTCTCAACAGTTTCTACTCCTGCTCTGCAGATCTTAGGCGTATCAACAAAGCTTACATTGTCCTCATCCCCAATAAACCTGGCACAACTGACCCTGACCAGATGCGTCCGATTTCCCTTCAAAACTGCTCGGTCAAACTCAGCTCCAAGTGCCTTTCTATTAGAGTTCAACCGGTTATTCGTGATCTTGTCCATGCGGATCAATCCGGCTTTATCAAAGGACGGTGTATCTCAGAAAACTTCATTCTCGCAGCTGATATTATGCAAGCCTGCCACAAAAGAAAATGCCCGACCTTAGTCTTAAAATTGGATTTTAGGAAAGCCTTTGACTCTGTCTCTTGGGAGAGTCTTTATCGTATCCTTCAAGCCAAAGGCTTTTCAGAAACTTGGATTCATTGGATTATGATGCTAAACAACTCTGGCCAATCGACTATTCTTCTTAACGGTGTTCCCGGGCATTGGATTCAATGTAAAAATGGTCTCAGACAAGGCGACCCCATTTCACCTTACCTCTTCATCATTATTGCCGATATCCTCCAACGCATGATCCTAGAGGCCTCAGCTCAGAGGGCTGCTGCAACACCCAATTGTTCCCAACTCGCCATGCCCCATTCTTCAATACGCGGATGACACTCTAATTATCATAAAGGCAGACGAAGATAACCTTGCCTCCCTAAAATCTATCCTGCTCAACTTCTCCCTTGCCACGGGTCTCCACATTAATTTTGCTAAAAGCACTTTTGCTCCAATCCATGTTGACCCTTCTGTGGCCGCTCGCACGGCAAGTATGTTGGGTTGCTCGGTCGCCACTTTCCCGCAGAACTATGTTGGGTTGCTTGGTCTAATAGATTTCCACTTGTTAATTGCTAAGGTTGACAAGAGGCTGGTTGGCGGGGACACCTTCTCTCTGCGGCCGGTAGGGCAGTTCTTGTCAACTCTGCAATTCGAGCTCTTCCCACCTATGCTATGAGCGTTATGCTGCTTCCTGTTGGTTCTATTCAGGAGATAGACAAGCGGTGTCGTGCTTTCTTTTGGGTTGGCGATGACCACGTGAATGGGGGTCAATGCAAAGTTGCTTGGGCAGACGTCTGTGCCCCCACTAAGAAGGGTGGCCTGGGTTTTAGATGCCTTCGTACTCATAATATTTGCCTGCTTCTAAAATCCCTCAGTAAAATACACCAACCCGGTCTTGGCTCTTGGGAATCTTGGCTTGCCTCCACATATGGCTGGGAAGGCGGGCACTACATTGGTGACACTCATAGATTACACACAATAGTTTGGAAGGACCTCCTGTCCGGTCTCCCTTTCTTCCGCTCTATTACCCACGTCAAGATCGGTAATGGTGTCTCAACCGCGTTTTGGTTGGATCTATGGATCAGCAACGATACCTTGGCTACTTGCTTCCCAAATTTTTTCTCCCATGTTACAAAACCTAATGTATCTGTTGCGTTTGTTCTTTCGGCGGAGGATCTTCGTCTTTCGTTACAACCACGTCTGACCATCGCTGCTACTAACGAGCTTCTTTGCCTATGGACTGTTTTAGCCACAGTTAACTTGATGCCGCAGGTACCGGATAACCGTTTATGCAGGATCAATGATAAGCCTCTTTCTGTTGCTTCTGCGTATGGAGCTGCTTTCTCATCTCGGCCGGATGACCAGTTCTCTGAATTCATCTGGAGGAAGAACTATGCGACTAATCGGTGTAGGTTTTTATCTGGCTGGCGCATCGAGGAAGACTGTTTACCAATGAGCATCGCTTCGGAGGGACCTAACGGACTCCGACACCTGCCCTTTCTGTTCGGAAACGGAGTCTACCTCCCACATGCTAATTCACTGCCATGTTGCCGCTCAAGCTTGGATGACTGTGGACTCGCTAAACATCAACCCTTCAGATTGTTCTTCCATCCAAGACCTACAAGGGCATTCACCTGCTTGCAAATGTCGCAATACGGTTACTATGTCCATCCTCTGGAGCCTTTGGAATAGAAGGAACGCTAAAGTTTTCAAGCAAGAAGTGGAGTCTTTGGGCTGCATTCTTCGGCGGTCATCGCAAGACCTCTTTCTTTGGGCCCATCAATCGATGTGGAAAGGAGAATCACAAACAAATTCTGATCGACTGGGGAATCATGTTGTCCCGGCTAGATGTAGCATAGTATTTTTTATTTGATGTTTCCCTTTTTTTTCCTTTGCCCCTCCCTTTGTATATATTCTCTTTTAAACTTTAAAATTAATAAATGAGTTCAGGCTGGCTTTTGCCCGCCGTAGTTCCCTCAAAAAAAAAAACTATGCACACGCAAGCAGTCAATAATCTTGCTGTGCATATGTGGATCCACGATCGGAAACCATCACTCTGATTAATACTTATGTTTCAACTATTTCTTTATTTGAATTGTGTATAGTTGAATTGCCGTGTGTTTGTGTTCATTGTTTTGCGCTATTTCTATGGTTGAATGATCTACTTGCATGAAATTTCCTACATATTGTACGAATATATTTATCGGTCGAACCTTTATGACAACATACGTAGTTTCCTTTGTCCATCGGTATGTTACTTGCCCGAGTTTCGATCGTCGGTATCTCCATACCTAGTTCAATCTCGTTACCGGCAAGTCTCTTTACTCATTCCATAATACATCATCTCGTAACTAACTTCTTAGTCACTTTGCTTGCAAGCTTCTTGTGATGATGTATTACCGAGAGGGCCCAGAGATACCTCTCCGTCATATGGAGTGACAAATCCCAATCTCAATTCACGCCAACTCAACAGACCCCTTCGGAGATACATGTAGAGCATCTTTATGATCACCCATTTACGTTATGATGTTTGATAGCACACACTACTAGGAAAAACCTTATACACAGAAATTTAGCAGTAGCGCGTGTTAAAAAAGCACGCTGGTGCTAAGTAGCAGTAGCGCTGATGTAAACGGCGCTACAAATACAGTTGTAGCAGTAGCGCGCCTGAAGATAAAAGCGCTACTACTAAAATTCCCACGGCTTAGCCGATAGGCTACACATGGTAGTAGCGATCTACGTCGAACCGCGCTGCCACGCGTGCTTTTGTAGCAGCGTTCTGACTGAAAGGCGCATCGCTAAAGGAAATAAAATTAAATGGAAAGCAAATAGAAAAGTAAATGAAAATGAAAGAAATAGAAAAGGGTGAAAGAAAAATAAATGAAAAAGGGGGGAAAAAGAGAAAGGAATGGCAATAGCGCGTATCGAGGAACACGCTGTAGCTAGCTTAGCAGTAGCGCACTTCCTAGAACGTGCTGCTGCTATTTCTAACTTAACCGCGCGGTTTGTTCTTCCCCATGGCCACTTCCCCCAAATCCAACTCCTCCGCGCTGTCGCCGCCGCCGTCGCCCGTCGGCTACCGCACACTCTCCCGTCACTCTCCGCACACCCTCAACGCCGCCCCGACCCCGGATTCGATGCCGCCCCCGCCCCCGACCCCGACCTCGACGCCGCGCGCCTGAGCCCCGACCCCGACCTCGACGCCGCCTGCCCCTCCCTCGCCGAAGGCACCCGAGGTGAGCACGTCTGCTCCTCCCCCTCCCCTAACTCTGCCTAGGGTTCTTCAAATTTTAGTTGCATCGAATTAGTTAGCGTTCATCTATGGGTGGAAACGAATCAGATGCGGATGTTATCGGATACGGATGCGGCTCGGATGTTTTCTTAGATGATGAAAAAACACTATTGTAATGCATAATAAAACGAGTAAAATTTGACCACTTATTTCACTTTTAAGTTGGATAATTGAAATATCCGCTACCACTTTCCACCCCTAGGTTCACCAAATTAGATGGTAATTACGGTAGTAGTTCCTAGGTACTAATTAGTTAGTAAGAACTAGGTACTAATTAGGTAATAGTTTATTTTTATTTATAGTAAGTTTATTTTTAGTAAGAACTAGTTGAATTAATAGAACTAGTTGAACATATCACATTTGTTGTTATTTTTTAGTTAAAGCATTTTTTCCCGCATCGATGTCGACGATGCCTATTCCGCATCCTCGTCGTCGGCTCGGCGGAGGACACCTGCTTGACCAGATGGGCCATGTCCGGGACTGGGCTCCGCCGGGCTGGTACTGGGAGGCGCTACCTACCGGGGGCGCAGCTTGGTGAGGAGCCAGCCCATCGTTGACCCGAACCTTCTTTGGTGGCGGTCGCGTGGGCCAGTGATAACCCACAAGTATAGGGGATCAATTGTAGCCTCTTTCGATAAATAAGAGTGCCGAACCCAACGAGGAGCTAAAGGTAGAACAAATATTCCCTCAAGTTCTATCAACCACCGATACAACTCTACGCACGCTTAACGTTCGCTTTACCTAGAACAAGTATGAAACTATAAGTACTTTGTAGATGTTTTTGGATAAGTTTGCAAGAAATATAAAGAGCACGTAAATAAAAAGTAGGGGATGTTTAGATAAAGACACAACTAAATTAGTTTTAGTAAAGAGCTTGTTGTCACGAGAAAGTTATTTGTCCCTAGGCAATCGATAACTAGACCGGTAATCATTATTGCAATTTTATTTGAGGGAGAGGCATAAGCTAACATACTTTCTCTACTTGGATCATATGCACTTATGGTTGGAACTCTAGCAAGCATCCGCAACTACTAAAGATCATTAAGGTAAAACCCAACCATAGCATTAAAGTATCAAGTCCTGTTTATCCCATACGCAAACAACCTACTTACTCGGGTCTGTGCTTCTGTCACTGATACGTCCATTTTGCATCATGCTTCTATATCGATATTTATCGCATCATGGGCTGTTATTACACGTTATGTCACAATCCTTATGCCTATTCTCTCTTATTTTACAAGGTTTACATAAGGAGGGAGAATGCCGGTAGCTGGAATTCTGGGCTGGAAAAGGAGCAAATAGTAGAGACCTATTCCGCACAACTCAAAAAGTCCTGAAACTCCACGGAATGTCTTACAATAAATAATAAAAAATCCTCGCCAAAGATGAAGGCCTGGGGGCCCACACCCTGTCCACGAGGGTGGGGGCGCGCCCCCCTACCTCATGGGCTCCCTGGTGGCCCTTCGATGCCCATCTTCTGCTATATGAGGTCTTTCGTCGATAAAAAATCAGAAGCAACCTTTCGGGACGAAACTCCGCCGCCACGAGGCGGAACCAATCTAGGGCTCCGGCAGAGCTGTTCTGCCGAGGACACTTCCCTTCTGGGAGGGGGAAATCATCGTCATCGTCATCACCAATGCTCCTCTCATCGGGAGAGGGCAATCTCCATCAACATCTTTACCAGCACCATCTCATCTCAAAACCCTAGTTCATCTCTTGTATCCAATTCTTGTCTCTAAGTCCGGGATTGGTACTAGTAGGTTGCTAGTAGTGTTGATTACTCCTTGTAGTTGATGCTAGTTGGTTTATTTGGTGGAAGATCATATGTTCAGATCCTATATGCATATTAATACCCCTCTTATTATGAACATGAATATGCTTTGTGAGTAGTTACGTTTGTTCCTGAGGACATGGGAGAAGTCATGCTATTAGTAGTCATGTGAATTTGGTATTCGTTCGATATTTATATGAGATGTATGTTGTCTAGCCTCTAGTGGTGTTATGTGAACGTCGACTACATAACACTTCACCATTATTTGGGCCTAGAGGAAGGCATTGGGAAGTAATAAATAGATGATGGGTTGCTAGAGTGACATAAGCTTAAACCCTAGTTTATGCGTTGCTTCGTAAGGGGCTGATTTGGATCCATATGTTTCATGCTATGGTTAGGTTTACCTTAATACTTTTGTTGTAGTTGCGAATGCTTGCAATAGAGGTTAATCATAAGTGGGATGTTTGTTCAAGTAAGAACAGCACCCAAGCACCGGTCCACCCACATATCAAATTATCAAAGTACCGAACGCGAATCATATGAACGTGATGAAAACTAGCTTGACGATATTCCCATGTGTCCTCGGGAGTGCTTTTCCTATTGTAAGAGTTTGTCCAGGCTAGTCCTTTGCTACAAAAAGGATTGGGCCACCTTGCTGCACTTTATTTACTTTTGTTACTTGTTGCTCGTTCAAATTATCTTATCACAAAACTATCTGTTACCACTTATTTCAGTACTTGCAGAGAATACCTTGCTGAAAACCGCTTATCATTTCCATCTGCTCCTCGTTGGGTTCGACACTCTTAATTATCGAAAGGACTACGATAGATCCGCTATACTTTTGGGTCATCAAGACTCTTTTCTGGCGCCGTTGCCGGGGAGTGAAGCGCCCTTGGTAGGTGGAATTTGGTAAGGAAAAATTTATATAGTGTGCTGAAATTTACTGTCACTTGTTACTATGGAAAGTAATCCTCTGAGAGGCTTGTTCGGGGTATCTTCACCCCGTCCAGTAGAGCATAGAGTTGCTCCTCAACCTACTGAACCTACTGAAACTATTGAAAATAAAACTCCTTTTGAAGTTCCTTCGGGTATGATGGAAAAACTGCTAGCTAATACTTTTGCAGGAGATGGAACCAAGCATCCTGATGAACACTTAATATATGTGGATGAGGTTTGTGGATTATTTAAGCTTGCAGGTATACCCGATGATGTTGTTAAGAGAAGGTCTTCCGTTTATCTTTGAAGGGATATGCATTGACATGGTATAAGCTATGTGATGATACGAGATCATGGAACTACAAAAAACTGAAATTGGAATTTCACCAAAAATATTATCCCATGCATCTTGTTCATCGTGATCGCAACTACATATATAATTTTTGGCCTCGATAAGGAGAAAGCATAGCTCAAGCTTGGGGGAGGCTTAAATCAATGTTATATTCATGCCCCAATCATGAGCTCTCGAGAGAAATAATTATTCAAAGTTTTTATGCTCGGCTTTCTCATAATAATCAAACCATGCTCGATGCTTCTTGTGTTGGCTCTTTTATGATGAAGACTACTGAATTCAGATGGAATTTATTGGATAGAATTAAACGCAACTCTGAAGATTGGGACCTCGACGAAGGTAAGGAGTCAGGTATGACACCTAATTTTGATTGTGTTAAATCTTTTATGGACACCGATATTTTCCATAAGTTTAGCACTAAATATGGACTTGACCCTGAGATAGTAGCTTCTTTCTATGAATCTTTTGCTACTTATGTTGATCTCCCCAAGGAGAAGTGGTTTAAATATCATCCTCCCATAGAAGTAAAAGTAGCTGCACCTATTAAAGTTGAAGAAAAGACTGTCACTTATAATGATCCTATTGTTCCTAGCTCTTATGTTGAGAAACCACCTTTCCCTGTTAGAATAAAGGATCATGCTAAAGCTTCAACTTTGGTTCGTAAAAGCAATATTAGAACTTATACACCTCCTGAGCAAGTCAAAGTAGAACCTAATATTGCTATTCTTAAAGATCTCTTGTCTGATAATATTGATGGGCATGTTATTCAATTCTGTGGTGAATCTGCTAGAATTGCTAAACCTGGCGCTAAAGATAAACATAGACCTGTGGTAGGCGTGCCTGTTATTTCTGTTAAAATAGGAGATCATTGTTATCATGGCTTGTGTGATATGGGTGCTAGTGCTAGTGTTATACCTTATGACTTATATAAAGAAATTAAGCATGAAATTGCACCTGCTGAGTTAGAAGATATTGATGTCACAATTAAACTTGCCAATAGAGATACCATATCGCCAGTGGGAATTGTTAGAGATGTTGAAGTCTTGTGTGGAAAAATTAAATATCCTGCTGATTTTCTTGTTCTTAGCTCCCCATAAGATAGCTTTTGTCCCATTATATTTGGTAGACCCTTCTTGAATACTGTTAATGCTAAGATAGACTGCGAAAAGAATGTTGTTACTATTGGCTTGGATGACATTATTCATGAGTTTAATTTCTCTAAATTTAGTAAACAACACCATGAAGAAGAATTGCCTAGTAAGGATGAAATTATTGGTCTTGCTTCTATTGCCGTACCTCCTAGTGATCCTCTAGAACATTATTTGCTAGACCATGAAAATGATATGTTTATGAATGAAAGAAGGGAAATATATGAAGTATTATTTAAACATGAACCTATTCTGAAACACAATTTGCCTGTTGAAATCCTAGGGGATCGCCCTCCACCCAAGGGTGATCCCGTGTTTGAGCTTAAACCGTTGCCTGATAATCTTAAATATGCTTATCTTGATGAAAAGAAGATATATCCTGTTATTATTAGTGCTAACCTTTCAGAGCATGAAGAAGAGAGATTATTGAAAACTCTGAAGAAGCACCGTGCTGCTATTGGATATACTCTTGATGATCTTAAGGGCATTAGTCCCACTCTATGTCAACATAAAATAAATTTGGAAGAAGATGCCAAACCGGTTCGTGATCATCAACGAAGGCTTAATCCTAAGATGAAAGAAGTGGTAAGAAAAGAAATACTAAAGCTTCTGGAGGCAGGTATAATTTATACCGTTGCTGACAGTCAGTGGGTAAGTCCTGTTCATTGTGTTCCTAAGAAGGGAGGTGTTACTGTAGTTCCTAATGATAAAGATGAATTGATCCCACAAAGAATTATTACAGGTTATAGGATGGTAATTGATTTCCGCAAATTAAATAAAGCTACTAAGAAAGATCATTACCCCTTACCTTTTATTGATCAAATGCTAGAAAGATTATGCAAACATACACATTATTGCTTTCTAGATGGTTATTCTGGTTTCTCTCAAATACCTGAGTCGGCTAAAGATCAATCAAAGACTACTTTTACTTGCCCTTTTGGTACTTTTGCTTATAGACGTATGCCTTTTGGTTTATGTAATGCACCTGCTACCTTTCGAAGATGCATGATGGCTATATTCTCTGACTTTTGTGAAAAGATTTGTGAGGTTTTCATGGACGACTTTTTCGTCTATGGATCCTCTTTTGATGATTGCTTGAGCAATCTTGATCGAGTTTTGCAGAGATGTGAAGAAACTAATCTTGTCTTGAATTGGGAAAAGTGCCACTTTATGGTTAATGAAGGTATTGTTTTGGGGCATAAAGTTTTTGAAAGAGGTATTGAAGTTGATAAAGCCAAGGTTGATGCTATTGAAAAGATGCCATGTCCCAAGGACATCAAAGGTATAAGAAGTTTCCTTGGTCACGCCGGATTTTATAGGAGGTTTATTAAGGACTTCTCAAAATTTCTCGACCTCGACTAATTTATTACAAAAGATATACCATTTGTCTTTGATGATGATAGTGTAGAAGCATTTGAAATACTTAAGAAAGCATTGATCTCTGCACCTATTGTTCAGCCACCTGATTGGAATCTACCCTTTGAAATTATGTGTGATGCTAGTGATTATGCTGTAGGAGATGTTCTAGGGCAAAGAGTTGATAAGAAAGTAAATGTTATTCAATATGCTAGTAAGACTCTAGACAATGCTCAAAGAAATTATGCTACTACTGAAAAAGAATTCTTAGCAGTTGTATTTGCTTGTGATAAGTTCAGACCTTATATTGTTGATTCTAAAGTAACTATTCACACGGATCATGCTGCTATTAAATATCTTATGGAAAAGAAATATGCTAAACCTAGACTTATTAGATGGGTTCTCTTGCTACAAGAATTTGATTTGCATATTGTTGATAGAAAGGGAGCTGAGAACCCCGTTGCAGACAACTTGTCTAGGTTAGAAAATGTTCTTGATGACCCACTACCTATTGATGATAGCTTTCCAGATGAACAATTGAATGTCATAAATGCCTCTCGTACTACTCCATGGTATGCTGATTATGCTAATTATATTGTTGCTAAATTTATACCACCTAGTTTCACATATCAGCAAAAGAAAAAGTTTTTCTATGATTTGAGACATTACTTTTGGGATGACCCACATCTTTATAAAGAAGGAGTAGATGGTGTTATTGACGTTGTGTACCTGAGCATGAACAGGAACAGATCCTACGCAAGTGTCACTCTGAAGTTTATGGAGGACACCACGCTGGAGATAGAACTGCACATAAGGTATTGCAATCCAGTTTTTATTGGCCTACTCTCTTCAAGGATGCCCGTAAGTTTGTCTTATCTTGTGATGAATGTCAAAGAATTGGTAATATTAGCAGACATCAAGAAATGGCTATGAATTATTCACTTGTTATTGAACCATTTGATGTTTGGGGCTTTGATTATATGGGACCTTTTCCTGCCTCTAATGGATACACACATATTTTAGTTGTTGTTGATTACGTTACTAAGTGTGTAGAAGTTATTCCAACTAGTAGTGCTGATCATAACACTTCTATTAAAATGCTTAAAGAAGTTATTTTTCCGAGGTTTGGAGTCCCTAGATATTTAATGAATGATGGTGGTTCACATTTTATTCATGGTGCTTTCCGAAAAATGCTTGCTAAGTATGATGTTAATCATAGAATTGCATCTCCTTATCACCCACAGTCTAGTGGTCAAGTAGAATTGAGTAATAGAGAGCTCAAATTAATTTTGCAAAAGACTGTTAATAGATCTAGAAAGAATTGGTCCAAGAAACTTGATGATGCATTGTGGGCCTATATAACTGCATATAAAAATCCTATGGGTATGTCTCCATATAAAATGGTTTATGGAAAAGCATGTCACTTACCTCTCGAACTAGAACATAAGGCATATTGGGCTATTAAAGAGCTCAATTATGATTTCAAACTTGCCGGTGAGAAGAGGTTATTTGATATTAGCTCACTTGATGAATGGAGAACCCAAGCTTATGAAAATGCCAAATTGTTTAAAGAAAAAGTTAAAAGATGGCATGACAAAAGGATACAAAAGCGTGAGTTTAATGTAGGTGATTATGTATTGCTATACAACTCTCTTTTAAGATTTTTTGCAGGAAAACTTCTCTCTAAATGGGAATGCCCTTACGTTATCAAGGAGGTCTATCGTTCCGGTGCCATAAAAATCAACAACTTCGAAGGCACAAATCCGAAGGTGGTGAACGGTCAAAGAATTAAACATTATATCTCAGGTAATCCCATAAATGTTGAAACCAATGTTATTGAAACCGTAACCCCGGAGGAATGCATAAGGGACACTTTCCGGAACATTTCAGACTCCTAAAAGGAATAGGTATGTGGTAGGGTAAGTAAACCGACTCCAAAACAGTTTTTATGGCAATATTTCTCCGTTTTGGAATATTTAGAAAAGTAGAAAAACAAGAAAAAGTCCGGAAAGGACACGAGGCCTCCACAAGGGTGGAGGGCGCGCCCTACCCCCCTGGGTGCGCCCCTACCTCGTGGGCACCTCGTGTGCTCTCCGGACTCCGTTTTCTTGCACGATACGTATTTTGGTCGGTAAAAATTCATTATATAATCTCCCGAAGGTTTTGACTCCTGTATCACGCAATTGTCTTCTGTTCTTGTTTCGAGTTGTTGCCGCTGCAGATTAGAGCAAGATGCCTTCTCAAGAGTCAGTCGGGGAGAGCCGGGTGTCTCATCCGGCATCGAGACCAAGAACAAACAGCGATGCTGACCACTTTGGGCCAGCAACGGAGTAAGAGATGGAGGCTGATTTGATGAGGATAGATGCCATGGAGGATCAAGAAGTCACTTCTCGCTTCCGAGCTGGGTTCATGATGTGGGAACTACAGATCTCAGCTATTCCAAACTCGGTTATCCCTTCCAATGTTAAATTTCTTTCTTATGAAAATATGAAGAAGAGTGTCACTTGTTCTCCCGCAGCTATGCAACATCCTTGGGTGGAAGGGGCTTTAGCCGTTATAGAGAAGCTTCGTAAGGAGATAATGGATCTCAAGCAGCAACTCAATAAGCTCGAGGAAGAGAATCGTATCCTGAGGGGCATTATCGCCAAGAATATCACATCACCATCACCAAAGAAGGAGACATAATCACATGGGTATGGGCACTCCCCTTGGCAACTGCCAAGCTTGGGGGAGGTGCCCCGATATCGTATCACCATCACACTCCTATCTTTACCTTTTTCTTAGTTCGATCCTTTTAGTAGTATCTTGATCTAGTAGAATAAAGTTTAGGGCATGATCTAGTTTTGAGTTTTGCTTTATGATCTCTCTATGTAATCGAGTCCGTGAGCTATATAATAAAGATTAGTGTTGAGTTAAGGGCTTGATTATTTTGCCATGATCTTGAGTGAATAAAAGAAAAGAGAAGAGAATAAAAAGGAACAAAGAGATCATATTGATCTTATTGAGAGTAATGACTTCACATAGAAAGAGTATGATGATTAAAAAGTTGTTGAGAGTTGACAAACATTAGCTTTGGTCATCGTTGCAATTAATAGGAAGTAATAAACAAATAGAGGTTTCACATATAAATATACTATCATGGACATCTTTTATGATTGGGAGCACTCATTAAAATATGACATGCTAAAGAGTTGATGTTGGACAAGGAAGACAACGTAATGGGTTATGTTTTCTTATATCTGAGATAAAGTATATTGTCATGGATCATCCAACATGTTGAGCTTGCCTTTCCCCCTCATGCTAGCCAAGTTCTTAGCACCAAGTAGAGATACTACTTCTTCTTCCAAAAACCCTTAAACTAGTTTTGCCATGAGAGTCCACCATATCTACCTATGGATTGAGTAAGATCCTTCAAGTAAGTTGTCATCGGTGCAAGCAATAAAAATTGCTCTCTAAATATGTTTGACTGATTGGTGTGGAGGAAATAAGCTTTATACGATCTTGTGATATGGAAGAAATAAAAGCGACGGACTGCATAATTAAGGTTCATATCACAAGTGGCAATATAAAGTGACGTTCTTTCGCATTAAGATTTTGTGCATCCAACCCTGAAAGCGCATGGCAACCTCTGCTTCCCTCTACGAAGGGCCTATCTGTTACTATTATCCTCTACCTTATGCAAGAGTCATGGTGATCTTCACCTTCCCTTTTTATATTTTATCCTTTGGCAAGCACAGGGTGTTGGAAAGATCCTGATAGATATATCTAATTGGATGTGGGTTAGCATGAACTATTATTGTTGACATTACCCTTGAGGTAAAAGGTTGGGAGGCGAAACTATAAGCCCCTATCTTTCTCTGTGTCCGATTAAAACTCCGTAACCACAAGTATTGCGTGAGTGTTAGCAATTATGAAAGATTAAATGATAGTTGAGTATGTGGACTTGCTATAAAGCTCTGACATAGACTCTTTATGTTATGATAAATTGCAATTGCTTCAATGACTGAGATTATAGTTTGTTAGTTCTCAATAAAGTTTCTGATTCATACTTGGCATTGTGAATAGATTATTACTTGAGCATAAGAAATCATATGACAATATCCATATATGTTGCTGTTATGAAAATAATCATGATGCCCTCATGTCCGTATTTTATTTTATCGACACCTCTACCTCTAAACATGTGGACATATTTATCATTATCGGCTTCCGCTTGAGGACAAGCGAGGTCTAAGCTTGGGGGAGTTGATACGTCCATTTTGCATCATGCTTTTATATCGATATTTATCGCATTATGGGATGTTATTACACGTTATGTCACAATACTTATGCCTATTCTCTATTATTTTACAAGGTTTACATAAGGAGGGAGAATGCCGGCAGCTGGAATTCTGGGCTGGAAAAGGAGCAAATATTGGAGACCTATTCTGCACAACTCCAAAAGTCCTGAAATCCACGAAAGTTATTTTTGGAAATAATAAAAAATATTGAGCGGAAGAAGTACGTCAGAGGGGGGCCCACCTGGCCACGAGGGTGGGGGCGCGCCCCCCTGCGTCGTGGGCCCCCTGTTAGCTCTCCGGTGGCCATCTTCTACTATATGAGGTCTTTCGTCAAGGAAAAAATCATAAGCAACCTTTCGGGATGAGACTCCGCCGCCACGAGGCGGAACCTTGGCGGAACCAATCTAGGGCTCCGGCAGAGCTGTTCTGCCGGGGACACTTCCCTCCGGGAGGGGGAAATCATCGCCATCGTCATCACCAACACTCCTCTCATCGGGAGAGGGCAATCTCCATCAACATCTTCATGAGCACCATCTCCTCTCAAAACCCTAGTTCATCTCTTGTATCCAATTCTTGTCTCCAAGTCCGGGATTGGTACTAGTAGGTTTCTAGTAGTGTTGATTACTCCTTGTAGTTGATGCTAGTTGGTTTATTTGGTGGAAGATCATATGTTCAGATCCTATATGCATATTAATACCCCTCTGATTATGAACATGTATATGCTTTGTGAGTAGTTACGTTTGTTCCTGAGGACATGGGAGAAGTCTTGCTATTAGTAGTCATGTGAATTTGGTATCCGTTTGATATTTTGATGAGATGTATGTTGTCTAGCCTCTAGTGGTGTTATGTGAACGTCGACTACATAACACTTCACCATTATTTGGGCCTACAGGAAGGCATTGGGAAGTAATAAGTAGATGATGGGTTGCTAGAGTGACAGAAGCTTAAACCCTAGTTTATGCGTTGCTTCGTAAGGGGCTGATTTGGATCCATATGTTTCATGCTATGGTTAGGTTTACCTTAATACTTTTGTTGTCGTTGCGGATGCTTGCAATAGAGGTTAATCATAAGTGGGATGTTTGTTCAAGTAAGAATAGCACCCAAGCACCAGTCCACCCACATATCAAATTATCAAAGTACCGAAAGCGAATCATATGAACGTGATGAAAACTAGCTTGACGATAATTCCCATGTGTCCTCGGGAGCGCTTTTCTCCATATAAGAGTTTGTCCAGGCTTTTCCTTTGCTACAAAAAGGATTGGACCACCTTGCTGCACTTTATTTACTTTTTTTACTTGTTGCTCGTTACAAATTATCTTATCACAAAACTATCTGTTACCACTTATTTCAGTAATTGCAGAGAATACCTTGCTGAAAACCGCTTATCATTTCCTTCTGCTCCTTGTTGGGTTCGACACTCTTACTTATCGAAAGGACTATGATAGATCCCCTATACTTGTGGGTCATCAGTCACTCACGCTACCCACCATAAGAAAATCATGAACATATTGCAAACCCTAGAGCGGGAATCCCTCACGCTTGCGCAACATGGAGAGCACCATAGGACAGCACCAATAATAAAACATGCAACTCAAACCAATCGTGATCATCAATTAACCCATAGGACAAAACGAATCTACTCAAACATCATAGGATAGCCATACATCATTGGGAAATAATATATAGCGTTGAGCACCATGTTTAAGTAGAGATTACAGCGGGTAAGAGAGAGGTTACACCGCTGCATAGAGGGGGAAAGTGTTTGTGATGATGGTGGTGAAGTTGTTGGTGAAGATTGCGGTGATGATGATGGCCACGGCAGCGTTCCGGCGCCACCGGAAGAGAAGGGGAGAGGGGGCCCCTTCGTCTTCTTGTTCCTTGACCTCCTCCCTAGATGGGAGAAGGGTTTCCCCTCTGGTCCTTGGCCTCCATGGCGTGGGAGGGGCGAGAGCCCCTCCGAGATTGGATCTGTCTATCTGTCTCTCTCCGTTTCTGCGTTCTCTTTTCTGCCCTGGCACCGTTTCTTTTATATCCGGAGATCCGTAACTCCGGTTGGGTTGAATCTTTCGCGCAGATTTTTCTCATAAAATTAGCTTTCTTGCGGCAAAAGAAGAGCATCAACCGCCGTACGGCCCCCTCGGGCACCGTCTCGCGTTGATTTTACTTCCCAAAAATCATAAATATTCCAAAATAATTCTCCGTCCGTTTTTATCCCGTTTGGACTCCGTTTGATATTGGGTTTCCGAGAAACATAAAACATGCAACAAACAGGAACTAGCACTGGGCACTGGATCAATATGTTAGTCCCAAAAATAATATAAAAAGTTGCCAAAAGTATATGAAAGTTGAATAATATTGGCATGGAACAATAAAAAATTATAGATACTGACGGAGACGTATCAGATCCCTAAGCTTAATTCCTGCTCGTCCTCGAGTAGGTAAATGATAAAAAGATAATTTTGATGTGGAATGCTACCTAGCATAATCTTGATCATATGTCTAATCATGGCATGAATATTAAGACACGAGTGATTCAAAGCAATAGTCTATCATTTGACATAAAAACAATAATACTTCGAGCGTACTAATAAAGCAATCATGTCTTTTCAAAACAATATGGCCAAAGAAAGTTATCCCTACAAAATCATATAGTCTGGCTATGCTCTATCTTCATCACACAAAGTATTTAATCATGCACAACCCCGATGACAAGCCAAGCAATTGTTTCATACTTTAGTAATCTCAAACTTTTTCAACTTTCACGCAATACATGAGCGTGAGCCATGGACATATCACTATAGGTGGAATAGAATATGATGGTGGGGGCTATGTGGAGAAGACAAAAAAGGAGAAAGTATCACATCAACTAGGCGTCTCAACGGGCTATGGAGATGCCCATTAATAGATATCAATGTGAGTGAGTAGGGATTGCCATGCAACAGATGCACTAAGAGCTATAAGTGTATGAAAGCTCAAACTGGAAACTAAGTGGGTGTGCATCCAACTTGCTTGCTCATGAAGACCTTGGGCGTTTCATTCAAATCATGCAAGTTAGAGTCCAAAACAAGGGCAAAAGTGTTTGTAAAAGTAGATACGACGGAGACGTATCAACTCCCCCAAGCTTAAACCATTGCTTGTTCTCAAGCAATTCAGTTGACAAACTGAAAGTGATAAAGAAAAACTTTTACAAACTCCGTTTGCTCTTGTTGTTGTAAATATGTAAAGCCAGCATTCAAGTTTTCAACAAACATTATAACTAACCATATTCACAATAACATTTAGGTCTCATGTTTACTCATGTCAATGGCATAATCAACTAGCGAGCAATAATAATAAATCTCGGATGACAGCACTTTCTCAAAACAAGCATGATATGATATAACAAGATGGTATCTTGCTAGCCCTTTCTGAGACCGCAAAACATAAATGCAGAGCACCTTTAAAGATCAAGGACCGACTAGACATTATAATTCATGGTAAAAGATATCCAGTTATAGTCATACCCAATATAAATTAATAGTAATGGATGCAAATGACAGCAGTGCTCTCCAGCTGGTGCTTTTTAATAAGAGTGTGATGACTCAACATGAAAGTAAATAGATAGGCCCTTCACAGAGGGAAGCAGGGATTTGTAGAGGTGCCAGAGCTCGGTTTTGAAATAGATATGAATAATATTTTGAGCGGCATACTTTCATTGTCAACATAACAACCAAGAGATGGCGATATCTTCCATGCCACACACATTATAGGCAGTTCCCAAACATAATGGTAAATTTTATACTCCCCCTCCACCAACAAGCATCAATCCATGGCTTGCTCGAAACAACGAGTGCCTCCAACTAACAACAGTCCCAGGGGGAGTTTTTTTTGCAATTATTTTGATTTGATTTGCATAAAGCATGGGACTGGGCATCCCGATGACCAACCATTTTCTCGTGAGTGAGGAGCGGAGTCCACTCCTCTTGAGAATAACCCGCCTAGCATGGAAGATACGGACAGCCCTACTTGATACATGAGCTATTCGAGCATACAAAACATAATTTCATTTGAAGGTTTGGAGTTTGGCACATACAAATTTACTTGGAACGGCAGGTAGATACCGTATATAGGAAGGTATAGTAGACTCATATGGAATAACTTTGGGGTTTAAAGGATTGGATGCACAAGCAGTATTCCTGCTTAGTACAAGTGAAGGCTAGCAAAAGACTGGGAAGCGACCAACTAGAGAGCGACAACAGGCATGAGCATGCATTAAAATTAATAAACATTGAGTACAAGCATGAGTAGGATATAATCCACCATGAACATAAACATCGTGGAGGCTATGTTGATTTGTTTCAACTACATGTGTGAACATGTGCCAAGTCGAGTCACTTAAATCATTCAAAGGAGGATACGACCCCACTATACCACATCACAACCATTTTAATAACATGTTGGCACGCAAGGTAAACCATTATAACTCATAGCTAATCAAGCATGGCACGAGCAACTATAATCTATAATTGTCATTGCAAACATGTTTATTCATAATAGGCTGAATCAGGAACGATGAACTAATCATATTTACGAAAACAAGAGAGGTCGAGTTCATACCAGCTTCTCTCATCTCAGTCAGTCCATCATATATCGTCAAAATTGCCTTTCACTTGCACGACCGAACGAAGTGAATAATAATAACAGTGCACGTGCATGGGACTAAGCTGGAATCTGCGAGCATTCAATAAATAGGAGAAGACAAGGCAATATGGGCTCTTGGTTAAATCAACAATAATGCATATAAGAGCCACTTCAACAGTTTAATCATAGTCTTCTCCTATCGACCCCCAAAGAAAAGAAAGGAAATAAAACTATTTACACGGGAAAGCTCCCAACAAGCAAAAGAAGAACGGCAAATCTTTTTGGGTTTTCTTTTTAATTATTACTACTGCAAGAAAAGTAAACTAGCTAAAAGCTACTACTAATTTTTGTTGGTTTTCTTAAGGTTTATCAAGCACACAAGAAAAAAGCGTAAAAATAGAAAATAAACTAGCATGGATATTACAGTGAAAAAGTATGAGCACCGACAACTAGCAATGAGTGTGTGAACATGAATGTAATGTCGGTGGAAAATACATACTCCCCCAAGCTTAGGCTTTTGGCCTAAGTTGGTTTATTGCCACGGATGGCCTGGCGGATATCCATAGGTATAGTTGGGGTCGTACTGAGATGAAGAAGACTCTGATTGCCACTGGTTGGTAATCATCTCCGGATCCCACTAGTAATTAGACTGTCGTGGAGGTTCAAATTGTGGTTCCGGCTCCGGCTCTGTGGCTGATGTAGGGTTCCGGTAGGCGTGAATGGCCGCCAGCGGAACGAGATACGGACCTGTAGATAAATCAAACAAGGCAGGAGCAGGCAAGGTAATAGTCTCAGGGTGATGTTTATCAAAGAACAATTTATATTTAAGCGCCCCTTCCCTATTCTTAACAATAAAGTCATGCGCTACCATACTGTTATAATCTAAATAAACAATGGGCAGCAATTTTTCTTCTTTTTCGTAGTGCCTAATAGGTATGTTATAGTTTGCAGCAAGGCGTGAAGCGTAAATACCTCCAAAGATGGGGCCCTTTGCACAGTTCAGACTTAACCGTTTAGCAATGATACCGCCCATACTAACAGAGTCATCACAAAATAAACCATGAAACAAAATCATAATATCAGGAAGCTAAGGTTTCCACAGTTTCCGCGACCATTTAAGCAACGACTAGCAAATATTGCAAAGTAGCGTAAAACAGGAAAATGTATGCTAGTGATTCTTGCATCGGAAACCTTCCTAGTTTCCCCTACAGTAATAGTGTCAATAAACCCATCCACATCTTTACGATGTGGTTCCTCTAAGCTACCCTCGAAAGGTATTTTGCAAACCCTGCAAAATTCATCTAGTGGCATCTTCTTAACCACATCATATAAATGAAACTCTACTGAAGGAGGTGATTGCTTAGGACAATAGTAGAAGTTTTGCACAAAAGTATTGGTGAGTAAGAGATACTGTTCGCGTTGGTCGCGGAGGAAGTCGGTGAGGCCTGCATTCTCAGCCAATTCATACAAATCATCATAAATCCCGGCTGCTTTTAAGAAATCATCGGAAGGCCATTCACACGGTCGAACCTCCGCGGTGCGAGGCAAATTATATTTGGGCCTCTCTGCTTCCTCACTTTGCTTTTCCTTCGAGCTTCGGCTCGATGAGCCCCTCAAAAATCTCTTCATTATTTTCTGAAAAATTCTGAAATTTTTAGTAACTTCAAATAAAAGTGAACCAAGCTGATAGCAACTACTCCTACAAGTGCCTAGAGCCTATATCATGCATTAGAACTACTTGGAACCATATAAATTTGACATGAAAGCTCAAGAACATGGTCACCTAGGCAGCACAAATTTGCAATGAATAAAGCACACTAGAACAAAAACTAATTGGACCAATGGAGGAGTCACATACAAAGGAATAATCCCCCAAAGCAGTCTTGTGAGAGGTGCTTTGAGCAAGGAGATCAAAAATCACAGCAAAATGAGCTAGAACTCGTGCTTGAGCTGGATGGTGATTTTTTTGGGAGGAAGAAGAAGTGTGTGGGTGCAGGAATAAGTGGACGGGAGCCACCATGGGCCCACGAGGCAGGGGTGCGCCCTGTAGGGGTGGGTGCGCCCTGGACCCTCGTGGCCAGGTGCTTGCTCCCCCTGCTGTGTTCTCAGTGCCAGATATTCTCAAATATTCCAGAAAAAATCATATTAAATTGGCAGGGCATTTGGAGAACTTCTATTTTCGGGGTATTTTTATATTGCACGGATAATTCAGAAAACAGACAGGAAAATACTATTTTTGCTTTGTTTCAACTAAATAACATAAGTTAAAAGGAGGGTACAGAAGGTTGTGCCTTCTAGTTTCATCCATCTCATGCTCATCAAAAGGAATCCACTAACAAGGTTGATCAAGTCTTGTTAACAAACTCATTCCGAATAACATGGAACCGGAGAAATTTCTAATAACACTATGTTACCTCAACGGGGATATTCACATCCCCAATAATAAGAATATCATATTTCTTATTGATAGTAGGAAGAGGAAATTCAAAACCTCCAAAAATAATCGATGGAATTTTCCAATAGAATTTATACTGTGGACTTGAGGTTGTTTCCTCGGAAAGTGTACCGTGTGCTCATTACCATTAACATGAAAAGTGACATTGCCTTTGTTGCAATCAATAACAGCCCCTACGGTATTCAAAAAAGGTCTTCCAAGAATAATAGACATACTATCGTCCTCGGGAATATCAAGAATAACAAAGTCCGTTAAAATAGTAACGTTTGCAACTACAACAGGCACATCCTCACAAATACCAACAGGTATAGCAGCTGATTTATCAGCCATTTGCAAAGATATTTTAGTAGGTGTCAACTTATTCAAATCAAGTCTACGATATAAAGAGAGAAGCATAACACTAACACCGGCTCCAAGATCACATAAAGCAGTTCTAACATAATTTCTTTTAATGGAGCATGGTATAGTGGATACTCCTGGATCTTCAAGTTTCTTAGGTATTCCGCCCTTAAAAGTATAATTAGCAAGCATGGTGGAAATTTCAGGTTCCGGTATCTTTCTTTTATTTGTAACAATATCTTTCATATACTTAGCATAAGGATTCATTTTGAGCATATCAGTCAAACGCATACGCAAAACGATAGGTCTAATCATTTCAGCAAAGCGCTCAAAATCCTCATCATCCTTTTTCTTGGATGGTTTGGGAGGAAAAGGCATGGGTTTTTGAACCCATGGCTCCCTTTCTTTACCGTGATTCCTAGCAACAAAATCTCTCTTATCATAACGTTGATTCCTTGATTGTGGGTTATCAAGATCAACAGCAGGTTCAATTTCTACATCATTATCATTACTAGATTGAGCATCAACATGAACATCATCATTAGTATTATCACTAGGTTCATGTTCATTACCAGACTGTGTTTCAGCATCAGAAATAGAATTATCATTTGGATTCTCAGGTGGTTCAGCAATAGGTTCACTAGAAGCATGCAAAGTCCTATCATTTTTCTTTTTCTTCTTTTTAGAAGTACTAAGTGCATCTATATTATTTCTCTGAGAATCCTGCTCGATTCTCTTAGGGTGGCCTTCAGGATACAAAGGTTCCTGAGTCATTTTACCAGTTCTAGTAGCCACTCTAACAGTGTAGTCATTATTCTTACTATTTAATTCATTGAGCAAATAATTTTGAGCTTTAAGTACTTGTTCTACTTGAGTGGTAACCATAGAAGCATGTTTACTAATGAGTTTAAGTTCATCTTTAACTCTAGACATATAATCGCCCAAGTGTTCAATCATATAAGCATTTTGTTTTAACTGTCTACCAAAATAAGCATTAAAATCTTCTTGCTTAACCATAAAATTATCAAACTCATCCAAACATTGGCTAGCATACTTAGTAGGAGGGATTTCAGCTTTATCATATCTATAGAGAGAATTTACCTTTACTACCTGTGTCGGGTTATCAAGACCATTAGTTTCTTCAATAGGTAATGGATTAAGATCATATATTTCTTCAACAGATGGTAAATTAAGACCATGTATTTCTTCAATAGGAGGTAAATTCTTAACATCTTCAGCTTTAATACCCTTTTCTTTCATAGATTTCTTTGCCTCTTGCATATCTTCAGGACTGAGAAATAGAACACCTCTTTTCTTCGGAGTTAGTTTAGGAATAGGCTCAGGAATTGGCTCATGAAGTGTCCAATTATTTTCATTTGTCAACATATTGTTCAATAGAATTTCAGCTTCATTCGGTGTTCTTTCCATGAAAACAGAACCAGCACAACTATCCAGGTAATTTCTGGAAGCATCGGTTAGTCCATTATAAAAGATATCAAGTATTTCATTTTTCTTAAGAGGATGATCAGGCAAAGCATTAAGTAATTGGAGAAGCCTCCCCCAAGCTTGTGGGAGACTCTCTTCTTCAATTTGCACAAAATTATATATATCCCTTAAAGCAGCTTGTTTCTTATGAGGAGGGAAATATTCAGGAGAGAAGTAATAAATCATATCCTGGGGACTACTTACACAACCAGGATCAAGAGAATTAAACCATATCTTAGCATCACCCTTTAATGATAATGGAAATATTTTAAGGATATAAAAGTAGCGAGTTCTCTCATCATTAGTGAACAGGGTGGCTATATCATTTAGTTTAGTGAGATGTACCACAACAGTTTCAGATTCATAGCCATAAAAAGGATCAGATTCAAACAAAGTAATTATATCAGGATCAACAGAGAATTCATAATCCTTATCAGTAACACAGATAGGTGAAGTAGAAAAAGCAGGGCCAGGTTTCATTCTAGCATTAAGGGATTGCTGCTTCCATTTAGCTAATAATCTTTTAAGATCGTATCTATCATTTCAAGCAAGAATAGCTCTAGCAGCTTCTTCCTCCAAAACATACCCCTCAGGAACAATAGGTAATTCTTATTTATTAGGGAGAGAGCCTTCATCATCACTATCATCAAAATTATCAGTTTCAATAATTTCATTCTCTCTAGCCCTAGCAAGTTGTTCATCAAGAAATTCACCAAGTGGCACAGTAGTATCAAGCATAGAAGTAGTTTCATCATAAGCATCATGCATAGCAGAAGTGGCATCATCAATAACATGCGCCATATCAGAATTAATAGCAAAAGCAGGTTTAGGTGTCACAAGCTTACTCAAAGTAGAAGGAGAATCAAGTGCAGAGCTAGATGGCAGTTCCTTACCTCCCCTCGTAGTTGAGGGATAAATTTTTGTTTTCTCGTCTTTCAAGTTCTTCATAGTGACCAGCAAATATAAATCCCAAGTGACTCAAAGAATAGAGCAATGCTCCCCGGCAACGGCACCAGAAGATAGTCTTGATAACCCACAAGTATAGGGGATCGCAACAGTTTTCGAGGGTAGAGTATTCAACCCAAATTTATTGATTCGACACAAGGGGAGCCAAAGAATATTCTCAAGTATTAGCAGTTGAGTTGTCAATTCAACCACACCTGGATAACTTAGTATCTGCAGCAAAGTATTTAGTAGCAAAGTAATATGGAAGTAACGGTAACGATATCAAAAGTAATATTTTTGGGTTTTGTAGTGATTGTAACAGTAGCAACGGAAAAGTAAATAAGCGAAGAACAATATGTGAAAAGCTCGTAGGCATTGGATCGGTGATGGAGAATTATGCCGGATGCGGTTCATCATGTAACAGTCATAACATAGGGTGACACCGAACTAGCTCCAATTCATCAATGTAATATAGGCATGTATTCTAAATATAGTCATACGTGCTTATGGAAAAGAACTTGCATGACATCTTTTGTCCTACCCTCCCGTGGCAGCGGGGTCCTAGCGGAAACTAAGGGATATTAAGGCCTCCTTTTAATAGAGTACGGGACCAAAGAATGAAGACATAGTGAATACATGAACTCCTCAAACTATGGTCATCACCGGGAGTGGTCCCGATTATTGTCACTTCGGGATTGCCGGATCATAACACATAGTAGGTGACTATAGACTTGCAAGATAAGATCAAGAACACACATATATTCATGAAAACATAATAGGTTCAGATCTAAAATCATGGCACTCGGGCCCTAGTGACAAGCATTAAGCATAGCAAAGTCATAGCGACATCAATCTCAGAACATAATGGACACTAGAGATCAAACCCTAATAAAACTAACTCGATTACATGATAAATCTCATCCAACCCATCACCGTCCAGCAAGCCTACGATGGAATTACTCACGCACGGCGGTGAGCATCATGAAATTGGTGGTGGAGGATGGTTGATGATGACGATGGCGACGGATTCCCCTCTCCGGAGCCCCAAACGGACTCCAGATCAGCCCTCCCGAGAGAGTTTAGGGCTTGGCGGCGGCTCCGTATCGTAAAACGCGATGAATCTTTTTCTCTGATTTTTTTCTACCCGAACACGAATATATGGAGTTGGAGTTGAGGTCGGTGGAGCAATAGGGGGCCCACGAGGCAGGGGGCGTGCCCAAGGGGGCAGGCGCGCCCCCCACCCTCGTGGACAGGTGGAGGCCCCCCTGAGATGGATTCTTCTTCCAGTATTTTTAATATTTTCCGAAAATAAGTTCCGTGGAGTTTCAGGTCATTCTGAGGACTTTCGTTTCTGCACATAAATAACACCATGGCAATTCTGCTGAAAACAGCGTCAGTCTAGGTTAGTTCCATTCAAATCATGCAAGTTAGAGTCCAAAACAAGGGCGAAAGTGTTTGGAAAAGTAGATACGACGGAGATGTATCAGGGGCCCCTTCGTCTTCTTCCTCCTTGACCTCCTCCCTAGATGGGAGAAGGCTTTCCCCTCTGGTCCTTGGCCTCCATGGCGTGGGAGGGGAGAGAGCCCCTCCGAGATTAGATCTGTCTCTCTGTCTCTCTCTATTTCTGCGTTCTCTTTTTTGCCCTGGCACCGTTTCTTTTATATCCGGAGACCCGTAACTCCGATTGGGTTGAATCTTTCGCCCAGATTTTTCTCATAAAATTAGCTTTCTTGCGGCAAAAGAAGAGCGTCAACTGCCTTACGGGGTGCCCACGAGGGTCCAGGGCGCGCCCCCTGCCTCGTGGCCCCCTCGAGCACCGTCTCGCGTTGATTTACTTCCCAAAAATCATAAATATTCCAAAATAATTCTCCGTCCATTTTTATCCCTTTTGGACTCCGTTTGATATTGGGTTTCTGCGAAACATAAAACATGCAACAAACATGAACTGGCACTGGGCACTGGATCAATATGTTAGTCCCAAAAATAATATAAAAAGTTGCCAAAAGTATATGAAAGTTGAATATTATTGGCATGGAACAATCAAAAATTATAGATACGACGGAGACGTATCAGCCAGTGACGGTGCAGAGGCTTGAGGACCACAGAGGTGGTACGTCACCGTGTCAGTGAGGAGGACGCGCACTTCCATTGCTACTTGTTTGCGTTGGAGCACATGTTCTCCAATACCTGGCAGGTTCTCCAGGGATCTCACTGGAGCTATGATCCTGTGATGGTTCCTTCTCTTTGGGTGTCCACCGCCCGCGCTGATACCCGTCGTGCGCTAGGGTTTTAGTTGTATTAGTGATGTTATATGTATGATACTATTTGGGATGTGTCGTGGTTTTGACACGGCAGATGTCCTCATGAAAGGACTTAGTCGTGGAGCCATCGCTACGGGTTAACTTGAAGGGGTTAAAGCGGATGCAAAGACACAAGAGTTTATACTAGTTCGGCCCCTTCGATGAAGGTAAAAGCCTACGTCTAGTTGTGATGGGATTGATGTGGTTTCGATGGCTAGGGAGCAAATAAGCTTCGCCTAGGCCTCGAGTTGTTGTTGTCTATCTTTAAACTGTCCCGGGTCGTCCCCTTATATACACGGGTGACGCCCGTCGGTTCAGAGAGTCCCAATCTCCGGTTCATACTCGTATCCGGGTTGGTCTCTCTCTATTCCTAACTTACAATACAAGTTTACATACCAGGGCGGTTTACGGCTCTGTGTTCTAAACCGACTACAGTGCCTTGGGCCCTTACTTTCATGCTTGGGCTTTTAGACCGTTGAACTACTGATGAAGTTAACCCGGCCCAGATAGGCCGGTTTACGCCCAGTAGTAATATCCCCAACATTAGGCCCCAGATTGATTTGAACAGGTTCATGTCGATCCTTGATAAAAACCTTCATCTTCAATTCTTCTTGTAGTTGTTGAACCGCCGTGATGTCACCTTCTCGGGTTGCTGTAAACCGGCATGACGTCCCCATAAAGATAGCATTCATGATACCTTCTTTGTTTAACAGATCCGCAATAACCGAGGTGACAACTCTGCTTCCCAGATTTGTGGTTCCTTGATTCACGCGCCTGACACATGTCTCTTGCCTTATAAATAGGATCGAAGGGTCATTCCTTTTCTTCCCTCCGTCCCCTTTCTCTTCGTCTTCCTCGCGTCGCCAGCCTCGGAGCTCCGCCGCCGCCATCGACCTCTGCACTGTCTTGAGCCGCTGCATCAACCTAAAGCACCAGAGAAACACAGCCATCTTCCGCATCCCCTCAACTCTGGTAGGTCCTCAGTTCCCCTCGACCTAGATTCGTTCTAGGGTTTCTGGTTCTTGCAGCGCTCCATTAACTGTTCATGCTCATACCAGATTCCTGGATAGATCTGTGACACCTTGCTCTGATTAGTAGTAGCTTTTAGCATCCGCCTATAGTCTCGTGCTCACGTCCATAGATCTCGCACATCATCTCCTGCTCATTGCATCAATACTGCTCTGCTTTATTCTTTTTTTTTGGATATTTTTCTTCTTTTCTGATCTGGCTTCAGATCCTTCGTTGTAGGGAAATCTTGTGAAACCTGTTTCTGCACACTTAACCGTTTGCAACCTCAATTGTTTTCAGTATTTAGACCAGGCAGTTTAACTTAACATAGAAAAAATTAAATAAACCGGTATACACCATTAGTCCCCTTGTTGAACCGCCAGAACTTCTTAATCAGACACTGTCGCTTCATAGAACTCCGGTTTAGATGTAGTTGTCTCCGTTTTAGCATTGTACACCGGTTCTCTCTTTGTCCCAACACATTTCTTGAACCGGATTTATATTTTTTGTAGATGGCCAAACAAGTATATGAGTGCAACTGGGCTCCTTCCCGTGTCACCGAAACTCAATTAAACAATCTGGTCCTGACTGGCGCTTTGAGCAGTAAAGATACTATCCATTGGAGGGTTCCCGGCAAAGAATGTCCACCCACACCTCAAGAAGGAGAGGTTGTAGCTTTCACAGATCACTTAGCCCGGGGTTTCAACCCGCCCGGTTCAAAATTTTACCGGGATGTGTTAGCCAATTTTCAACTCCGTCCGCAAGATACGGGCCCCAATTCTATTACCAATATTTGTCACTTCCAAGTGCTCTGTGAGGCATACTTTCAAGAAGAACCCACAGTTGAACTGTTTAGAGACTGCTTCCATCTAAACCGCCGCACAGAATTCACTGACGGGCCCAACACAGAATTGGGTGGTGTGGCGATTCAAAAAAGAAAGGAGGTCACTTATCCTCATGTCAAACTGCACAGCCACCCCAAGGAATGGAATCAAACATGGTTCTATTGCAGAGATACTTCTCCTGCCAATGAGAATCCTTTGCCCGGTTTTCGTCCGGAGCGACTCAGTAATACACATCCCTTTCCGCAAAGATTAACCGCCAATGAGAGAAGTAAATACGCTCCTCAACTCTCCAAGCTCAGAGCCTTCATGGCCAATGGTTTAACCGGAATTGATCTCGCACGCTGTTGGATATCATGGAGCATACTGCCCCTCTCCCAGCGCTCCGGTTTAATGTGTGAGTACACTGGTAGCGTCAACGACCCCCTCCGACATGTTAATATCCAGCTTACCGATGATGAGGTCACCGAGGCTGTGAAGAAAATGTTGAACGAACCGGAACACCTCTGTGCCCGAACCGGTCTGCTCCCCTTCTGTGCTACCAACAAACCACCATCTGTAAGACTTCTGACTATTTTTTACTGAATATATTACTACCATTTCCGGTATCACTTTTAACATCAACTGCTGCTTAATCAGGGTGATGATCCATTCTGGATCAAGAAACGTCCACAAGAGAAACCAGAGAAGCCAGACAAACCGGAAAAACCAATCCGGCAAAAGACCAAAGCTGTCAAGAAGACTGCTCATAAAAGGAAAACCACTGCATCTTCTGATCCGGCTGTAGATGACGATGTGGGTAATCCGGACCTTGAGGTAGAACTTGATTCGCTTGGCTTACTTTTCATACGCCTAATTAATGATGATATTTGTCAGGATGATGCTGAAACCAGTAATGCTGATGTTGTAGAGGTAACTATTCTCTCCTATGACTCAAATCCTTTGCCTTCACAAAAAATCTGTCGGGCAAACCGGAAAATTAAATTTTCTCATCCCCTTGCTTACTTGGATCCCAAATTTCTTATGAAGACTCAACAACATGAAGCTCGCCGCACAACTCGGCACAGCGGCCAGGTAGTTACCTCCGCCGGTTTACCGAACAGTCCGGTTCGGAAACGTCGTTCAGAGGTCTCTAATTTGCTTGTCAGTGCTTGTCCTAAAGCAGGCTGTTTTCGTCAACCTCTTAATCCATCTGACTCCGATTATCAGGTCACTTCCCATTCCTCATCTGGCGAGTCATCAGCTACTCAGCTGCCACCACTTAAAACCGTGCTTGGGTAAGTTATACATTTCATATTGTTTCTACTGCATCATTGCGTAGTATATGCCGTATTTGACTGTTATTGTGCCTTTTCAGGGCCAAGCCTAGACCAAGCAAAAAGGCTCGTTTGGATAAAGCGGCCGACAAAGAGACTGCTCCTGAACCGGATAGCGCCCCAAATCTTGAAGCGGCTGTTTGTGAAGATACGCCCAATGATCCGCCACTGCAAGATGGCAATTTTGTTGCTGGAGAAAGGCCTGTTGACACCTCCCATCCTGCTGACCAGCCCAGAAGCCCAACCCGGATTGAAAAATCCACCAGTCCAATCCGGCCTACTGACAAACCGACTATCCCTGGTCAAACCGGTGATACCAAGGACGATGACGTTGTGATTACTGGCTTTGGCCACAGCGAACCGGGTAATCCGGTCGCTTTATCCAAACATTCTGCCAAAGAAGAATTTGCCACTATGAGCAATGGCAAGTGGGATGTTGATCTGGCAACTTACGCTACTTTGAACCTCCAAGACCTTCATTCTGGCTACTTGAACCGGCTATATACCAGCCGTGATTATGAAGCTAGCTTGGTGAAGATGATGAAAGAAAAATTCGAGGTAACCTCCATGTTCTTTTCCCGCTTGGATATTTCAATTTTTGTTAACTCTCCTAGCTCCCAAGGGCCGGTTCAACTTAGTATAGTTAAACCGGTACTTAACATAAACTCAATGCTTCAGAATCCACTGATGTAGCCCCCAAGGGCCGGTTCAACTTAGTATAGTTAAACCGGGACTTAACATAAACTCAATGCTTCAGAATCCACTGATGTAGCCCCCAATGGCCGGTTCAACTTAGTATAGTTAAACCGGGACTGTAATTTACATCGCCGCATCAGAACATGTTCGAGCAAATAGCCATTAGCCCCCAAGTGCCAAGTTGAATACATGTATTGAGCTTGGGACTTTGTGATTTCATTGGCAGAAGAAGATCAAATATGCATTAGCCCCCAAGTGCCAAGTGTATGACTGGTTATGCACTTGGGACTTGTAATGAAGATATTAACATACTCCCTTTTTGTTGCAGAGTGAGATACGCCAACAAGCCTCACAAATCAATGATCTTCAAGAAAATATGAAATCTCAACAAGCAGAAACCTCCAAGGCCAAGGATGAGCTGAAAACCGCCTTGACTACAATGGAGCAGCTCAAGGAGTGGTTCAAGTCTGAGCGCGCCGGCTGGGATACTGAAAAGGCCGCTTTAACCAAAAAGGTTGAAAATGCTGAAGCTGCCCTTAAACCGGTGGTAGATGAGTTGACCAACGTGAAGCGGCAAGTGCATGCTATGACTGCTGCCATCTTTGGTAAGCTTCCTTTGGCTTCTGTGATAACTTGTCCTTCTTATAATAAGTCCGGTTCGTGATTTCTCTTGTAATGCTGTAGGCACACGCATTGGTCACTTGGGGTCAGATATTCGGATGAAACTGAAAGCTGCCTACACCTTAATCGAACAATTTGTAGATCGGAGCGCAGCGGATCATCTCCACTGCATCACATAACAATCCAGCACCCTCTTTAATTCAAGACACTCTTAGGAGGTTGTCAATGCTTCCCGCCCGGGTTGAAGAGCTGAAGAAATCTGCTGCTCGAACCGGTGCCATTAACACCTTAATCCGGGCAAAAGCATGGGTGCCAGATTTCGATCCTGTTGAGGCAGCTCAGGGCTATCCCAGTCTGAAGGAAGACGGTTCAGAGTTCAACGAAGATGACCTGAGAGCGATAAACCGGGCGGTGCGCCCTCTGGCTTGTCAATTGGCCGAAGAGGCAAACTTGTCGCATTATCAAGCTCAATATGACGATCAGAACAAACGAGTAGCTGCTCCTGTTCCCGAAGCGGAGAACCTGATCCCTCCGATCCGTAAGCATACTTACGCTCCTGATATTGAACCATCTTCCCTGATCCATGAAGAGGCTGTCTTTCAAGCTTTAATGGGAATCGATCGACCCATCGTTGACTTCAGCCATTGGGTAGGGATGAAGAAGCTGAAGCGGCGCAGGACGGACCACAACCATCAGACCGGGGCGGCGAGCAAGCATGAACCGGAAGCCGGTTTAAATAGCTGCTTCATTATATTCCGCCAAGAAAACAATGATCTTATTTGGGAACCATGTTGCCTTGTAATAGGATAGCCAACACTTTTGCTTTTAATATGCCTTCGTGCAATGGTGCTGACACCTTTGATTGAATGATCGAAACCTTCAATTTATATTGCCTGCAGTCACAAAATCTTAAACTGCCACGGCGGTTTGCGCCGCCAGCCGGTTTGTGACATTCATATATATATGAAATGAAATATTGAGGTATATAACCAAAATTTGTGATACAAAATACCTGCCATCACTGGGCGTGAAGTTGGCTTAGCCAATCTTGAAGCAGAGGTTGTATAAACCGTTACCATCAAAGGAGAAAACAGCTCTTGTGTTTATAGTGCCGGTTTACCATGTAAACCGTGCCGGGTCATGATAAGCCCCCTGTTACTCCATAATGGGATGTTAACAGAAAAAATCAAACCGGAAGAATTATCTTCGGATTAAAAATGGACCGAATTCCGTCAATTGACAGTTTGAACCGGTTTAAAAATGTTATCGGTTTAAGAAACGCAACAAAATCAAATAACAGTTATGAAAAAACATGGAAGCAAAGGCAATGATAAACCGTTTGCAAAAAAAGAAGGCTTTACTGAGCCGATCAGATGGTGTTACCATGGTCGGACACGACCAAGCTCCCTATAAGGTGTATCCATGGTTCAAGTCAGCCAAGTCCCCAACTGAAACCGTGGCATTATGCCGATCAAGTGGCGTGGCAATGGTTCGGGTTCGACCAAGCCCCCAAGTGACTCTATGGCCTTAGGCCGATCAAGAGGCGTGACTGGTTCAGACTTGACCATGTCCCCAAGTGATCTGGTGGCTTTCTCCTATCAAAAAGGTGTTGCATTGGTTCGGACGCGACCAAGCCCCCAAGTGATATCATAAAGCTTTTGGAAAGCAAACTCAGGGGGTAAAACGGAGGCCGCTTTAAGACACAACAACTACATGTAACCACGCATGATGTAACAGAACAGATACCCCGCTTTAGTTGAGGCTCCGGTTTGTTACTTTATTCATAATATATACACTGTCATAATATGTACATAAGTAGAGCCGATGGCTCAGGTATAATAAGGCCGAAGATGAGCTATGTTCCACGGCCTGTTGGTCTCCTCTTCTGACGTGCGTGAGTCTTTATGCTCTCGAATATCGATCGATAGTACGACCCACAGTGCAGATTCTTGCTGACCACGAAAGGTCCCTCCCAAGGTGGGGATAACTTGTGCATATCAGTCTGGTCTTGGATGAGCCGAAGCACCAAATCTCCTTCTTGAAAAGTTCTGGTTCTGACCCGGCGACTATGGTAACGACGAAGATCCTGTTGGTAAATCACCGAGCGGGCAGCTACTATGTCACGCTCCTCATCCAACCGGTCCATAGCGTCTTGCCGTGCTGTCTCGTTGTCCGCTTCAACATAAGCTGCCACACGAGGTGAATCATGACGGATGTCACTGGGGAGAACCGCCCCGCCCATAGACCATAAAGAACGGTGTGTATCCCGTGGATCTGTTAGGCGAGTATTTATACTCCATAACACATACGGTAGCTCTTCTACCCAACAACCCGGTGTCCTCTCGCAAAGGGACCATAAGCCGGGCTTGATGCCTCTCAAGATCTCTTGATTAGCTCTTTCCGCTTGACCATTGGACTGTGGGTGAGCTATCAAGAAACGCAAGCGGATGTGCTCACGTCGCAGAACTCCTTCATGGCACCTTTGGACAAATTGGTACCATTATACGTGATGATTGTGTGGAAAGCCAAACCGAAAATCACCTTTTGATGAATGAACCGCCGTGGCTGCATCACACTTGCTAATGTGTTCTGCCTCTACCCACTTTGTAAACTTGTCGACCGCCACCAAGTGGGTGGGTCTTCTTGTCCTTGGACCTTTGAAAGGCCCAACCATATCCAGCCCCAGGTTGCAAACAGCCAAGTAATTGGAATCATCCTCAATTCTTGGGCCGGTACATGAGCACGTCTGGAAAACTTTTGGCAACCATCACATCGTCTGACCAGATCTTCCGCATCAGCATGAGCAGTCAACCAATAGAAACCGTGGCGGAACGCTTTAGCCACCAAGGATTTTGAACCGGCGTGGTGACCACAATCTCCTTCGTGGATCTCTCGCAATATTTCACAGCCTTCCTCAGGGGACACACAGCGTTGAAACAGCCCTGACACGCTGCAATGATGCAATTCGCCATTAACAATGGTCATAGACTTAGATCCGGTTCATGTACGCAAGATAAGGAAGCGTCCAATCCGGAGTGACGTGAAGAGCTGCCACCAATTGAGCCTCCGGATCAGGAATAGCCAAATCCGCTTCACCAGGGAGCTTGACCGACGGGTTGTGCAGCACGTCCAGAAAAACATTGGGCGGGACGGTTTGCGTTGAGAGCCCAACCGGCTTAAAGCGTCCGCCGCTTCATTCTTCTGAAGGTCCACGTGGTCCACCTGATAGCCCTTGAAATGACCTGCGACAATATCCACCTCACGACGATATGCAGCCATGAGTGGGTCCTTTGAATCCCAAGTGCCAGACACCTGTTGAGCCACTAGGTCCGAGTCACCGAAGCACTTAACCTGGCTTAGATTCATCTCCTTAGCCATCCGGAGACCATGGAGCAAGGCTTCATACTCAGCTGCATTGTTAGTACAAGGGAACATTAAGCGGAGAACGTAACAAAACTTGTCACCTCGTGGGGAAGTTAATCGACTCCAGCCCCGAGCACTCCACTGCTGGATCCGTCAAAATGGATGGTCCAATATGTGTGATCCGGCTTTTCTTCAGTGCTTGCAACTCCGCCCAATCATTAATGAAATCCACAAGTGCTTGAGACTTCACCGCCGTCCGAGGCACGTACTTGAACCGTGCGGCCCAAGCTCTATAGCCCACTTAGCAATCCGCCGATCGCTTCCGGTTACGTATGATATCGCCTAAAGGAGCGAATCGACCACCGTGATGGGGTGCCCTTGGAAATCTTGCTTCAGCTTCCGCTTGCCATGAAAACTCCATATACCAGCTTACGCCAATGCGGATACCTTTGCTTAGATTCGATAAGTACCTCGCTGATATAGTAAACCGGACGTTGAATCGGATGCTCCTTCCCGCCTCCTTCCGCTTCCACCACAATGGCCACGCTGACCGCCCGGCATTAGCAGCAACATATAACAAAAGCGCTCCTTGTCAATGGGAGCGGCGAGCACAAAGGGGTTGGCCAATTGCCGCTTTAAGTCCTCCAACGCTTCGTCGGTAATTGGACTCGCATAAACCGATCTGTCTTTTTTCAGCAGATGGTACAAAGGATGGCCTTCTCTCCGAGGCGGTGATAAACCGCTCAGCGCGGCAATCCGGCCTGCCAAACGCTGGACATCGTTAATACACTTCGGTTTAGCCAGGGAGGTAATAGTCGTAATCTTCTCCGGTTTAGCTTCAATTCCCCTGTTGGACACGAGAAAACCCAATAACTTGCCTGTCGGAACACCAAAGACACATTTGGCCGGGTTGAGCATCATCTTGTAAAACCGCAGGTTGTCAAAGGTTTCCTTCAAATCGTCAATCAGTGTCTCCTTCTCCCTTGATTTGACCACAATATCATCAACATAGGCGTGCACATTACGGTCGATCTGTTTATGCGAGCAATTACGTACACAGCGTTGATAAGTTGCTTGGCGCTCTTGAGCCCAAAAGGCATAGATACATAGCGAAGGCTCCAAAGGGAGTGATAAACGCTGTCTTCTCCTGGTCCTTAACGCCATCTTGATCGATGATACCCGAATATGCATCCAAAAGCTCGAACGCCACAACCCGCAGTGGCATCAATAATCTGGTCAATGCGGGGGAGGGCAAAGGATCTGCGGACAAGCCTTGTTAAGATCTGTAATCCACACACATGCGCCAAGTGTCGTTTTTCTTAAGAACCAGCACCGGATTAGCAAGCCATTCTGGATGGAAGACTTCAACGATAAAACCAGCTGCTAAGAGCCTGGCCACCTCCTCTCCAATGGCCTTGCGCCTTTCTTCGTTAAACCGGCGGAGAAACTGCTTCACCGGTTTGTACTTGGGATCAACATTAAGAGTGTGCTCAGCGAGTTGCCTTGGTACACCTGGCATGTCAGAAGGCTTCCATGCAAAAATGTCCCGATTCTCACGGATGAACTCGATGAGCGCGCTTTCCTATTTCGAATCCAAGTTGGCACTGATGCTGAACTGCTTGGACGAATCGCCAGGCACGAAGTCAACAAGCTTAGTCTTAGCTGCCGATTTGAACTTCAGGGCCGGATCATGCTCTGTAGTTGGCTTCTTCAATGGAGTCATGTCCGCCGGATCAACATTGTCCTTATAATACTTCAGTTCCTCGGTGGCACAAACCGACTCTGCATAAGCCGCATCACCTTCCTCACATTCCAAAGCGATCTTGCGGCTCCCATGAACCGTTATTGTCCCCTTGTGACCCGGCATCTTGAGCTGCAAATAGATATAACAAGGCCGAGCCATGAACTTGGCATAAGCCGGCGCCCGAACAGGGCATGATATGGACTTTGGATTTTTACCACTTCAAACATCAATGTTTCCGATCTGGAGTCATATTCATCACCAAAGGCCACTTCCAGAGCTATTTTACCAACAGGATATGCTAACTTGCCAGGTACCACACCATGGAACATTGTATTGGACGGTTTGAGATGTTTATCCATTAGCCCCATACGACGGAAGGTCTCATAGTACAGGATGTTAATGCTGCTCCCTCCATCCATGAGTACCTTGGTGAACTTATAACCTCCCACCGAGGTGCCACCACTGGCTAGCTGACCCGGATTGTCGACCGGGAGGATGATCCTCTCTACTCCATATGATGGGCTGCTCCAACCAGCGAGGTAATGGGGCACGGCCGGTTCAACAGCGTGATCGCCCGCTTCGAACCTTCCGGTCTCGCTTGTCTAAGCTAGTGGTGAAGACATGGTACTGCCCACTATTCAACTGCTTTGGGTTGCTCGATAACCCGATCGTTGTCTGCTGCTGGTTGTAACCACCTTGGTTATTCGATTGTTCGATTGTTATGTCCGCCGGATTACCATTAAATCCTGAATCGAATTTCCTCCACCGTAACCGGCCGGATCCGAACCGCCGCGTAACCTTGATCACTGGAAAGCATTAGAACTCTTGAACTCCTGCATAATGTAGAAATCCTTCCAGAGGTGGTTTGCTGGCGTCTCCTTCGTCCCATGCTTCGGACAGGGTTGATTCAATAGATAGTTCAAGCGGTCCGGATTGGGATTAGGCGCTCCACTTTGATTCGGCTGCTTACCCTTGCGCCTCTGGCCCTTGTCCTGCGCGTTGGTGTTAGCTATGAAGTCCATGTTGCCATTATCATTACGCTTGTCTCCACCATTACCTGCCGAGTGATGTTGCTGGCCCTTGGAGTTCTGTTCTTCCTTCCCTTCCCTGTCTCGTCATCGTCAGACTCGGGATCCTTGGTACTATCAGAATCAGCATACTTCACTAAAGCGCCCATGAGAGTGCCCATGTCATTACAAAATCGCTTCATGCGCCCCAACTTCAACTTTAAAGGCTTAAACCGGCAGTTGCCCTCCAGGGTTACGATCGCAGAGTCAGCGTTGATCCGATCTGACGAGTGAAGATTTCCGAAACGCGGCGTACCCAATGGGTTGTTGACTCCCCTTCCCCCTGGACACAAGCCGCCAAGTCCACTACGGACATGGGCTGCTTACAGGTATCTTTGAAATTCTGGATAAACCGGTCCATGGTGGGCCCATGAATTGATAGAATTGGGTGGCAAGCTCTTCAACCAAGTACGGGTCGTGCCTTCGAGCATCATGGTGAAGTACTTTGCACACGCGGCCTCATCCACATCCAGCATCTCCATGGCCATCTCATAACTTTCTATCCATGCTTCTGGAGCTAAATCGGCGGTGTAATTTGGCACCTTGCGCGGACCCTTGAAGTCTTTGGGCAAGCGCACATTGCGTAAAGCGGGACGAGGCAAGGCACCCCAAAGAGCTAGAAGTAACCCTGTGCTCGACCGAGATGGTCGGACGAACCGGCGAAGCTGATAAGCCCGATCTTTGTCTTGCTAACTCGCCTCCTCAAGGCGCCGGGCCGGTCCACCACCTCCTGGGCGTTATCGATGCCACCTGCCGGGTTGTTGCCACGGGGCGCACCACGCCGTGCATTACTTGATACGGTCGGTTCATCCACGTGCCTGCTATAGCTCCGGCTTGGGCGGGGGGTAGAGTGGATCCGGTCGCGGCTGTACGAATACGCTTCCTGTTGGACCAAAGCTGTCCTAAGGAGCTCCTTGACCCGGCGCGTCTCTACTGCCTGTGGTGAAACACCTTCAATTGGAATAGCCTCCAGCTGTGCCGCAGCTGCAACAAGGTTATCCATCGGGTTGGAGTAGTGACCCGGAGGTGTTTGCACAGCCTGAGGTGCACTGGCGTTATGGCGAGGTAGATCTATTAAGCGGGGCTGGACCGGCGCGCCCGTCCCAGGTGCTTCCGCCCGGTTTACCACCGGCGGATTACTGGTTCCTGCTCCAGGGGTGTTGAAGAGGTCTCTTCCTTCGAAAGCTGGAGGCAAACGGGATATGTATTTCCTCTTCATGACTTCATGTGACGCGTTCTGATCTAGCATGAGCCTATAAGCCTGTGCATCTAAAGCGGCCCGCTCTGCCGTCATCCTGGCGTCTGCAGCTGCTAGATCCGCTTTAGCCTGAGTACTTTGTTCCTTCACCTTCGCAATCTCCGCGTTATGAGCGTCCTGATCCGCCGGGTTAACTTCTGCCATGAGCGTAGCCAATGCATCGAATAGATCTGATAAAACTTGAGCCGGTGGGCGATTGGGGCCTCTGCCCGGCAGCCGTCCGCCGCTGTCGAACCGCAATCATTGCCGCGATCGGTCAAGAGTGAAGCACCGCTTGTGTACCGCCATGAATATTCCAACCCGTTGGGCAGATCGGAGGGGTCAGGAATACTGTCACCATCGGAACAGCCCCCAATCCGGCCATCTTGTAGCTGATATAGAGATTCAGTTTCTCTGGTTGACGACTCGTCGTCAGAGTAGACGACGGTCTCGCCACCAGACTCTGATCTGTCCTCATAACTTCCTCCGTGGATGACTCCCACAAAGGCACGCTTCACGGCCGGTTTAACCTGGGCAGATCTCGTACGCTGAGCCGTCTCGACGAGGTCGGTGCAGATGTCCGGCTCAGGCCCTGGTTCACCAATCTTGCCGATGAAAACGTGTATGCCACCAAAGGGGACCCGGTACCCGTACTCAATCGAGCCGGCCTCGGGGCTCCAGCCTGCATCGTCGATGTAGAGCTTGCCGCGACGACTCTTGGTCATCCGGCCCACAGCATAGCCTTCGAGTCCTTCGAACTTGCTCTCCAAGATCATCAAACCATCATGCGATAGCCCCACGGTGGGCGCCAACTGTCGTGGTTTTGTCACGGCAGATGTCCTCATGAAAGGACTTAGTCGTGGAGCCATAGCTACGGGTTAACTTGAAGGGGTTAAAGCGGACGCAAAGACACAAGAGTTTATACTAGTTCGGCCCCTTCGATGAAGGTCAAAGCCTACGTCTAGTTGTGATGGGATTGATGTGGTTTCGATGGCTAGGGAGCAAATAAGCTTCGCCTAGGCCTCGAGTTGTTGTTGTCTGTCTTTGAACCGTCCCGGGTCGTCCCCTTATATACACGGGTGACGCTTTTGGTTCGAGAGAGTCCCAATCTCCGGTTCATACTGTATCCGGGTTGGTCTCTCTCTATTCCTAACTTACAATACAAGTTTACATACCAGGCCGGTTTACGGCTCTGTGTTCTAAACCGACTACAGTGCCTTGGGCCCTTACTTTCATGCTTGGGCTTTTAGACCGTTGAACTACTGATGAAGTTAACCCGGCCCAGATAGGCCGGTTTACGCCCAGTAGTAATATCCCCAACAGGTTGTATTAGTGATAATATTCGATGATGTACGGACGCATGAGATGATTTACTTTTGCTTATTGAATGCATGCTAATTTGAATACTTATTTATTTTACAATTTGGTTTTGCTTATTGAATGCTCATGTCAATATGAGTCCAATAAGATATTTTGAAATGTATATCTTGTGTTGCTCAAATAGGATATGTGCTTGCCCAAGTGGCCGGTCATGTTTGCAGGTTACACCTCCGAGTGGCCTATGTTTTGTCGGAGTGTTGATTCATTTCCGCTCTGGCAAATTTCAGGCGCTCGATATGTCCTATTTTAGCAAAGGTCATGCCGGATTTTTCCGTGAATTTTGGCATGACTTGTGCCAGAATATGTAGGAAATATTGAGTGCCCCAGATTTGTGTGTTGAGTATCCTGGTAGTTGCCTTCAATAGATTTTCAATTAATGTTTCAACTATGAACATAGGAAATGTCCGATTTACCTAAAAGGATTTCGATATTTGCGAATCATCGCGAAGACGAAGCGCGGCTCGTATGCGATGTAATCTTCCTAGATGATGATAGGCGCTTCAGCATCAAGCTGGACGAGAACTTCAAGTGGATCTGAGAAGTCACAACGACAAGTCTTTTTTGTAATTAAGCATGACATCTGCTTCATTTGCTTCAACTTATAATTTAAATTTTTTACTATTCTACTACCGTATCCCCTGCCATGTAAGAGTTTTTGTCTTGGATCAGATAGGTTTCTGTCCTATGAAAACTACTAAGGAGGTAAAGAGAGTTTACTTGAAGACCGAGCATGGTTATACTTTCCACGCAAAATTATACAACGCAGACACCTACACCTATTCTGGATGCAAAACTTGGCAAGCACTATGCAAGGCTTATGCATTTGAGCTTGATATGGTTATCACCTTTGATATTCGTCTGGAAGATGATATTGAAGATAATATCGACATCTGGGTCGATGTGCAGATGCCTCCAGTTATACCATTATGTGTGTTTCTCAACCATATTTATGTCTTCGATATTGTTTATTCAAAATAGTTGACAACTAATTTCTATTGACAGCTTATTTCCATTCAAGAAAACATGTCCGGTGCTTGGTAGACATGAATGTCCACTGTCCCGGGGCTGAACTAAATTGCGAGGAGATAAGTCATTATGTTTCATGGCTTGAGGATCTTGATGCTGTCAAGACAAATTATTTTCCTGGACTTAAAAATCTTAGTACTCAAAACGTGCGGCCAATAGTGATCGTATTGAACTATGGTCACATCTATTTAGGAATGATGGTAAGATTTTTACTATTAGTCCTCAGTGCATCTTTTGCATACATTATTTTTTAAGCTAAACTTCATTGCTAAGTGTATGTTACTATACGATGTTCTTCAACAGGGACTCCCGACGAATGTTATGCCTCATTGGATCGAGACTAAAGGTCGCATGAGAATGGTTAGCTTACGGCCAAGATATCCTACAATACACTTTAGTACATTCAGGATTTCTAAAAGCGAGGAATGCTTAATAGTGAAAGACTGGAGAAAAATTGTGAATGATCGGAGAGAAGTACTAGGGGGCAGCAATCAGAAGCGCAACCCACGATTAGGAGAAAGGTTCATCTGCATGCTCCAACATGATGAAGCAGGAGTGCTACACATGTTTTATGCTATTTTACCTGAGAGAGAGCAGCAGGAGTGATTAGCTAGCTAGAAATGAGTTATGATGATTAAATAGCTAGTGTTGGTGGTAATGACTATGATGATTATTATTAGCTAGTGTTTGTGGTGATTAGATAGCTACCGCAGCTAGTGTTGGTGGTGATTAGCTAGCTAGAATGAGTTTGAAGATGATGATGTGTGCTACACTATGACTATGATGATTAAATAGCTACTGTTGGTGGTAATGACTATGATGATGATTAAATAGCTTGTGTTGGCGGATTAGATTCAAGTGGAGGCAACATGTGGTGCACATCGAAAGTACTACTAGTCCAAACTAGATCAACTTTGGATTACTAGTGTACTTTTGACATGCACCACATGTTTCCTCCACTTGAACCTAATCCACCTTCATTTGACACACTGTTATGGACATATTGATATAACAACCTCATAATTGGTATTGTACCAAAATTTGTATAACGCGTATAAAATACACTAAAAATTAAAAAAATGAGAAAAAGAATACTAGTAGCGATGGAGAGTAAACACGCTACTACTAGCTATATTAGAAGTAGCGCGGGAGTGAACAAACGTTGCGGCTATATGTCTTAGCAGTAGCGCTTGTCGCACGCGCTACTGCTAAGGAATAGCTGTAGCGCCTTACTAGTAGCGCAGTGTCTCGCGCTACTAGTGGGCATTAAACCCGCGCTACTACTAGGGTTTTCCTTAGTAGTGACACAAGGTATTCCTCCGGTATCCGGGAGTTGCATGATCTCGTGGTCGAAGGAATATGTATTTGACATTAAGAAAGCAGTAGCAATAAACTGAACGATCATATGCTAAGCTAACGGTTAGGTCTTGTCTATCACATCATTCTCCTAATGATGTGATCTCGTTATCAAATGAAAACTCATGTCTATGGTTAGGAAACCTTAACCATCTTTGATTAACTAGCTATTCTAGTAGAGACTCGCTAGAGACACGGTATTTGTTTATGTATCCATGATAACCCACAAGTATAGGGGATCGCAACAGTTTTCGAGGGTAGAGTATTCAACCCAAATTTATTGATTCGACACAGTTAATCTTATCACTAGAGGCTTGCATAGAAACTTGATTAGAATCTTGCCTACTTTTGAGTGTGCCTACACTATATGGAAATTTCTTGAGGAACGCTTTCCAAAATATTCCTTGAAAAATCTAGATGAGATTCTCTATAAGTCTATTGCCATGAGTAAGATGAATACTAGTGATCCTATGTTTGGTGATCGTCTATTTGAACTTACCGACCTTATGCGTGCCAAAGGAGATGTTGGAATTATTGGTGATATTATTTCCGAAGCTATAAGAATCCATAAGCAAGATCTTTGTCAAACTCACTCTAATGAATTACCCTCTCTAGGACTTGATCCACCACATGATGATGTTGAACATGGATACTATGATGAGGATGATGATAGTGACTTCGATCTTGATGATGCAATGAGACATTTTGGTCTTATGGCAAATCTTCGGGGATATGTGTCAGGATGAAAGGAATGGGTTCTTGACAGTGGATGTACCGATCACATGACCGGAGATAAAGACATGTTTCGTGAGCTTGCTGAAAATGATGGTCCTCGAAAGTTTGTCACTTTCGGTGACAACTCAAAGGGTAAAGTGGTTGGCCTCGGTAAGGTGGCCATCTCACATGATAGCTCCATTCAAAATGTCATGCTCGTTGAGTCTCTTGGCTACAACTTACTTTCAGTATCTAGACTTGCTGATTTCAGTTTAAATGTCCTATTTACTGAAGTAGATTGTCAAGTGTTTCGTCGAGACAATCATAAAATGGTCTTTACCGGTATACGTAGAGGTGATCTTTACATTGTTGATTTCTCTAAAAGGCACAACCTAAAACTTGCTTCATTGCTAAATCCTCAAAAGGTTGGTTATGGCATAGACGACTAGGTCACGTTGGCATGAGAAACCTTGACAAGCTTATTAAAGGAAATCATATCCTTGGAGTTAACGATGTCATATTTGATAAGGATAGACTGTGCAGTGCTTGTCAAGCAGGTAAACAGGTCGGAGGAAGGCATCCCGTGAAGAACATCATGACCACAAGGAGGCCACTCGAGCTTCTTCATATGGATCTCTTTGGTCCCAACACTTACAAACGTCTCGGTGGAAATTCTTTTGGTCTAGTTATAGTTGATGATTTTTCAAGATTTACGTGGATGTTCTTTCTCGATGATAAATCGCAGGTCCAAAAGATCTTCAAAAACTTCGCTAGGAAGGCCCAAAATCAGTTTGAAGTGAAGATCAAGAAGGTTCACAGCGACAACGGAACGGAGTTCAAGAACGCAAATGTGGACACCTTTCTTGACAAAGAAGGGATTTCACACGAGTTCTCGGCTACGTACACACCTCAACAAAATGGAGTTGTTGAGAGGAAGAACCGGACGCTCATCGAATGGCAAGAACGATGCTTGATGAGTACAAGACACCGAAGCACTTTTGGGCAGAAGCGGTTGAGACAGCTTGTCATGCAACAAATCGCTTGTATCTTCACAAGCTACTCGGCAAGACGGCATACGAGCTCCTCACCGTAACAAACCCCAAGTTGGATACTTTCGAGTATTCGCTCAAAGTGCTACATTCTTGATAAGCATCGTCGTTCAAAATTTTCTCCTAAGTCTCATGAAGGTTTCCTACTAGGTTATGGCTCAAACTCTCACTCTTACCGTGTCTACAACAATTTCACCCGAAAGGTTGAAGAGACGGTAGATGTGAAGTTTGATGAATCTAACGGCTCGCAAGTAGAGCAATTGCCAATTGATATAGGAGACAAAGACCCTTCGGAAGCAATCCAAGACTTGTCTATTGGCAAGGTCCGTCCAACGGAGGTGAAGGAGAGTACCTCATCTGTTCAGTTGGAAGCTTCTACTTCACGACAAGGTGAACCAAGAGTTGAAACGGAAGCATCCACAAGTGGAACACACCAAGATGAAGAAAACGAGGAAGAACATCACGAACGTCAACAACCTCCTTCTCCACCTCGACAAGAAAACGACAACGCCAACAATGAAGATGATCAAGTAGAAGAAGAACAAGATGAAGAAGATGTTCAACCGAGACCCAAGCAAAAGATTTCACGAGTTCGAGCAAGAATTGCTAAAGACCATCCCGTCGAGCAAATCTATAATGATATTCAAACTGGGAGATCACTCGCTCTAAAACTCGTTTAGCCAACTTTTGTGAAAACTATTCTTTCATCTCTAGCATTGAACCTATGAAGGTCGAAGAAGCATTGGAAGATCCGGATTGGATAAATGCTATGCATGAAGAGCTACACAACTTTGAGAGAAACCAAGTTTGGACATTGGTTGAGAAGCCCGACAACAACCACAACATCATCGGTACCAAATGGGTGTTTCGCAACAAGCAAGATGAAGATGGACAAGTAGTTCGCAATAAAGCACGTCTCATCGCCCAAGGCTACACACAAGTCGAAGGTATGGACTATGGTGAGACTTATGCTCCCGTTGCTAGACTTGAGTCCATACGCATCTTACTTGCCTATGTTAATCACCATAATGTCACCTTGTACCAAATGGACATTAAAAGTGCTTTTCTAAATGGTGAAATAGAGGAGGAAGTTTATGTTAAACAACCTCCCGGCTTTGTCAATCCTAAGAAACCAAATCATGCTTACAAGCTTCACAAAGCTCTTTATGGTCTTAAACAAGCTCCTAGAGCATGGTATAAATGCTTGACCAAGTTTCTTCTTGAAAAAGGCTTTGAAATTGGGAAGATTGATTCCACACTTTTTACTAAAAGGGTTAATGGAGAATTATCTGTGTGCCAAATTTATGTTGATGATATCATATTTGGATCAACTAACACTCATTTTAGTGAAAAGTTTGGAAAGCTAATGTCGGAGAAGTTTGAGATGTCAATGATGAGTGAACTCAAATTCTTTCTTGGGTTGCAAATCAAGCAAACTAAGGAAGGTACTTTTGTCTCACAAACGAATTACACTAAGGACTTATTCAAGAAGTTCAATATGCAAGAGTGCAAAGGTATGTCTACACCCATGCCTACTAGTGGACATCTTGACTTGACCAAAGATGGTAAACCGGTTGATCAAAAGGTTTATTGCTCTATGATTGGTTCATTGTTATATCTATGTGCTTCACGTCCCGATATTATGCTAAGTGTGTGCATGTGTGCAAGATATCAAGCTGCTCCTAAAGAATGTCATCTTAAGGCTGTAAAAAGGATAGTGAGATACTTAATTCATACACCAAACTTTGGCATTTGGTATCCTAAGAGGGCCTCTTTCGATCTTGTTGGCTATTCCGACTCGGATTATGCCGGAGACAAGGTTGATAGAAAGTCCACTTCGGGAACTTGTCAATTTCTTGGTAGATCTCTTGTGTCTTGGTCCTCCAAGAAACAAAACTCGTATCCTTATCTACCGCCAAGCGAGTACATTGCCGCTGGTTCATGTTGTGCTCAATTACTTTGGATGACCCAAACTCTTAAAGATTATGGGATATATGTGAAACATGTTCCATTGCTTTGTGACAATGAAAGTGCTATCAAAATTGGTCATAATCCCGCATAACATTCTCGAACTAAGCATATTGAAGTTCGTCATCATTTCATTCGAGATCATGTTGCTAAGGGTGACATTAATCTTAAGCATGTTCGCACCGAAAAGCAATTAGCGGATATATGTACTAAACCCCTTGATGAGAAAGTGTTTTGCAGGTTGAGAGGAGAATTGAACATCATTGATGCTTCAAACTTGGAGTAGAAACTCCATTGGATACATGCAAGACATGAGCTTATGACTAATCCATGATATCTCTCTTATGATGAATATACTATATCTTGGATATATTTGCATCTTGCATGTCATCTAACCCATGTAGGTACTTGGTTGGATCAAATTCCATGAGATTGTAATCTACTCTCATCTTGAGCAATCTCTACATCACCAAGTCTCTACCCTTTGGTGGATGAGTACAAGGAAGCACGGAATCATTCTAACATATCCTTTTGACAAACACTATGATTGAGCTTCATGATTGTCATTTTGGATACACAAGTGCTCTTCCTTGCAAGAACTAACCCATGTAGGTAGATGGACTCAAATTCCAAGTGGTTCTCCCAACTCTTGATGAGCTACATCAACCTTGAGCAACCCACACAAGTTCAACTACATGGACAACACCACCAACCAAGGTATGTTATTCCATCTTAGAGAATTTTTACTCCAAGACATGAGCTAAAGGAAGTCGACAAGATGTGAATACATCAAGATGCTTAAATGAAAAATGGTAACCCCATTTTGAGCTTAAACGATGAGTATGACCCATGATCAAGTGATCTCACGTGACTCCTAAGTCAATATACTCTAACATAGGTGACTTTGTCACCGACCATCTCTAGATGAAGTTCTCTCGTGTTCTTATTTGTGTTTTTGCATTTGTCTCAAGCATATTTGTTTCCCCTTTCAAAAAAAACTTCATCTAGATTTCATTCTTTTCTTTCAGTTTGCTCTGCATCCAATTCATTGCAAATCATTTCGTTAATTCCTTGCAAATCTTTGTCATACCTTTCTAGTCTAGTGAGCTGAGGTGACAAATGTTTTCTCTGCGATGAACTCGGTTTCACCAATTTGTTGATTTTGGTCTGACCGAATCTTTTCGGTACAACCAAAGCATACCTCTCGGTGCCACCGATTTCACAACAGGATAAACAGTTTGCCACTTATTATGTGTTTCTTCTAAATCCAGCTCCACTCAATGAATCTTGTCCTCTACAAGCATCATAATTTTATGCAGTCCTTTGTGTTGTGACTCAAGGACCAAACCCATACACAACAAATTCCAGAAGACCCTTCTTGGAAATTGATGTCAAAGGGGGGGGGAGATCACATCAAAGCTTATCACCTAGAGAGATCACATCAGAGAGAGTATTAAGGGGGAGAAAGAGATCTCCAGGGGGAGAGAATACTCATGTAGAAAGTATTTCTCAAGGATCCCAGATGCTTGGTATTCAAGAGGAGAGATGCCACATGTCCTTTTGGGGAAAGACATGTTCATGTGTGCTTATTTGCATTAAGCTTTGTTCTTTTATATATTTTTTCAGCTCTGATTTTCTGTTCCCTATCTTCTCCCAGTATCCCATGCTAGATTCAGGCGGAGCAAGACATCTAAGGTAAAGAAATCAATCAAATTCATTGCATATCTTTACTCTTGGGGACATGTCTAATCCAATGTGGTACTCAGTACTCACTCTCTACATGTCATCCCAGTCTTGGTATTCTTGTGGTCTCTTCTGTTTGCTCTGGCTAGTAGATGTACCTGTGTTATCTAACCTTGTTTGTGCAGGTTCATTTCACCCTAAGCCAACTCAAGACTACAAGGTAAGTATATGCATCACACTCATGTGTATGAGGAATTCTTGCTGATGTACATACTGTTTTGCAAGAAGGACTCATGAGCATGAAGGTATTTTCTTTAATATTCGTTGCTCTGATGCATATGGCCAAGATACATCTAACACATTGCCTACTCTATCATGGTTATGCTCTCACATGCTTCTATATTCCATATTCACATGATTGCATACATATAGGGGGAGCCTATGCTTGTTACATGTCTTTCCGAAGCTTTTCTTGCTATTATTTATATCCTTAACTAAAGCTTTGATGTATGTTGCCATCAATTACCAAAAAGGGGGAGATTGAAAGCACAAGTGCTCCCTAGGTGGTTTTGGTAATTAATGTCAACATATCTCTTGTTGGACTAACACTTTTATCTAGTATGTTTCAGATAAGTTCAACAATGGAGTGGCATGAACTAAAGGATGTGGGAACTCCTTCAAGATGCTAAGGACAAAGGATTGGCTCAAGCTTCAAGCTCAAGACTCTTCATTTTACATTTTAGTGATCCAAGATCACATTGAGTCTATAGGAAAAGACAATACTATCAAGGAGGGATGAGGTGTTGCTTAATGAGCCTTTTGCTTCATGTTCTTAGTGATATGCTCCAAAACCCTCCACTACTTTCTCACATCCACATATGACCTAAACCCAAAGTCAAGCTCGGCCCTACCGATTCTTTCTATCCGGCGCCACCGAGTTCATATGTCATAGCCACTGCCACAAACCCTAGGCAAATCGGTTTCACTGATAGGGATCTCTATCTCACCAAGATGGGATTGTAATCTCTCTGTTTCCCTTCGTAATGTTTCGGTCCAACCGAAGTGAGCGATCGGTCCCACCGAGATTACAATGTAAACTCTCTGTTTCCCTTTTAACTTTTCGGTCTCACCGAAAGATCAAATCGGTCCCACCGAGTTTACCTGTCCAACTCTCTGGTTAGCTAATTAACCAAATTCGGTCTCACCGAGTTTGTGTAATCGGTCTCACCGAGATTACGTTATGCCCTAACCCTAACCATATCGGTCCTACCGAGTTGCATTTCGGTCCCACCGAAAACCCTAACGGTCACTAGGTTTACTAAATCGGTCCGACCGAGTTTGATGATTCAGTCCCACCGAGTTTGGTAAATTGTGTGTAACGGTTAGATTTTGTGTGGAGGCTATATATACCCCTCCAGCTCCTCTTCATTCGTGGAGAGAGCCATCAGAACAAGCCTACACTTCCAGCATCCTATTTCTGAGAGAGAACTACCTACTTATGTGTTGAGGCCAAGATATTCCATTCCAACCACATGAATCTTGATCTATAGCCTTCCCAAGTTGCTTTCCACTCAAATCTTCTTTCCACCAAATCAAAATCCTGTGAGAGAGAGTTGAGTGTTGGGAAGACTATCATTTGAAGCACAAGAGCAAGGAGTTCATCATCAACACACCATTTGTTACTTATTGGAGAGTGGTGTCACCTAGATTGCTAGGTGTCACTTGGGAGCCTCCGACAAGATTGTGGAGTTGAACCAAGGAGTTTGTAAGGGCAAGGAGATCGCCTACTTCGTGAAGATCTACCGCTAGTGAGGCAAGTCCTTCGTGGGCAACGGCCATGGTGGGATAGACAAGGTAGCTTCTTCGTGGACCCTTCGTGGGTGGAGCCCTCCGTGGACTCGCAAGAACTGCTATCAGACGTGGGTTGAAGTCTCCACCAACGTGGATGTACGATAGCACCACCTATCGGAACCACAACAAAAACATCCGTGTCTCCAATTGCGTTTGAATCTTTCAAACCCTTCCCTTTACATTCTTGCAAGTTGCATGCTTTATTTTCCGCTACCTACATACTCTTTGCATGCTTGCTTGTTATGTATTGAGAATGTTAAACATGTGCCTAAACTCCACTTAAACCAAAAAGAAGTTAAAAACTGCAACTTTGGTACGAAGTGTCTAATCACCCCCCCTCTAGACACCTCTTCTCAAGATCCTACAGGCACACAGGTCCGGCCGGGCGCTCAAATGCCCGTAAAGCCCCCGCCTTCGCGCTGCAGAAGACGTGCCAATGGCGCCCCCGCCCGCCGTCTGAGCCGCTCCACCTCATCACCGCGCAGAGAGCAGCGAGGCAACACCAAGACTGGCCCGCTAGGACCCAGATGGGGCCCATAGGGCCCAGATCTGGGCCGGGTTCGCGCCGCCGGCCGACCTGCGCCATCCCGCCGCCCCGCCGCCAAAGGGCGTCGCCGCCCCGCCACCAGGCCGCTGGGCCAGAGGCCAATGAACACCGTCGCGGAAACGCCACCCGAGCCGAGAATCTGCGCAGGGAAGAGCGAGGCTGCCACCGCCACACAGCCCACAGCGCATGGCAGTCTGCGCAGCGCTGCCGCGGCGGCAGCGAGAGGAGGAGGTACGGGCGGACTAGGCGGCGCGATGAGAGAGCCGCCCAGTGCCCCCGCCGGGGGGCGGCGGCGGGAGGGTACGGGAGGAGGAGGGGAGGTGGAGTGGGACGGGGGAGGCGCTGGGCGCCCGTGCTGGCGGCCGGCGGTGGGGGGAAACCCTAGCGGGAGGACGAGAGGAGCAGGTCGCGGGGGCGAACTGGTCGGTTCTTGCTGCTTGGCCCGATCGAGCGCTGTCCTCCCGGGAGCGGTGGAGTGCGATGCGGACGGCCATTGCCTTCTCCAACCCGCACGGGATTGCACCCCAGTCGACGGATCTGGACTGGTCGGAGTGAGATTCGCTGCTCGCCATGCCGGAGAAGGCCGGAGATCGCCGGACGATAGCTTGGGTGGCGAAGGGAAATGGAGTGAACTGGCTAGGTTTTGGTCTGCCGAGCGGATAGGAAGAAATATATGTGGGGCTGGATAGGCCAGCGTGGGCCGGGTCTGACATGACGGACGCGTCAGAGCGCCTTATATTCGCTTCATATTTGGGCTGAATATGAGAGGTCCCGGTCAGTCCTGACGTTTGAGGCTTATTTGACTGGCCTGTATGGATCAAATTTTTATGATCGACGAGTTCAGCCAAGGTGTTTGAGACGGGCTTAGAGCGCCCGGGTGCAGATGCTCTTAAGGCCAGTCATAGCGGGAGTAACTTAGCTAGCAACATAGCGCACTTCGAGAAAATCCTGCTTATGTGGCAAGTAATTAATGAGAGGTGGTAACATAATATGTTACTGTAACGTAACGTTTTTCAAGACAAGATAAGTCTATGAGCTAATAAATGAAGCTATCTATGATACTATTATTAGGCTGGTCATAGTGGGGAGTAACTTATACTAGTGTCATGCATATGACACTAGTCTAAGTTAGTACCTTCATAATACAAAGTAACATAATAATAGTGTCATGTAGGACTTCATTAATTAGCTTGTAGACTCATCTTGTCTTGGGAAGCGCTATGTTACAGTAACATATTATGTTACTACTTCTCATTAACTACATGCCATATAAGCAAAAATTTCTTGAAGTGCGCTATGTTACTAGCTAAGTTACTCCCACTATGACTAGCCTTGAGTACTTTGCATTATGAAGGTAGTAGTAACTTAGACTAGTGTCATATGCATTGCATTATGACACTAGTCTAAGTTACTCCCCACTATGACCAGCTTAAGCGAGATACAGTTCTTGTCAAGCTCCGGCACCCGCAGCTTGACGGCTTATAGAATAGTAAAGTGGGTCAACACGTAGAAACATTTTTTTCCTCCACAAGTGTTCCCACATTGACATGCATGAGACGGGAAGGCATAGTACTACATGCACTAGTGGTTTCGGCTGGCGGGATCAAAGGAGCTGCACACGGTTGGTACTGTTAGTTGGACCGACACACGCCGTCTCCATTGCCGTGTTCTCCACAGCTGGACGCATGTGCAGGTAATTGTGCTTAAGGAGCGAGCTACCTCTTTTAGCCACAAATTTTTGTCAGTCCAATGCAAAAATGCAATCTCGGTTCAAGCTTCAAACTCGTGTGTTGGGATCGAAAATGAAAGAATGAATCAAAAAATTGTCATTTTAGTTTCTACCTTTACAAAAGAATTCATGGATCGCTATGCAGTTTTGACGAGTTCATCTGTCAGCTATGCTACAGTGAGTAGTGAGTGAGTGAGTTGATTAAAAGAGTTTGCCCGCAAACTCCTCGATGTCCTCGTCCCTGATGGACGGCGACGCCATCTTCCTGAACTGCTTGAGGTCCGTCAGGCTCCGGCCGAGCTTCAGCGCCACCTTGGTCGCGAACACCTCGCCGCCCTCCCTCCGCTCCAGGTCGGGCTCGCCGAGGTTGGCCTCGATGTCCTCCTGGATCTTGCGGTAGAACCCGGCGCAGTTGCGGAGCAGCTCGAACAGCATGCCCATCTGCCCGCCGTGCTCCACCGTGTTCACCGCCGCCGCCAGCGCCCCGCCGAAGACGGCCGCGCCGGACGCCCACGCTCCGGTCTCGCCGGACCCGATGAACACCGAGGCGAGCGCCGCCGTGCCGGCCAGCGCCGGGCCGGCCACGGCGAGGCCCCTGTTCAGGTTCAGCACCAGCTTGCCCACCGTCAGGAACTCCTGCTCGTCCTTGGCCTTGATGACCCTGAGGATGCCCCGCATCTCCTCCTCGAGATCCTGGGTCCAGCCGTTGTTACCGGCGGCGACGGAGCCACGACGGCCGAAGCTCCTTGACATCTTGAGCTGCACGGCGCGGCGGCGCGGCCACCAGCGCGCGGGCTCGACGGCCTTGGGGAACTTCTCGAGCATGCCGGGGAGCAGCGGCAGCGGGTAGGCGGCGTCGAGCGCGAGCACCCGGTCCATGGCCTCCTGCACGTCGTCCTTGGTCGTGGTCGTGGGCGCGCCGAGCGCGAGCGCGGCGCGGAGGTCGCGCTCGAGCTCCCTCCACAGCCGCGTGGCGTTGCGCTGCTCCTCGGCGAGCTGCGAGGGCTGGATCTTGTTGACGGCCGCCATGGTGACGGCCGCGGAGGCCAGGAGGACCCCCGCAGACGCCTTGAGCGCGACCACGCTGGGCGCGGCGGGCGCGAAGGCGGCCATGACGGAGGCGGCGAGCGTGAGGGAGTTGGTGGAGTGGAGCAGCAGGTGGTTCCAGTTGTCGCGCTGTCGGCCGATGATGTCGTGCATCTCGGCCCTGTCCGCCGCCGCGTCCGCGATGGCGCGGAGCTTCTCGACGGACACGGAGCCGCCGTCCACGTCCGCCGACAGGGAGGCCGGGACGTCGATCCAGTCGAGCTTGAGGCTGAGGCTGTCCTGCGCCGTGTGAATGCCAGATGGCACGCGCAGGGCGGCGCGGCAGGTGGCGGCGCCGCTCCGGCGTGGCCGTTGCCGCGGCCGCGCGGCGGAGGTGGAAGGGAGAAAGGAAGACGACTGGGCCAAGAAGAGGCGCTGGGCCTGGAGTGCCGCCATGTTCGGTCGTGTTGTAATAGCTTCGTTTGCTTCGCCGGAGACTGGAGCGGGTGCCGAAGGCGATCGAAGTGGCTTTCAAGCTTTTGCTGCGTCCGTGGAGATGAACTGGTGGCGGGGTGGTATTTATAGGGGATGATGGGAAAAGTTTGACCGGGGTGGGGTGGGGGTGGGGTGGGCTGGGTCCGGGTCAAATTCGCTTCTTGGAACCTGTGGTTTGAAAATAACTTTGAGACGACGAGATCGCGCTGCCACCGAGAGACCGTTTCTATTGCCTGAAAAAAAAAATACTATTAGAGACCGTTTCTGGCAACTGTCCAGGAGATGGATGGATTAGTTTAAGCCAGGTAGTAGTAGGGGATTCACACTCACACTCCTTGTTCAGAGGGCACCCTGCTCCATCACACACTAACACATCATTCTATTCTCAAAAAAAAAAAAAAACTAACACATCATTCGTTCATTTCTTTTTCGTTCAATTTTAGATTAAACTCGAAAATGGGATGAGAGAAAGAGAATACCACACAGGCATGCTCGTCTCACCTCGCTAGGCCAGGCAAATGCCGCGGGCATGCAACATTCGCGATCGTCCTACGTCTAGTCTATGACCTTGCAGCAGCGCAACTTTCTTTTGTTGTTTTATTCTTTGATTTCTTGGCAGGTAAGTTTATGAGGTGAAAACCTAGTCGGTTTAAGTCATGATCGCGAAACGAGACTGTTCGATTATCCTATATATATATACGGCATTGTCGGCCACCATCAAAGACAGACCAAATCAAGCTAAGGTTTTTGCCCCATCTCGCCATTTGCGTCGCCATGCTAGTCTACTTCATCGCGAACACCATGCACCGGCGAGTGGTAGAGGAGGTCTCGGGAACCTCATAAATCATAATAGTTCAGCGCTTCTAATTATATTTGACATTATATTGCGCCTCTGTGCAGTGAGCTTTACACGTAGAAACACCGTTTTTCCTTTGGCAAGTGCGTGCTATTTTTTATGCGAATTCCTTTGGCAAGTGTTTCCACGTACTCCTACATTGTGTGGATGAGATGTGAAGGTAGACTAGAGGCACTAGTGATTTCGGCTGGCCGGATCAAAGCTGCACACGGACGTACGGACACGGTTAGTGTTAGTTGGACCGACACATGCATGCCGTCTCCAGTATGGAACAGCGTTGGCCTGGTAAGCAGGTTAATACTCCCATGCCGTCCCGACAATGCTGCTGTGTTCTCTCATGCATGCATGTGCAGTGCGCTTACCGAGCGAGCTAGCTGTATTTACGTACTGTAGCTCATTAGCAACACCTTCTTTCCGGAAATTCTCCGAACCTTCTTCACCACTTGCATTTCTTATCGATACTACTATTGGAGATCGGGCCCTATCGATTATTGGAGTAATAATTTTAGTGTTTCAAAAATTCTGTTGAAAAACTACTCTCTCCGTCCAAAAATCTAATATGTTTTATGACACTATCATAGTGTAGAAAACGTCTCACATTTTAAAACGGAGGGAGTAGCAATTTTAGCATGTAGTGTACTTCATGATGAAATGCATTAAAAATATGAGCTGCAAAAAAACAAAATCATGAATATTTTAGCGCCTGTATTTTCACTATAAAAGTTTATGATGTTTTATGTGTAGCTCACATCATAATATATTTCATCATGAAAATTTACAAACATGAGTATACATCCCTATGTATGTGTGTATTTTTTTTAGAATTGTTTGGAACTTTTAAATTTTGATTTTCATTATAATTTTCTTAGGAAAATTTGGCTCCATGAGCTAATAATCTGTGGTCCCTTACTTTGGCACTCCTTATTTACAATTGAGTAGTAAAGATACTGATTCTCCCTGCAAAAAAAAAAGAGTAAGGATACCAATTCGCAAAAGAAAAAAGTAGTAAAGATAGCTACTCATGTTTTATACTACAACAAGAACATTGTTTTTCCCCATAAAAGAAAAAAAGACCTTCCTCAAAAAGGAATTAGCTTACATACTCCAGTAAAGTGAAAAACTAATGATTCTTGAAGTGATGGAAGTTAGTTTGTACACATACACTCCTAGCTGTTCGCCTCGCCAATGCATCATAGCCATCTCAAACATCTCCATGTATCCACGGACGATTTAAATCTAAGCGCCTCTTTACCCACAAATCCTGTTCGTTGACATTGCAAGCCTCCTAGCCATCGACTTCGGGAAACAACTTAAGAAAGGAGTGTGGTCGCAAGAGGAAATACTGCTAGCTGTGTGCTCGAGCACTTTTCCCCCGTTGAAACTCTACGTACTTTTCTGCACTTTGGATTTTATTATTCAAAGGGAATCAGTTCTGCTCTATAGCCGTGTCAACCGTCTCTGCGCAGTTGGTACCAGTTTACACATAAATAATTTTGGGGGGCAGCCCTACAGGTGCATCGACCTTCTCCTAATCCACGCCAACTCGGTCTAGCTTCACTCCGCGGTTTGCGGCCACATCTGATAATTAATGTATGTGTACAGTCGGCAAACAAATCGACGTCATGCCATGCGCGCCATAGAGTTGAGAACTTTTTTTTGTACTAGAGCTGAGAACTTACTTGGATTAACCATGTGGCCTTGGAAAACTTGATCCATCTGATTGGCTGTAGAGAAATGGACACGTTTCCATGCGAGCCAGGTCTTCCGTGCGCGTTCGTGCCGGATTTCTGCACGGCACGGCCAGTGCCCCACCATGGCCACGTTCACCGGCGAGGGCAGCGGGTGGAACTCCTCGACAGCGAGGGGGTGGTGGTGGATACATGCAGAGGAGAGGACGGTGCGGCGTGACGGGTGGGCCAGGAGGTGGTGTTCCCGTGCCATGTCGCAAAAATTGCAGCGGCTGATCGGTGGGGCGACGTGGGGGTGGATTTCGAGGTGAGTAATGGCGAGCAGGGAGCCGAGAGTGGGGTTATTAGGCCGTCGCCTCGGCTCTCTCCCTCCCCACACCGCACAAATCTCATCCGTGAGAACCACCGCCCCCCGTCGCTGCGACAGCTAGGGTTCGATGACGACGCGTGAGCAGCAGATGTGGGCGTTGTCCGACGGCGACGAGATCCTGATGGGGAGGTTGAAGGAGATCGACCGGTGGTTCCCGGTGGCGAAATCTCTCAACGACGCGTCGGAGATGGTGAGGGACAAGCTGCGCGGAGAGGAGATCCTCAGATGCTTCCCCAACTACGACCGCCAGCCGGCGATGGGGGTGATCCTGTGGGCGATGCTCGAGGCGGAGTCGCTGGTCCCGGAGCAGAGGGAGAAGTGGAAGGTGTTCCGCTCCCTCCGTTACCGCCTGATCCAGCCGAGGAACCGCGCCCGAGCAGAAGCGCCAGCAGCGGTGGTGATGGGGATTCCTGCCCCCAGATCCAGGTGGCTGCCAATCGAGATCGAGGAGGACACGGAGATCGTGGAGATGGAGGAGGAGGCGGCGGTGCCACCGCGGCGGAGGGCCAGGGTGCCTTCGACCCCGACCTCACTCCCTCACCGTTTCCCACGCTTCCAGAGGCGCTCACCTCGGCTCCTCGCTCTCTCCCGCTGCCAGTAGGGCGCTCGCCGGTCGGCAACCGCTTCTGGTTGCTGGCCGGTGAGGGCTCCGAGGAGGAGGGGGAGGGGGAGGCCCTCATCTCCAGTTCAGGTATGTTAAAAGCTGCTAAATACCTGGTGTCTACTGCTTCAATTGAGGTAGATGATGCCAGTAATGGTAAAATTTCGGGGGGATTTAGGCTTGATAATAGAAATAGAGTCCGAAAAGGACCAAAATCTAAGAAGAATGAGGGTTTGGGTATGGTTTCTTCTGATGTTACTAATTCAGAACGTGAGGGGATTTGGGATAAGAATAAGGATAGGTGGTTGAGCAATAATATTCAGTATATTGGTGTAGATGCTAGGACTGTGCAAAAACATATGGAAAAAGACAATGTACATCCCATAACCCCTTTATTTGGGGATGAGGATATGGATTTTGGGGAAATTGAAATGCAAAAAACTCCAATTGCAGCATACCTGGCTTCGGAAGAGGGGGAGTCTGGAGGATTTGGTCCTGAGGAAAAAGGGAGACCCCTGATCTTTTTTGGGGGATCGGTTGGGAGAGATTTAAATGTGGATATGGACGTGGGCCTGCAGTGGTGGAGGCCTGCTGGTTTGAAGCCCAGCCCAACCCAAAAAGGGGACAGAGCTCTGGTTGGTATAAAAGAGGGAGTGTAGAGGAGTGGGAAGCAATCATATCTGTTAGGGTTCCCCCCTCTCCTTCCCTCGCCGCCACTTGAAGAAACTATGTCAGGAAAATTTTGGTAGAGGATTTGGAGCTCATAGATTCAATCAAGGTGGGGGGGGGGAATGGGCACATAGGAGAGAGATTCAACAATGCTGACAGGGGAGGGAGATGGACAGGAGGCAGACATGCCTTCCCAGGGGGATCTGGTGGTTTTGGGAGAGGAGATGGTCGATTTGGTGCTGGGAATGGAGTGGGTAGGGATTCTGAAGAAGAGGACCCTAGATCTGAGAGGAATGGAGAGAATCTGATGTGGCAAGCTAAGACAGTGAAAAAAGATGAAGGGGAAGAGGCCGCAAGGATGGCCAGTGGAGATGCAGGAGGTGCTGTGGTGGGAAAAGACAGGAGCAAAGATCAGATAACTCAGCCAGATCAACATCAACAACAATTGTTGCTCACTTCTTTACTTTCTCAGTTGGTGCAGGGGATGAATGACAATGAGAAGAACCAGATTGATGGGATGCTTGGAAATCAGGCTGGGAACCTGCTTGGAAAATAGAGTCAAAGGAAAGAGGAAAAATGACCTGATGGACAGCAAAGAGTTGACAAGGGAGCTGAACAGGGGGCTGGCATGGAAATGAAGAAACAGGGAGGTAGAGGCAGCTGGCAACAAAGTTTTGAGGAAAGCAAGAAATTTTTTGACAGGTTTAGTAAACAGGTGTGTGGTAAGTGTAAAGATCCTAGACACACTACCAAGGAATGTAGGGTGGGGCATTGCTTGATCTGTGGCAGCGATAATCCTATCACTGGAGAATGCAATTTGCTAAAACAAGTTAAGCCAGTCCCAAAGTATGTAGGATATGCTGCCAAAGGATTAGGAATTCTACTGGTGCAGAGTTACAAGGATGTCCTGGTTGCTGAGCACACTAATCCTTTGGGGGTGGTGATCATAAAAGAAGGGAGGATCAATGAGATTGAACTGGCGAAAGCTTTGGGGGAGATGTTTGATTGCGGATGGCAATAGAGAGTGAGGGAATTTGGAAAAAATGGATACATGATGAGATTTCCCAATAAGGCAAAACTGGTGGAGTTGGCCAAGTTCAATGACTTCAATCTGCTAGGGACAGGGGTGATAATCAAAGTTCAACCTTGGTCTTTAGATCATCAAGCTGTTGGGAAAATGCACACAATATGGATCAAGCTGGCCAAGGTTCCTGATTGTTTTAGACATTTCTTAGGTATATGTGAGGTAGCTGCTGCAGTTGGTCCTGTCCTGGAGATTGATATGGATACTATAAGTGAGGAGAAAATCAGAGCAAAATGTGGGATTAGGGATGTGGATAAATTACCATCTCAAGTGGAGATTACTTCCCCTGATCTCCTCATGTTCAGAATTGAGGTAGAAGTCGAGAAGGTGGTGGAAATTGGCTGGTACAAGGAAAAGATGAGAAAGAATGACAATAATAATTCTTCAGAAATGGGAGAGGAAGAGATTGAAAACAGGAAGAGGGCTAAATTGGAAGACACTGATCACAAAGGGGTTTCTCTTGGAAGCTTGTCCTTAAAACAGAGTGAGGAGATAGATGGGAAAATTGAGAGAATGAGGTTATAGATGGAAGAAAACATGATGCAATGGCAAAGTGAGATGACTCAATAGAGAAGAAAATGGCAAAAAGAAAGTGAAATCATGCTCAGTAAAATAAAAACCCTGGAGGAAGACAAAGTCAGGAACAATGCACTTTGGGCAAAAAGTGAGAAAAGGATCAAAGAACTGGAGAATATTCAGATGGAGCTGCAGGAGATAAGTAGAAAACAACAAGAAGAAATTCAGAAGCTGACACAAGAGGCTATCAATAGAGAGGAATATGAAATGGAATTAGCAAACATTGACCTGGAAGATTATGAGAAAGAAATTCAGCATAAAAAAGATGAGACTGATTCTGGGAAATATAATGAACCCACTGACTACAGTGCTAGTCAAGAATCTATTGGGACTTTGGGAGAGAAAATGGCTAAGATACATGGGAGTGAGATCCTGGACAAGGAGGGGAAGGAAAAAAGATGTTGAGATCAAGAGAAGTCTTAGGAATAAAGGAAAGGAGGATAAGAAGATTGAAGATATAGCAAAAAGCAGAGCAGAGGAGAGAGATAACTATGGTAAGAACCCTAATCTGGTTACTGTTGATGCTTCTTTATTGCATATTAGTTCTTTGGTGGGAATTGATTTGGGCTGCTCAATAGAGATGATTGATAAACATATAGAGATCATTAATAAGATGGAACAGGCTAGAAGAGAGTTATATTTTCAAAATATTATAAGAGAAAAAAGTGGTAAAGGAGAAGAGGAGTGTAAGGAAGAAGGATATAATAAAAAAGATGTCCCAGTATATATTAATACTGGAGATATAAGCTTAGAGGAACTCTGTTCAGATTATGAACATTCTGATGTGGATATTGAGGAACAATAGATTAAGAAACTGAGAGGGATGCTCTCAGGGAGAAAAAGTGGCAAAAAAAGCTCACGAGCATTGGACTGTGTGAAGCAATCAGTGGGGATTGGGGTCCTTCAAAGAAGGAAAAAAGGGAGAAGAACTTGAGTCTTTTTCTGATTCTTAATTAGGATTAAAGTCAACAAAAAGGATGAGAGGAGTGTTCTGGAATGTAAGGGGTATAGGACAGGATCACAAGACAAGATATATTAGAGAAATGATTCTGGATCAGAAGCTAGACTTTATTGGGCTCTCTGAGACCATAAAGCAAGACTTCACAAAAAATGAGCTTCACAACCTTTGTGGAGGGAAAAATTATCAATGGAGTTGGAACCCACCCAGAGGCATGTCTGGAGGGATTCTGGTGGGAATTAATTAAGAAGTGTTTGATATTGAGACCATTGAAAAAGGACAATATTTTTTGAGAATGTTAGTATTTGATAAGAATATCAAAATGCACTGGAATCTGATAACTGTCTATGGGGATGCACAGAAGGAAGGGAAAGCCAGCTTTCTTGCTGAGTTGGCAAGATTATACCATGATAATCCCTTACCTTGCTTGGTGGGGGGAGATTTTAACATTATTAGAAATGGAAAGGAGAAAAACAAGCCTATGCTTAATGAACAATGGCCCTTTTTGTTTAATGCTATTATTGAACAAGCAGGGCTCAGGAAATTGCCTCTGAATGGGAGGAAATACACTTGGGCTAATAATCAGGAAGACCCTACTTTTGAAAAATTAGACATGGTGTTGATGTGCCCAGCCTGGGAAGAGAGATATCCACTAACTATATTGCAAGCTTTTGCTAGAGAAATCTCTGATCATACCCCCTTGTTCTTGGATACAGGGGAGGAACATAAGCACAAGTATATCTTCAGATATGAAAATTCTTGGTTGCTGAGAGAGGGTTTTAGAGAGTTGGTGTATAATACTTGGAATGAGAGATATTATGGGGATATCTTGGATAGATGGCAATCCAGATTAAGAAAACTGAGAAAAAAAGCTAAAGGGTGGAATAAAAATGTGGATGCCTGGTACAGAAAAATAAAAATAGAGATATTAAAGGAGCTTGATGATCTAGACGAGAGAGCTGAGATTTTGGAGTTAAGTGCTATGGACAGAAATAAACAAAAGGAGCTTAGAGCTCAATTGAAAAGAGTGATGCTACAAGAGGAAATGAAATGGCTACAGAGATATAAAGATACAGAAATCAAAGATGGAGATATAAACACTAGGTATTATCATGCTAAAGTAAATGGGAGGAGAAGGAAAAATAGAATTGTCTCCCTGGAGCAGGAGGAAGGGATTATAGAAGGGGATGAGAAGTTAATGGAGTATATTACTAAATTTTATAAGGAATTATTTGGACATCCTGAGGAATCTAGCATTTCACTGAGAGAGATGGAGATGGACAAAATTGATACACAAGAGAGAGAGGAGCTTTTGGCACCTTTTTCCCTAACTGAAATTCATCAGGTGGTCTTTGGGATGAAAAGAAACAAAAGCCGAGGCCCTGATGGGTTCCCTGCTGATTTTTATCAAGACTTCTGGGAAGTGGTTAAATGGGATTTGAAAGCTCTAGTGGATAGTTTTGCTAAAGGAGAAATCAATATTGCCAGACTGAATTATGGCATAATTACTTTAATACCAAAAACCAATGGTGCTAAACAAATTCAGAAGTTTAGACCTATTTGCCTGTTAAATGTCAGTTTTAAGATCATTACTAAAGTGCTGATGAATAGGCTGGCTAAATGTGTGGCCCCTGTGATTTCCAGAACCCAAACCGCCTTTATTAAGGGCAGATACATAATGGAGGGAATTTTAATTCTACATGAGGCCCTGAATTCTTTTCACAAGAATAAAGAAGATGCCCTAATATTCAAAGTAGACTTTGAGAAGGCGTATGACATGATAAAATGGCCCTTTATGATTAAAATGCTGAAAATGAAAGGATTTCCTGATAAATGGTGTGACTGGGTAATGGAAACTATGAGGGGGGACATGTTGGAATTAAAGTGAATGATGAAATTGGCCCATATTTTAATTTTTTTAAAGGATTAAGACAAGGAGATGCTATGTCACCTTTACTTTTTGACATAGCTGCTGATGCCTTAGCCATTTTAATGAGTAATGCCCTGAAACATGATTTGGTCAAGGGGGTACTAAATAAAGAAGAAGAAAAAGGGATTAATATGTTACAATATGCTGATGATACTATATTCTTGACCAGAGATGAGGTGGAAAGTGTGAAAAATCTCAAATTTATACTAGGGACTTTTGAGCAAATGTCTGGGCTTAAAATCAATTTTCATAAAAGTGAATTGCTGTTATTTGGCAAGGCTAAAGAGAAACAAAAGACATATCAAGAAATTCTAACATGTAAGATGGGGGATTTACCCATTAAATACTTGGGGATGCCTGTGTCAGAAACTAGAATTAGAAACATACACTGGGATTGTGTGACTGACAAAATTGAAAAAAGATGTGGATGTTGGCAAGGGAAGTTGTTAGGTTCCATTGCAGGAAGAATCACTCTAGTGCAAGCATGCCTGACTAATATACCTTTATTCATGATATCCTTCTATGCTGTGCCCAAAGGGATTATTAATAAAGCAGACTTTTTTAGATCCAGATTGGTGTGGCAGGAAGATGAGAATGTCAAAAAATATCACTTAGTGAAATGGAAAGAATGTTGTTTACCTAAAGAAATAGGTGGTCTAGGGATACTGAATCTTGAAGTAATGAATATTGCACTTCTTGCCAAATGGTTTTGGAAAATGGAAACTGAAAAAGGTCTGTGGCAAAATATATTCAATGAAAAATATAGAAAAGGTGGCTGTTTGGCCCTAGTGAGCAAAAGGCCCGGGGACTCCCAGTTTTGGGCCAACTTGATGCAAATTAAGGAGATCTTTTACAAATTTGTTGAGAAAAAGGTAGGGGATGGAAGAAACAATAGGTTCTGGGAAGATTCCTGGGTTGATGATAAACCTTTAAGAGAAGCTTATCCTAGACTGTATAATATAAGCTTTGACCACAATATTACTGTGGAAGAGGCTGTACAGAAAGGGTGGCATGGGCTCAAATTTAGAAGAACCTTATATGGGGAGACTCTGGGACTCTGGAATTGCCTCAAAAAGAGGTGTGAGGAAATTCAAATGCAGGGAGGGGTAGACAAAATTCTCTGGACCCTCACTGCTGATCATAGGTTTTCTGTGGGGTCCTTGTATAGGAAATTGGTTGCTGCAGGGGTGAAATTCCCACATAAATATCTATGGAAATCCAAGTTACCTACAAAACTAAAAGTGTTTTTATGGTTAGTTAATAAAAAATGTATTCTAACTAGGGATGTGCTGTTAAAAAAAGGTTGGAAGGGAGGAAAAGATTGTGTTCTCTGTGGGAAAGATGAATCGATTGATCATCTGCTTTTTTCTTGTTCTGCTGCTTCATTGTTATGGGCTTTGGTCAGGTGTGTGTGTGGATTTAAAACTGTTCCATCAAGTGTAAAAGATTGTTTTGGGGATTGGATTAGGGAATTTAATAAAGATGACAGGAAAATGGTTCTGGTAGGGATTTCAGCCCTGTTTTGGGCAATTTGGAAAAGCAGAAACGCAATTATTTTTGAAGAAAAGGATAAATGATCCTTTATGTATTGTCAAAATGATGTGCTGGTGGTTAACTGACTGGTCCACTCTGCAGATAAAGGAGTCGTCAAGAAAAATGCTGGAGCTGGGAGAAAGGGTGCTAGAACGGGCAACAAGTGAGGTGTTCACAACCAAGCAGGGGTGGAAGATCAATGTGCTGAGGCTGGAGTGAAGAATCCCTTGTGGTGGTGGGCCTGAAGATTGCTGTTCTTGTTGCTAGACTCCTTCAGCTCCTTGGCTGCTTTTGGATGTAATGTTGATTGATGTAGGCTGAATTCTGTCGTAGTTGGTGAACTTGTTTTGGGTGTCTGCGCAGTTTGGCTGGCCGATGGCTACGGCGCTGTGATGGTTTCGTTTTCAGTCTTTTCTTTTTTCTGTTTGAACTCAGTTGTGAACCTTAGTGGTTTTCAGTAATGAAAATCGGAAGGGGCAAGCCCTTTGATAAAAAAAAAACCATGTGGCCTTCCCATGCACAATTTTTTTTTGGTTTTCAAGCATCTCCCTGGAGTGGCTAATACATGAGTTAGCTCAAATGGCTAGACATTCACCATCATCTTATAATGCTTGGTTAGCATATCCGCCAAACTTTAATCTCCTATTCTAACCCCCATCTCAGAAAAAACTATTTTCTAGGCATTACACTTTTTTTTCATCTAGCAGACCTTCAAAACTTAATCCCCAAAAAACTCGAACACAATTTTTTGCACACAAACTCATTTCAAACACATATTTAAACTAGTTCATTGCATAACTAGGCACCACAACCATTGTTGCCTACTACATTAGCCGTTGGTACCACATTAACATCGAACATAGCATATTTAAATCAGTTTATTGCCTACTACATTAACACTACATCGACATCGAACTAGGTTAAGCATGTTTGACGTTGATGTCATTGCCTACTATATTAACACTACATCTACATCAAACAAATTTAAATTAGTTAATTGCATGATCCTAACAGTGAATGGGCAAGAATGGCTGCGGCCGCATCGGCAGGGAAGTTTCGCTTCGCCGCCGGCCCGAATAAGCGGAGCGCTGCGGCATCGTAGGCATGCACTGCCTCCTCCACGGTATCAAATGTGTAGAGCCAGATGTGTTCCGCATCGACATTGTGGATATATGCTGCAAACTTGCCCCCGCGACTGGTGATGGACGTCGTGGTACTTCAGTAGCGGCAACAGCTGCAACAGGCAACGGAGCTCAGGGAGGCGCCTCCAGGGCTCAGAGCTGTGATGGGGAGGCGGCGACGGAGCTCAGGGAGGTGGCGGTGGCGAAGAAGATGACGCACAACCGAGTGGGAGGCAGCAACGGAGCTCAGGGAGGCGCCTCCATAGCTCAGAGCTGCGATGGGGAGGTGGCGACGGAGCCCAGGGAGGTGGCGGTGGCGAAGAAGATGACGCGCAGTCGAGTGGGAGGCAGCAACGGAGCTCGGGGAGGTGACGGTGGCGAAGAAGATGGCGCGCAGCTGAGAGGGAGGCTGATGACCCACAAGTATAGGGGATCAATCGTAGTCCTTTCGATAAGTAAGAGTGTCGAACCCAATGAGGAGCGGAAGGAAATGACAAGTGGTTTTCAGCAAGGTATTTTCTGCAAGCACTGAAATAGTCGGTAACAACAGGTAGTTTGATAGCAAGATAATTTGTAATGAGTAAGTAACGGTAACGGTAAATAAAGTGCAGCAAGGTAGCCCAATCCTTTTGTGGCAAAGTACATGCCAAAACAGTCTCTTATAATAAGCAAAGCGTTCTTGAGGGTACACGGGCATTTCACCATGTTACTTTCATCATGTTGGTTTAATTCATGTTCGCTACTTTGATAATTTGATATGTGGGCGGACCGGTGCTTAGGTGCTGTTATTACTTGAACAAACCTCCTACTTATGATTTACCCCCTCGCAAGAAAAGTATTAAGATAAAATCTAACCATAGAATTAAACTTTTGGATCCAAATCGTTCTCTTACGAAGTAGCGCATAAACTAGGGTTTAAGTTTCTGTCACTCTAGCAACCTATCATCTAATAACACTAAAAAAAGACACATCCATGACATTTTGGGCCGAACGAAATTTTTTCTGTCATACTTATGACACTTCTATGATGATAATTGTGACAAACCCGGTATCATCATAGATGTGGTGGGCTCCTACTTCTATGACAAAAAATCATGACAGAAAATGGGCTTCTCGTCCCGGGCGGGCCGGAGATGCAGCTGCATGACATTCTTTGGGCCATCCATGATGGAAAAAACCATGGTAGAAGCGAGGGCGAGGAAAATATCGGGTGTTCCTTGCCACGGTGGGTGGTCGGGACCGAAGCGACGCGCTGCTTTCTCCCCAGACACGCACGCGCCGGTCGGGTGAGGCGTTGGGCTCTAATCGAACTCGAGTGAGGCGTTGGGCTCTAATCAACCCGAGCAATTGCACCGCAGGCTACGCTACATCGAACCCGAGCGATCGATCGATGGCTGTTAATCGAACCCGATCGAGCGATTCTTCGCTATTGCTGCTAATCAAGCCGAACGATGCCTCTCGATGAACAAAGTGAGCGTTGGGGGGGTTGATGAACAGTTCTCGTGGGGTGGATGAACAGGCCCCCGTGGTGTTGCCTATGGATGAACAGGACCCCGATCGATCGAGCCGGTTGGGGCTGGATAAACAGGACCCCGTGGAGGGCTGGATGAACAGTAGAGGGTGGAGGGCTGGATGAACAGTAGCACGTGGAGGGGTGGTTGAACAGGAGCCCGTGGAGAGGGTTGGTTGAACAGTAGCCGGTGGAGTAGCGCGCGGTGGAGGCTGGATGAACAGGAGCCCGTGGATGAACAGTCACAGGTGGAGGCTGGAGGAGGTCGATGGTGGTGGATGAACAGTAGCCCGTGGAGGCTGGAGGGGGTTGATGGTGGAGATGAACAGTATCCCGTGGAGTCCCATTTTGCGGTACACCACACCCCTCCCGATGAACAGGACGCCCATTTCGACCATAGCGCTCCAACACAAGTCCGTTTCCTCCGTTTTGCGGTACGCCACACCCCTCCCGATCAATAGGACCCCCGTTTTGACGGAAGGAGGTCCGTTTCCTCCGTTTTGCGGTACGCTAGACCCCTCCCGATGAACAGGATCCCGTTTCGACTGTGGCCGGTCGAACACAAGGACGTTTCCTCCGTTCTGCGGTACGCCAGGCCTTGTTTCCATCGGCTGTTCCGTCCAAGCCGGTTGGCTGCCACGCGTTCCGTTGCCTCCCGATGAACACGACGCATTCCGTTGCCTCCCCATGAACACGACGAGGACACAGTTTCTCCGTTCCGACCCAGCCATGTACACGAGCCCTGGCCATACGTATGCGCGAGTAGGCATTTGAGAACCCGCCCGTATGGACGCACGTTGCCGTATTTTATTTCTTGCACACTGGCCGCTGTATGTACGTGTACATGCTACGTGCGCGCCTCTACATCGACCAGTATGTACGTACATGTTCGCGACCAGAATGACAACGCTACGTACGCTTCGTCCAGGTGGGTCCCGACTGTCACGCACTTCCTTGCGTCCGAAGATGTAGTTGGTGGGTCCAAGCAGTTAGGGGGGCGAATCGTTTTTTTGCCCGGACGCACTTCCTTGCGTGCGAAGATGTAGATGGTGGGTCCCAGTAGTAAGGGGGAAACATTTTTTTCGTGAAATACGGTGGCCCGTCCGGTGGGTCCCCGCTGTCAGGTGCAGGAATAATTATTTTGCTCGTAATAAGGAGGCACTTCCTTGCTGCGGCCGTGGACCCAGCTGTCAGCCTCTCCACATATAGTCCACGTCCGATGGAAGCCATTCCTTGACCATGTTGACCACGCCGTGCCAAGAGCACCAGGGCGGTGGACGACGGTGAGGCCTAGGGAGGGGATAACGCGGAGCCGGGGAAGACGCAGTTGTGTATGCCCACTCGTAGAGGAGTATAAGGGTTCACTGGTTCGCTGTTGTGTGAGGTTGTCGTCGCGCAGAATAACAAGGGGTGTGGGTGAGCAGAGGGATGGCTTGGCCAACGGTGGGAGTAGTAGGGGGCGGTGAGGCCTCCGCTGCATCGCAGCCGGCCACGGGAGGCAGAAGCACGAGGCACGACCGGCGCTGGTTTGGGCGGCTGGAGCAAGAAGACTAGAGGTTGAAGAAGCAGTACGGCCATTGGATGGACATCGTACGGTCACTGGAGCTCGAATCGTGCATATTGACTATGTTGACAAAGTCCTCCGTCCCCGTCAACTTAGTAGGCCCACAAGTCAGCCTGCCACTATATTGGGTCCCAGCTAGCAGAGGGAGTATTCATTTTTTTGTGCGTAATAAGGAGGCACTTCCTTGCGTGCGAAGATATAGCTGGTGGGTCCGAGCTGTCAGCGGCGGTAATTTTTTTCGTGAAATGCAGAGGCCCTTTCCGTGGGTCCCAGATGTCAGGTGGAGGAATCATTATTTTGCGCATAATAAGGAGGCATTTCCTTGCGTGCGGCCGTGGACCCAGCTGTCAGCCTCTCCACGTACAGTCCACTTCAGATGCATGTCGGTCGTTGACCACGTTGACCAGGCAGCACCGAGAGCACCAGGGCGGTGGACGACAGCGAGGCCTAGTAAGGGAACGACACGGAGGCAGGGAAGACTAGGTAGTTGTTTCCCACGCGGAGGGGAGTACGACTGTACGAGGGTTTACTGGTTCATCTGCCGTTGCCGGAGAATAACAACAGGTTTGGGTGAGTAGAGGGATGGCTAGGCCATTGATGGGAGTACGGTGGGGCGGTGAGGCCTGCGCGGCAGCACAGCCGGCCGCGGGGAGGAGGGAGCAGGCAGTCCCGTCGGTGCTTGTTTGAGTGGCTGGAGCAGGAAAATCAGTGATTGAAGATGCACGACGGCCGTTGGATGGACATCCAACAGTCACTGCTTGTGCGTCAACCTTTTTTAGGAAAGCCTCAATATGTGGAAAACAACATACAACCCATCTGCCATTATTTCTAATAATTTATAGCCCATTTGCTAATTCTTAAGGTTTTTTTGGAGCCCATATTCTTTTTGTTAGCATTACAGCCCATATTGTGGCCACGGTTAAAAAATTATACGAATTTTTGCATATTTCGGTGCGGTCCGAACTGTTTTTAATCCCAAAATTTCGAGTCACATTCAAACTGATTTTAAAAATAAATGTATATCAATATAAAATCCAACAAATTGTCCACGCATAAAAATCAATGCAATTTAAAATCTCAAATGAAAAAAGAAATTTGAAACTAATTGCCGATTTGATGTGTTTTAAAATGTACATCCCATTTCTCATTATCGATAGGCCATTTTCTCACCAAATTAATGAAGCTCTCCTCGCCTTGAAAGATTTGTAGCCCAACAGGCCCGACAAAGCGATTTACTTGGCAAATCACAAAAAACTGGGCTGTGGTCAGAGACCCACTGTCGGCCTCTCCACGACAAGATTCTTCCGATGGAAGTCGGTCGTTGACCACATTGACCACGCCGCACCGAGAGCACCAAGGCGGTGGACGACGGCGAGGCCTAGGAAGGGGACGACACGGAGCCGGGGAAGACGCGGCACTGGATGCCCACACGGAGAGGAGTACGAGGGTTCACTGGTTCGGCTGCGGTGTGAGGCTGCCGTTGCCACAGGGCCTGGCTAGCGGTGGGAGTAGTAGGGGGCGGTGAGGCCTCAACGGCAGCACAACCGGCCACTGGAGGCAGGAGCAGGCGGTCTCGCCGGCGCTGGTTTGGGCGGCTGGTGCAAGAAGAGCAGCGATTGAAGAAGCAGAAGACCGCTTGATTCAAATCCAACGGTTATCGCTGCTAGAATCGCTTGTTGACTAAGTTGACAAGCTCTGCGACGCGCCAACTTAGTAGGCCAACAGTCAGCCTCCCAACCGTGCGCCCAGATGTCGATGGGATGAATCATTTTTTATGTAATAAGGAGGCAGTTGATTGTGTGCGGCCAGGCCAGCGGAGGGAGTAGGGTGGGCTGGGAAGCTGCGCGCATCACAGCCGGGCCACAAGAGGAGGGAGCAGTAGTCCCGCCGGTGCTAGTTTAGGCGGCCGAGCAGGAAGATCGAGATTGAAGAAGACGTCGGCCGTTGGATGGACATCCAACACTACTATGCTAGAATCGTGTGTTGATCGACAAAGCCTTGCGTAAACAAGTCGATCTCAAATCTGTGGCATGTACAGCCCATTTGCTATTTTTTTATAATTTTTACTCATTTTCTAATTCATATGGAATTTATTGCAGCCCGTTTTCTATTTTTAGAATTGCTGCCCATTTTATGGTCAGTACCAGGGTTTAAAAAATTAACTAAATATGTGGGAAATTTTGAAAATTCGCAAATTTTTGCTGGGTAACAAAATATTCTTAATCCAAAAATTAGTAGCCATACTAAAACAAATTTAAAAATAAATTAGTACTATGTCATGTTAAAGCCAATGAAATACTCCCTCCGTCCCAAAATTCTTGTCTTAGATTTGTCTAAATACAGATGTATCAAGTCATGTTTTGGTATTAGATACATCCATATCTAGACTAATATAAAACAAGAATTTTGGGACGGAGGGAGTATAAGATATCAGTGAAGAACAAAAACCAAAAAAGAAACTAATATCCCATTTGCTATAATTATTTTGGAATTTTCAACCCCTTCTGATATTACTTTTAACAGACACTGACCATACTCTTTGGCCAGGCCGGAATGCGTCCCTCCTCGTCTTAAAAGATCTGCAGCCCATTAATTCGGAGAAAACAAATAGGTCTAGCTTGGGTATTTTTCAAAAAGAAATACTGGGTTACCTATTTTCCCAAAGAAAAAACTGCTGGGCTGGTCATGTTGTTAGACGGGCCACAGAAACCACACAACCAAGTTTATACCTTGCTCCTCCAAATTACTACTCAAAATAAGTTGTGCAATTCTGTCGTTAATTGACTATACGTTGAAAATGATGTGGGTCCCAGATATCAGCAGGGTGGATTAGAGTAAAAAAAACGAGGGGTTCATCTGAGTAGTAAAACAGGCGCTTGCTTGTGTTCGGGAGTGGACCTGGTGGGTCTGTACTGTCATACTCACAACTACAATCCTCTCTCGATTCACTATGTTGACAGGGACCGTTTCGAAAAAAACTATGTTGACAGGGCCGGACGGCGGCGCCGCGTCGAGCGCGCCAAGGCGGAGGATAAAGTGATGTCGTTAATGTGCGGGGCTGGGTTGGACATTCTTACTGAAAAATAAAAATGGACCGGAACTATTTACGACATTGACTACGATTTGCATGGGTCCGCTGGTTGCAGGAAGAAAATGTTGAGAGAAAGAAGACGGGTCGCTATCTTTGCCTAAGAATAATATCGACTGAATGTAACGACACTATCATAGGAAATAATATCCTCCTGTTAAATCGTGAATTTAAAGAACTGGTGCATGAGCATTTAGCTTTATTTATTTATTTACTTATTTATGTTTAGGGGACCATGAGCATGTACCTAGGCCGGATTCATGTGAGAGCCTCACTTCCAGTTGGAAAATTATGGGCTTCATCAGTGGGCTGCATGTTATCAACAAGTGGAAAATGTGTTCCATACGAAAAATAGTATGCGCTACGTACGGTATGGGGCACTAAAGGATCGAACCGTGCAACGAATTCCAAAACATTGTGTTTGTCATTCTAACAACACATTTATTCAACCAACAGACGAAATATACCAGCAACAACAACAACCAGGGCTGGAGGTGCAACAGAAGCAGTAAGCAGGCCAGAAGAGTGAAGACGCAACTCTCTCTTCCAAACCAAACATCAGCCATCATTACAAAGGGGCTACCAAAAAAGAACAAGTGTATGCATCAAACTAAATAAAGATCCTAGTATACCAAGTGTACGCATCTAACTAACTGGCTCAGTTAGACGTTACTATTTATTAAGCTGTGGAGATTGGCTGACGGCTTGAACCAGATGGGTGCCTGACGGGGGAAACTCCAGCCAGCAGGTCAAAGTTTGATACTTGCAACCCTCTCTCCTACTTTGGGCTGCAGAGCATGGAGGCACATATCAGGGTATGGTGCATGCAGAGACGCATGGTATGCTGTGTACACACAGTTTTGCCTGATGAACGAAACCGTGCTGCCATCATGATCCTTGCCATCGGTTATCTCCTGGTTAATCGGATAATTCAGTCCGACAAACAAAGAGCGTGTACCAAGGCAACTTACCAACCTCCAGTCAAAAATTCCTGAAGGCCCAGAGAAGCTGGGATCCGTCTCAAAGACCTTGCAGTGACTGTGATTGTATTCCGCGAAATAACACGTCCGGTACGTGCGAACGATCATCAATCGTTCGCCATAGTCTGATCGAGCCAAGAACCACCTGCAACTGCCATGCCGCTTTTCTTTGAAAGGTTCTAGGATTAGGAAGGGTAGGGACACCAGGCGGCCTACAACATCAGATCAAGTTGGAGTCAAATAACCCTAAAAAAAGTTGGAGTCAAATAAAAAAGGGCTCTTGATGTAGTCAATCTTAAGAACAACATGTTATGAGCATGAATATTTTTTTAGTAAATGTTGACAGTAATATAAGCAAGCCATCATGATATCATAGGAAATTAACATACTGCTGTAACAGCCGTTTGTAGCGATGACTGGAGTAGGCCAGCAATACGTCTAGCCATAGAAGGAGTCGACAGCGTAAATGAAGCCCTTGTGTTCAATGGCATCAGAGAACCATGGAGGATGTATGATCCTGCGATGGACGTGCAGATTTATCCACTTACCGCAGTGACCTGTCACATAGGCGATACCGCGGTTGAAGAACGCAATTAGCCTGAAGTCTTTATAATTCGCAGATCTTGTGGGCACTCGGCAGATTACAACCTTGAGCAAATCAAACTTGGTATCATGTTGGCAACTGTAAGATTCCGAGTATTCAAGGCGTCATGTGCCAAAGCGAAGGCAGTGTTAATCAAAGGAAGGGGATCAATCTCGGTGTAGACCTCCACGAGCATCCAGCTGCCGCGACCGCCGACGCAGCACCATCCAAGACGTGTTCATGCCGACCAAAGACATACCGTTAATGTAGTTGAGGGTGACGGGATCGATTGCAGTCAAGGGGTTGATGCTCGCCACCCCACGATTGTTATGCTGCGTGATGTGGCCGCTTTAAAGATCAGCGGCATCGCAAGCAAGGAGCTGGCTTAAAAGCTCCGCCCGAGGGCTTTGAGTAAATGGTACAGCCCCGATGAGCACGCCAAGAGCGGCATGGTATCGAGATTGTCCACACACGACGGAATGAGCTTGATTACCTCGTGGGGAGCGAATTCCAGCCACTCTTTCGGCGGATGCTGCTCGGTTCTGCCATTGTTAGTGCTTGGGTTTCGGACGAGGGGGGGAGGCGCCTTAGTGGGGATGGAAGATTGGACGAGGGGGGAGGCGCCTTAGCGGGGATGGAAGAGCAGACAAAGATGGAGAAGCGAATATGTGCTGCGGGAAGTGGATAGGTGATGATGACTACAGCACACCGCTTGACTTACGAGACACATACCAGCAGTGTAGGGTCATATCAAAGTCAGACAACTTGCTTGAGTGATCACAGTACTGGTACTCCCTACAGTACCTACTACTATGCCCTAACTTGCTTGAGTAGAGTAGTAGTGGAGTAGGACTCTGCTCTACTACTAGCACTGGAGGAGTAGTATATTCTAATCTAAAATAGTTACAAACTTCAATGCCCGAGCATGGAACAACTACGAACCGCCATCGGTGCTAACTCCAATACCCAGCAAACATTCGCTGGGAGACATGGCAGTTGCAAACGCCCGCGCCGCAGTTACAGTACGTGTGTAAGGGTGGTGGTTTTGTCAAATACTATGGCTTAAAAACAGGCCACCATTGGATGGAAATCTGACGGTTACATGGGATTCGCCAGGATTGAGCTCGTGCCGAACAATCGCCAGATATCATTACTAAAAAAAGGTTAAAACACCCGCGGCTATAACTTGCACTGGCTGACCACTAACAATGATACTAACATAGTTGTAAAAATGGCCAAAGACCGTGTCTACGTGGTGTTTGGAATTATATGCAAAAAATTAGCAAGATGCCCGTGCATTGCACAGAACATCAAGATGCATTTTTTTTACAAAACACCTGTTGTGATTGACCCATGCAGGAGTAGTCCCATGTGTAGAAACTAATGATATCTTGAGAATTTTATCGGAAAATGGTATGTCGACCATTTCATCGAAAAAATAATATGTCGAGAAAGATGATAGAGGTGAGGAGGAGTGGGGCGTGGTGGTGACTGGTGGTCGGACTGGGCGGAGGCATGGGGATGGACGGCGCCGGCAGCGGCCACCATGCCAGATTGTTCCAGAGACTTCCTTTTGTAATTGCTCAGCAATGAGGTTGTGGGAGATAAGGATGAACGAGGCAAGGCCTTATCTTTAAATGTGGAGAGAGGTGCGGGTATCTTTTGTAAAATTGTCATAGTTTGCTTTCTATCCGTCAGATATAGATCGAACAGTCTATATTATAAGATGGCAGGCACACCATCATCACCAACTCAGTTTTTTTCTCTACTCCTACTCTTATAAAAGACTCAGTTGGTGATGATGGTGTGTCTGCCATCCACCATTTCTGACATTAGATCTGCATCTAACGGCTGTGATGTAAGTTGTGGCCTTTTGCAACAATTCCCACTTCTCTGCTACAGTTTACACAAAACCCCTTAGTATCTTGAAACCAACCACATTCCTCCCTTACTTCATCAAAACAGCCCAAAGAATATATTTGGAGTGAAACATACGATATTTTTAGTGATATGTATATCAAAAGTAAATTGTTTTCTTTCAAATTTGTGAATATGTATTATTGTACTTTGGATCCGTTGCAACGGACGGGCTCATTATTATAAAGGTTTTTGATTCTCCGCAACCAACACCTAGTGTACTGGTCCGGGCCGGATGCTTGTAGCGCGATGACCTGAGTTCGAATTCTGTCCTAACCTTTAGCTTTATATATATATTTTTAATATATACTTCTTTCGCTACTGTACTAGCAGTGGAACCCACAGAGTACTTAGAATACAAGATTAAGGATGGCTTTGTTTCTTTTTAACTTCCTGTACGAATCTGTAGCCAGCCGCAAGTCATGTACACTGTACTGACAGTGGAACCCACAGAGTACTTAGAATACACGATTAAGGATGCAATTAACTTTTTATAGAGGGAGAATCATACACGCAATTAACTCAAATGGATTGGACGTGACTCTATTATTCTCCAACGGCAACCGGCAAATTTCCTCCCACGGGCCGGAGTAGGTTTCTTGGTTTGCATGCGGGTTTAACGGAGGGGTTTGATGGAGGCAATGAGGCGTGTTCAGCTGGGTGTGCAGTGGACGGTGCAGTACTATTCGACTTGACAACTACAACTAGTATATTATAAAAAACAAAGAAGAGTAGTAGAGATAGAGATAAGAATAGAGACTAGGGAGGAGCACCATCTACTGCTTCGTGGGCTACTCCTGCGCTCCATTCGACAGCCGCAACGTCCCCTACATCCACCCCCTCCTGCGCTCCATTCGGCGGGTGCTGTTGAAATTTGGGGAGTGCACTCTCGCGACTGCTAGCAGCGATGACTTCACCGACGACGACTTCTTCCCCGACCTCGGCAACCTTTTCCTCAACAACATCGGCGACAACCTCAACGCCAATGGTGCTGCTCCCATTGCACCGTATGTGTTTCTGTCCTTCCTGTTCGAAATCGTGGTAGAATTCATGTTTCTAGTCTTTGTCCTAGATTCAATCTGTTCATCTACTATGCTAGTCCGATTAGTTTAATCTCTGTTATAGCCGTCATGATTTATTTTGTGCTTATTCGGACTAAATCTCGTAGTAACTTGCTCATATATTCAACTGGCGGAACGTCCCCTATAGCCACTCCCGTTTCATGGACGGCCTGGTCGATGCCGCCAAGGAGCCCTTCGTCTACTACTATGAGTGCCTGATGCCGTTTTGGGGCTCGCCAGCGGAGATCGTGCATCACCTCACGCAGGCGTGTGGCGATCACTACTGGCCCTTGGCAAAGAACATCAAGTATGAGATGTGCTACCCGTTCACCATGCCGGAGTCGCTGGAGGATTACCGCCGCCTGCTAGTCTCGGAGGAGGACGACAGCGTCTTCCTCTTGATCGTGGGCACCGGCGAGGCCCGTGCAGGCCGCCGCCCCGTCTCTGTAGTGTGCGTCAGGGGCGACGCCGCTGACGCTGACACTGACACGAGGCCGATGTACGGGTGCGTGCTCACTATTAATACCCCTCGGAGGTACGTGGGCAGCGACACTGGCTGCGTCAAGCTGACTTGGACTCTGCCGAGCTGGGACCTTCCCGCCGATGTGGACATGGAAGACGCATGGTATTATTTGACCCCCAACAATGTGCACGGGGACTCCAAGGAGGTTCACCTGGACATCTGCATTACCAAGTTAAATGTTGATCATTAGTCTTCGCTCAATATAATCCGCTGTCTAAGCATGTGGAGACTTCCATGCATGATCTTGCTCTATTGGAGTATCACGTGTGAATAGAAGTGTATCCATTTATGGTTTAGTCTAGAATCTTACATGTATGAATTTTTACTACAGTACTGGTGAAAGACTTATGATGAAACATTTCTTACATATCCTCTGCCCCCTTCCAAGTCATCCTGATTTAATCCCTCCTTCTAGGTGTATAAGGGCATGGTTAATACTTAAATAGTATAGCCAACTGTTGACTATAAGAAAGTGCCATGTCATCTGTAGCCAACATGTATAACAATGGATACTCAAAACTAATTCTTGAAGATCATTTCTTGCAAAGCACAACAAGAGTTATTTCTTCACAAGTTTTGGATGCAGTTTGAACAGTTGAACGCTTAAGTTTGCAAAAGATACTTTTTTTTATCTATTTCACCCGGATGTTTGTGAGCTCTAGAGATGAAATAATATCCGAAGAAACCTATCGATACCCGTTACACATGAGATGACCCCCACATCCTTTGTCAAAATAAACAACACCCCGATCAATGCATTTTCACTCTTCCGTGCAACGCACGGGCACCTTACTATAGATTAGTACGACCTAAAATTGAACTAACATTTTATATAGTACGATAAATGATGATGCATGTCACCTAAAATTATATCATTGAAAACTATGTTCAAATACGAATCCAACGATATTGTTTGAGTCTCACCCCGCTCGTGGCGCGGCAATAAAGCCGTCATATCACAAAACCCAACCACTCCCAGTAATAAGTGGCTTGGTAAAATAAACGGACAAGCAACCATCACATCCCTCCGTCTTTTTTGCATTTCATCTCTCTGCATTTACTTTCTCCGGTTCATCTCGCACACTCGATCCCTAGCTACTACTCCTAGTATCCCTAGATACTACTCCTAGGTCCAGTTCTTTTGGCGGCTTCCCCAGATTTTCCCATAAGACTAGTCACAGTGGAGAGTAACATTAAGGCGCCTCACTCATTTATTTGGGCTTCTAAACTACTAATAGTACCTCCGTCCTGGTTTATTCGTCACCATTGTATTTAGCAATTTTGACCAAAGATTTAATCGATAAAATGTTAGTGCATGTGACATGCACTAACATTTCATTAGTTAAATTTATGATCAAAATTTGACACAGATTACAATGGGGACCAATAAACCAGGACGGAGGTAGTAGTTATGGGATTACTTATCTAGAAGCCTAAAAGAACTGACCCTTGGTACTCCTACTAGTAGTAGTACTCAAGTTGGAATTCCAATTGCGCGACACAACTTGGTAGGCAAAAAATTCGATACAGGGTGCAGGAAGCGGTTTGGGAATTTGCATGCCTTTCCGACCAGTGAGATACTCCGTACAAAGTACGACAAAGAAATAACCACAGAGAAGGAAGCTAAAAGTAAACAATCAAAAAACAAACGAGCATTTTTGCATTTGTTTTGCATTGAATCGTTTCACAAGCTTGACTAGTGCTGTTTTTCTACTTTTACAAAAACCGCATCGTAATGATAAATGTGCATTTGCACGTACATAAGTAATAGTAGTACTCCCTCCGTCTAGGTGTACAAGTCTTCCCTCCTTCTTGGTCACGGTGCACGACCAAAGATGACTTATTGACCTGGACGGAGGGAGTAGCACAGTCTGCAAGCATATATAGAGAGAGACGTGTAGTGCGATAGTATATAGTAAAGTTTGTGCTATATGCACGTACTTACAAAATGCGCATCGAATACACATGGTTTCCAAATTTTCCCTTTTACATACTTAATTAAGGACGCTAATAATTCCTGAACATTCGGGATTTATCATTTGCGTCCCAAAACTAATGAGATCGCCTTACGAAAAAAATTATAATCCTACTAAAAGCCACGGCGCTCACAGGAGCGCTTGCGGCGCGCCACGAGTGCCCTGGTGCATGGCCGTTTCCCAGCGCACCGACACAATGCCTCTTCCTCAGCCTCGCAACTCACGAGGTGCTGATTGGCGGCTTGCCGGCGGGCGAGCGCGAACGCACCGGTGTGGTGATCCGGCGCCAACAGGTACTCCTCCTTGCTGGAAGCGTGCACCCGGTCCACGTACCGCCAAGCGTAGATGAGGCTCTTGGGCCTGACTGCACTTAGGGCTTTGGCACGGGCGTCCTCCGCCACCCTCACGGCCCTTGCACGAGCCTTCTGCCAAAGAGCCAATTGCCTGACTCTCTCGTACGCGACATAGACTTGCCAGGAAGCTTGCCCCACGACGCGCTTCTCTTCCTCGACCTTCTTCTCCGCCTCTATTTTGGCTTTCTCCGCCGGCGGCAAAGCCTTCCACATGGCGACATCCATTTCTTTTCAAAGCTCCTTAAGGTCGGGGGGCTCGGCGGGCAGCGCGGCGTTCTCCTCGTAGCGGGGAGCCGACGCGAACTCCGACGCACGTGCTGGCGAGATTGGGAACGCTGACGCGTCCACCTCGATGCGTCGCGGCGAGGAGTGGAACACCGACGTGTCCTACTTGACTAGTGGCGGCGAGGAACGGAACGGCGACGCGTGACCGTCCAGGCAGTGCAGCGAGGGGCGCCTAGGGCTTGGGAGGGGCGATGCCATGGTGGTTGACGTGAGAGGGAGGGGGAGGAGATAGCGATGAACGTGAGCGTTTCTCCGAATGCCGTGGGAGGCGCAGTATTTATAGCGAGCAATGGCACACCTACGTAAGGTATGGACTGAGCTGCATCGACTTAATCGCAGGTTCAGTTCGCCATCGACATGTGGGCGGACCCTGTTGGGCCCATATGTCAGTGACCCAATGCACCTGCAGTTAAGTAACTGAAGCAGCGTCCCATAAGATATGTTGCGTGATTAACGTAACAACTACGTGGGCATATTTGTTGGAGTAAATTACGGGGGAGGGAAGGGGTGGAAATATTGCTGGTCATAACGGATTGGACAAGCGCGGGGGGAGGAGAGTCATGCATGCAGATTTTTTCCACACAGGGTGGAGTGGTGGGACCGCCGGAGGGAGAAGGAAAGTCTGGCAGGCATATTGTTTCCACACATGGAGAGGAAAAGATTTGGAGAAGAACGGGCTTCCTGCAGGTATGGGGAACGGTGCATAATAAGTCTCATCTTGCATGTCGGGCTAGGTATAGTCTCAAGTCATTAAAAACATACATGCCCCACACATGTTCATATTTCAAGATGCACTAAATTATTGCATGCGATGATTAAGGCTGGCCATAATGGTGGTATCTTAGCTGGTATCATGCACACGGGAATATCAAACATGCTGATGTGACATAGAATTAAAGAAGAGAGGGGGGTTAGAGTAACTAGTGTTCATGCATGCATTGGTAAACACATTTTTTGTGAAGAACGACATCATTAGTTGAGTACTTTTGCAGACTACAAAAACTATTCCACCGCCTCTATCTTGCTAAGAGTAGGTGAATTTTTTAAATCGAGCCCTTTAAACTAGAAGGGAGGTAGTAGTAATCTAATAGCTAACCTTGGCCCTGTTTGGATCCATGTGTTAGTGTTAGTTTGGGTTAGTTTGAACTCAACTAACCCAAAAATATCCAAACACGAGGGTTAGTTTGGGTTAGATGCATCTAACCCATTCAAAAAATCTAACCCACCCAAGAGGTGCTTATTTGGGTTAGTTCTTCTCGGGACACTAAAAAACACATTTTTCTGTATTGTAGATATTGATATTTTTAGTATAAATTTGGTCAAACACTTTGCAAACGGTTGACGGAAGTAAAAAGGACCAGAGGGAGTATCATGCATGCGGAGTAGGGAAAAAATTTCTCATTTATAGCCGGTCGAAGTCTCAAAGGGCGCGACCGCGCGAGGGAGGCGAAGGTTGTGGGAGGCGCGGCAGTTGACGGAATTAAGTGAAGTTACCCACGCGCCGGGATGGCATGGGAACATGCAGAAGCTATACCGTCAGGCCTACGATATGGGTCTAGTAGACATGACATCTAGTGGGTCCCGCATAGTTCTCGAGAACTCTTTGGGGCTTGCAGCCGTTTATCCACCGGGCAAGCCAGCAACCCCACGCCGTTCGCACGCCCTACTTGTCCCCGTCTTCTACTAGTACAATACCTTACAATAGTTCGCTCCCAGTCGTCCCGTCCTTTCACATTACACCAGTTCAACTTCTCCTAACCCTCCTCCAAAATCCATGGCCTCTCAAATCTCCATGGTCGCCGTTGAGTACCAGGTTAGAGCCATCACCGTGATGAGTTCATCATCATCTACACACGTGGATCCGCGACGGTGAAAGTATGCCTTGCTCGCTTCCTACGCACGTTCAAAAGTTCAACGGATGAGTGGGTCGCTGGGCTAGATGTTGAGTACACCATAGTCCTGCAAAGAGAGAAGATTCTAAAGGAGGCAGAGAAGAAGAAGCCCTCCGTGATCCAGGTTTGCATACATAACGTGTGCTTGGTCTACCACATATGCCATGGTGACGTTGAGTGCCAGGATTTTAAGAACTTCCTCAAGGACGAAAGAGTGAAATTCGTTACTGTAGACTTTAGGAATGACAGGGATGTCCTGGGTCAGATAGGCCTCGTTGTTGGCCATCCCTTCGATCTCCAGAAGGCAAGCCTGGTGTCCACCTCTCAGCCTTGAATACTGACCCTGGAAGCAACCATGATTGATCCTTCGTACGCTAAACTGAAGAAACCTCACCACGAGTTTCATCATGCATGGGAGTCGAAGACATTAGATGAAGATCACATCCTGTATGCAGCAATGGATGCCTACCTTTGTTTAAATATCTACAAGGGTTGGATGAAGAAGCAGAGCCCAGTGTCCGGTTCAAGCAAAGAAGCATCGGCGAAGAGGAAGAGGAAGAGGGACGAGGACGAAGTCGAGGACGTGGACTCGGACTCCGAGTAGGTGGCAGTGTCGTCGCTCATGCTGGTTCTACTGCAGTGTCAAGCGGACTAGTTGCTTAGTTTATTTTCAAGGGTGTGTTGTGCTGAGGCCCCAGCAGAACTATGTTTATGTTCTTTCTCGTTATTTGAACTCTTTAGTACGTACAATAGTACTAGTACTATGTCTTACTACTGTTCTTCTTGCAGTTGGTACTACTGCTCGTATCTTCGTGTTCCTACTGTACTTAATACGTTCGTACTAGTTGTCTCATCTGGGTCAGTCAATTTGTGAAAGAAGTTTGACGGAGCGAAGGAAGAAGACGATAGAGAAGCTACCCTAGTATATATAATAGGGTGGCAGGGTGCCCATGATCTATCTTATGAGTGTTGGGTGTGGAATGCAGTTCGCCAGAAAAAAAATGGATGGCGGGGGTGGGGGGGAGCATGGCGGTTCAGGGGAGGGCGCAGCGGCGGCGGCAGGCGGTTAGGCGTGTGGCGGGCTGAGAAGATGAACCGTGCATCAACTTTGGAGGTTGAAGAAGCTCTTCTAGCCATCCATGTTGCATCAAACGGCTCACAAGAGTCGACTAACCCAAATTGCTCCTTCAGATTGCAGGATCCACGTGGCATTCAAGGTCTCGAAGGTAGATTCCGCTTATGCACCCGGTTTGCAGGCTCGACGCGCGCGCGACCGGCTTCCTCCGCGATAGCCACCATGCACGCCTCCTCCGCGCGGGCGGAGACGACAATGACACGCTAGTTACTCCTCGCCGGCGTGCTGGAGCACGCGCTCGTCCTCCTCTTCGTACGCTGCGTGCATAGACGCGGCTCCACCAGCTACTCGCGTGCTTGGCAGCGCGGCGGCATCGCGAGGAGGGACTGCAGACGACGTGAGCGGGCGATCCTTTGGCTTCATGGCACAGGGATGGCGGTGACACGGTGGTGATGGGAGAGAAATTGTTGGCCGGAGCAGGCGGGCGCCGGCATGCGCAACGGCGGCGGCGGCATATTGATGAGTATGGGAGCTTAGTTTAGTTTTATATAGGGTTGGTCAAACTTAAAAGAAAACTTTACTAGTACACGTAAACATTAGACTTAGGCAACGCTTTTATTAGTTACCACAACCACGATACGAAATCCTGTGCAAGCATGTGAACCGCGGCCGCGTGGTCGATCGAACGGTGCGTCACCGTGTCGCGCTCGAAGGACATCCACCGAACCTTTTTGTGTGTGTGTGAAAACAATCCCCGAATATTACTCAACTTTTTTTCTTAGAAAAGTTCTTGATGCTACAATATTTCCATATATTTGAATTTAGCTCCAGTTCGTGTTTATTTGGATTTGGACGTTTTAGGTGCGCCCTAGTTTTTTTAATACTGATTTTGTGTGTGTGACTAAGAGAGAACGTGTGTATGTATCCATAGGTGTGTTGTGGCGGAAGGGCAATGTGGAGACGGTGTGCATGTGATAGAGACATAGAGAGGTGTGAATGTGCAAATGATCATGCATGAGTGAGACATAGACAGATGTCGATACATTGTGTATACATGAGAGAACGGTCTTCTATTTTACTTGTGTGTGTGTGTGAGAGAGAGAGAGAGGAGCATCCGTAATACAACAACCATCTCTCTCGATTCGTCCGTCCCTCGCACGATCGCATGTAACACATGCATCAACACGCACATTTTGACACCCTGACCCGGCCCCTGCCCACCTCAAGGCCCGCACATCGCTCTCTATCTCGCACGCACAATCTCTTCGTGAATACCCTGTTTAGCATGTAGCTTTTCATCACATACACACACATTTCTCTCCTTAGGTTGGTTTTCTCTCAATATCTGACACACACACACACACACAACACACAGCACACACACACCCCCCTTCCCCGAGCACACAATTCATCCCCATCCAACGTTATATGGCGACCACTCTCGCTTGTGCTTCTCTACACCCCAGCATGCACAACACCTCAATCTTCAAAGAGAGCATCGAGGAGATCGAAGACGGCGACCACACTGCACTAGAGAATGCGGGGCCATTTGGAAGCAGGATGATGTGACGACGGCTGACTGACTCCTCCCCCCACCCTCTCTCTCTCGCACAAAATTACCAATCCCTCTCTCCCCCACACAAATTTATCAATCCCTCAACCCACGAGATCCTTCCCCTCTCGTCCATGTTTTTCCAGCTCTCTCATCAAACCTATTGTCTCTTCTCCTTCCATGTGTACAAAATCTGGATGCACACGCATCTCACATATATTACATGTCTCCATCTTTCTCACAGACCTAACTTTTTCCTCTCTCTTTCTCTCTCTATCTCTCTCTTTTCGTTAGGTTTGTCTCCTAATCTCTCGTCCACATACATACAATCTTTCCCGCCCTATCTGCTCCATCTTCGCAAGCTCTCTCTGCACGTGTCATTCACACATTGGGATATGTTCAAAATGTTGCTTTTATAATGGCTGATGTAGAGTTATTGTTGGTTTTGTTGCATCCTACAAAGTAATAACTATGAAATGCATTTTGATTGTCGTTTGACTGGGATTATGTGAGTTTGAGCATGTTGTGAAATACTATAGACCTCGTATACATCTTGGAATTCGACAATTATTGTAACTATTGAATTGTATAGACCATTACATTCGAAGTCAGTAGCCTAATATATTTATTTCACAATTTCAACAAATGATTAATTCACTACATACTAAGAAAACAAATGTGTACACCCTCCATTTTTTTAAGTCCGTGTATTAGCATTGGTCAAAGTCAAGTTTTGTAAACTCTCAGAAAGTTTATAACAAAAAATATTAACATATACAATAACAAATAAATACCATTAGGTTCATTATTGAATGTACTTTCACATCATACATATCTGTTATGGTAAATGTTTATATTTTTCTATAAACTTGGTCAAACTTTAGGAAGTTTGACTTCGCTCAAACCTAATATGCAGATTTTACTAGTACTACTCACTAGTTGCTTAGCCGAATCACCCAACACGCCACACACGGAGTTCAGTGTCACAAAATTTTGAGGTCGGCGGGAAAATCTCCCGTGACCCTGATTCGAGCAGTGGGATGTTACCATCATAGCCTTCGGAACAGGCCTACTGATGACGGTTGGTAGGGGGCGGTTTTTGTAACTTCAGGTTCACCCTACCCAGCCAACCCCACCCCGGCACCCAGAGTAGTAAACCTGAATACTCCCCATTTTCTATCCCCACCGCAAAGTAGACTTCTCCACGGCACCGCAGCCTTCATGCTCCTCCCCTTCTACATCGGCGCACTCATCCACCGCAGCGCATCTGCCTCATCGACGACCTCGTCCGCCGCACTGGAGCCGGTCCACCGTCGTCGTCCGCCGCACTGGAGCCGGTCCACCGTCGTCGTCGTACACGGAGCCTCTTCCCCGGCACCGTCTTCCACGGTCGCGGATCTGCTTCCCGGAAGCCGGCGCCAAGCGCAGAAGCGCCACCGTTATGGACAATGAACTGACTCCCATTGCCGACCATGACTCACAGAGGCCGCTGCGACCATTGTTCTCCTCCTCGATTGGTAATGTGTGTATTGAATCACTTAGCAGTACATGTGCAGTTCCAATTTTGTTCATACCTACCCTTCAAATTTCCTGGGTGCCATTGTTCCCGTAAAAGTAATTGATTATAGCCTCCATTGTCCAATAGAATATCAGTTGTAATTGTGCGTCGCTCATGTATCGCACTGTGCTTGGGTATGTTTTTCATCTGCAACCAGTAGTGTGGCAAATGATGGAAAGTTTTTTAGAACTAGCAAGATGCCCATGCGTTGCACGCATCAAGATGCATTTGTATGAGTAGTTTATCTTGTGGGAGAAAAGGATGAACGAGGGAAGGCCTTATTTGAAAATATGGAGAGGGGTGTGGGTATCTTTTTGCAAAATTGCCATTGTTTCCTTCCTATCTGTCAGATATAAATCGGACAGCCTATATTGCAGGATGGCAGGCACACCATCATCACCAACTCTGTTTTTTTATAAGAAAACTAGCAAGATGCCCATGCATTGCACGGAACATCAAGATGCATTTGTATGAGTAGTTTATCTTGTGGGAGAAAAAGATGAACGAGGGAATGCCTTATTTGCAAATGCGGAGAGGGGTGTGGGTATCTTTTTGCAAAATTGCCACAGTTTCCTTCTTATCCGTCGGATATGAATCGGATGGCCTATATTGCAGGATGGCAGGAACACCATCATCACCAACTCTGTTTTTCATAAGAGTAGGGAAAAGTAGAGAGTAGAGAAGTAGAGATAAATATTAAATATAAAATAAATATAACAGTAGAGAATAGAGTAGAGATAGCAGAGACACCGGGAAAGGATTGCGCGCGCGCGGGAAAAAGCGGCCGGGCGTGCGCTAGTTTTGGCGCGCGGCGTCCGACGCGCTTTATAAAATCCAACGCCCTCCCATCGCTTTGGGCCTCGCCACCGCTCTCTCCCTGCTCTGTGCCTCGCCACCGCTCTCTCCCCGCTCTTTCTCGCCTCGCCGCCGCCGCGCCACTATGCCGCCGTGTCGCCGGGAAACTTGGGGATACCGCGATGTCCGCGCGTGCCCTTCCGGCAGCTTCTCTGCCGAGGTCCGGTTCCGCGGGATGCGGTGAGGCCTCGGCAATTTTGACACCGCCAACGAGGCCGCCCGCGCATACGACGCGGCGGCGTGGCGCCTCCGATGGCCTCATAGAACATTGAACTTCCCCAATGTGACGAAGCGGGAGCGGGCACAGGAGCTCGCGCCTCTGCCGCAGCTTATCACCGACGAGGATCGTCGCGACAACCAGAGGCGGGAGCACCGTCTCGGCATCTCCAAGACGAACGAGGAAGCCATGGCGCGGTGGCGCCAATGCTTCCAGCAGGACATCATCAATGAGCGCGAATTCTACGCGCAAATGAGGGCAGAGAGGGATAAGAGGAGGGCGGAGCGAGCCGCCTATCGCGAGGACAAGCGTAGGCGAAAAGCGGACGCTCAATTCAACATGAGGCTAGGAGCAGCGTCGCCCTGGGAATCCGACGACGATCGGTATCTTCACGCCTACAGTCAGACGTCGGAGGAGGGACATCACCGAGGAGGAGTGGGACGACGAGGAGTAGTTGAATAATCTATTTTTATCTATCTATCCTGAGAACTATCCTCTACTCTCTAGTCTCTAGTCTCTATCTCTACTTCTCGATCTCAACACTGTAAACGCTTATTAAAGCGCCGCACGTTGCAATTCTGTTGGAGATGCTCTAACATGACAGCCAAGTGCTTTAATGTTGCCCACAAGATGCGCGAGTATTACTAGTAGTATATTTTTCTTGCCATGTTGAGATTTTAAAACCAGGAGTGAGAACATGCAGAGGAGCAATGAAGACCAAACACGGGATATGGGGACATCTTCAAGGAGCGTGGCAAGTTAAAGAGGAGCTGCACCAAACCTGTAAAATGAGCTTTGGTAAGTAACACCCTTTCAATTAGTTTCGTTTAGCCTCAGGTTCTTCGATGTGTATATGTTGTAGTTTCTGTTTCTATTAAGCCTCGTGTTCTTCGATGTGTAATAAGAAGGGTCTTAATCGTCCTAATGCTTTCGTTTTTAGCTTGATGTAGGAAGTGGGTGTTCTCACCTTGTAGTCTGTTTTTATATTTTTTTCCTTTTGAATTCACATCTCCGATTCTGTTTATCGGCTTCTACTAAATAGATCCGGGTTGCTCGAGTATTGATCTAAAAAGAAGTAACTTCATGTCGGGATGCAGTTCTGTGAGGAGGGAAGTATGGTCAACCTCGAGATCATGTTTCCAAAATGAGGCTGGATTACACACAAGGTGCCAGATTACCTAATGATGCTGGATTAGACACAAGGTGCAAATTCCGAGATGATGCTGGATTACACACAAGCCGGTGGAGTCGTCACTGTTCGTGTCCTCGTGGCTCTAGTAAAGGCTGCAAGAAAGCGCAGGAGCCCTTGAGAATGTAGCTGAGTTCCTGAAGAAGCGAAAAGAGCAATCAGATGCTCTCTTCACCCATGCCAAAGAAGAGATGGAAGAAGCCAGAAATAAGCTAGCAGAGGCAGAGCAGGCTAGCGTCTCCTGCTATCTAAAATTATTGTCAATACAAAATTTCCTTCATAGTAGCTAGGTTCAAATGTTTATCCAGTCAGCATGCCTGTTGTGATGTCCGTGCATCTACCGATGTGGCACAAAATATTTTTTTCGGGTCATGTAATAACAGCAATTACTTCCCAAACAATAACAGACGAAGCATTGGACATGGTATAGTTCACGCGCAAGCCCGACATTCCAAGTTCAACTTCCACATCAAACTCATGTTCACAGATATCTGCACATTCATACATAATGTCCACAACCATGATTCACTTCAAAGCCAAAAAAATTGAGGAGAGTTATGAATAAAGAAAAACCTCTAGTTCCTACGACCAGTGCGAGCACAAAAAGTCAAGACCATGCGTAGTTAATTATATTTTGGTCATTTTTTGTGTTCTAAAATGCCGGTCGGCTCGCGGAAGGACGTGTTGCCGGCACACGCACGGATTCAATGAAGGCAGGCGGGGCAGTCTAAAGCCGGTTGCATGTGGCAAGGAGGCGTGTTCAGCCGGGCCTGCAGGGAGTGGGGCCCTCTTGGCTGGCGTGTCGGTTCAATGCCTGCGCTATGAGAGGTCGCGTCTGTGTCAGATCAATCACTCCCTCCAGTCCTTTTTTGTTTGGGTATAACAAAATCTCGTTTTCCATTCACATTTTACAAGTAAAATTCGTGGACAAACTTTGACCCAAAATACGATGGGGACTAGTAAACCAGAACGGAGGTAGTTGTTTTTTTTAATCAAAGAAGGGTTTCCCCCTTCCGATTTTCATTACAGAAAACCAACATCTAAATCTAAACCATAGTATTTTCCCTAGAACTACCAGGTTCAACATCGAAAATTCTTTATTGTGCTTTTGAAAGTATATATAAAAAATGAGGTATATAGAATTTTATTCCAAACGAAAATGGATCCCGCCCGAAAAAAAGTAGAATACAAACGAATTGAGTTGGCACGGCAAACATGCACTCTGCAAAATTTGAACGAAGCGGGGAAAGTCGCAGTAACCGCCCGAAACCAAAATCCGCGAGATGGAAATTACTACTGCCTATCCCTGCCACGCAAAGCCTATCTGCTCGATTTCTATAGGTTTCGACAGGGGTAGGTTTGAAATTTCCCTCAAACATGACATAACCGCCTCTCACCTGGATTCATACACGGTGGGTGCTAAAACACAGTGTGTCCTCGGCCGAAATCGACTCCCTCCCCGATTCATACACGGTGGGCGCCAAAAACAAACTCTCGTCGGCAAATATTCGGTGTATGCGAGATTACCGTCCTATCTCCAACCGACTAATATTGCTGTGATGTAGGAAATTTGAAATGGGGGCTAAGTTTGTAAATTTCCTCGCATTTGAGACAAGCGCGCCCTGAAGACATGGTTCCCCTTCCTCTCCACCTCCATTTCCCCATTCGTACTCCATGGGCGCCAAAACACCCTCTCCACCCCAGCCTCCTCCGTCCGCCATCCCATCCACCGCCGTCCTCCTCCAGCATGCCAGAGCTGATACCCAGACACCATCGTCCAATACAAGAGATCGACCTCTCTCATCCACGGCTTCGGAGTGGGATCCTTGCATCCCGTCCTCTCGCTTCATCCCTGCCGTCATCCACCTTGCCGGCGCCGCTCCTATGACCATCTCGTCCACCGTGCTCCGCCGCCATCGTCTACCCTTCTAGATCTGCTTCCACGCCGCCAACAGCCATCGCTACCGCAACACCGTCAAATTCTCAGCAGATGCATACACGGCGCCGCACCAGAGGCGGTACTCTTTCGTATCTTCTCAACTTATTTATCGCAGCAAGAAAATAGATCGCCACTGCTTTACTCTGATTTCTTGTCCATCACTTACTTGCTAGTTGAAAGCAAACATTGGTTGTGAAGTTTCCTTTGTCCGGTTTGCACCTTCAGATCCGCCATGGCACGCTCAACACTATACTCCCAATGCTTATGGTTTTCCCCTTTTATATTCCACACTAGTTAAATCACAGTAGACTAAATTTCAAAATTGGGTTAGTCGATTTTTCAAAGCTCTTCGGTGCGAACGAAGGGGCTAGGGTGGGGACGGTGGTTGTGGGGGAAGGGTGGTGGGGCCTCGCCCAATGAAGAAAACTAGATGCAGGTGGGGGGGGGGTGGCGGAGGAACACAGGCGGTGGGGGCGGTGGTCCGGCCCGTGCCCGTGCGGTGTTCTGTATGGGAAGAATCAGAGACGAGGAAGAAGAAGGGTTAGGAAACATAGGATCTTCGTCCAACCGCCTGAAATGGTCGACTGACCCAAATGACAAAAGTCACGCGACTTGCATGCAGACATGCCTTTATATTCAATACCATCATCGTACCTGCTTAGCAATGCTCCTGAATCCATCAAGCTAAACAACGTGCCACTCATAATCCAAACTTGTTGCTCAAGTACGAATCTGATATGATGCTGATATTACTAAAACAGATAACATTTAATTGGTCAGCTAATGTTCCTACTTTACTTTCGAAAAAGCACGTGCACCAGGGAGTTGCTTTCTTAATGCGCTCTGGTTCATCACGTGTGGGCACTGCGCAACGAACATTTTATTATCCAAAATCTGCTTGCTCTTCTTTAGCATGTTCCTCTTCCGTTCTTCTTTAATAAGTACTCTCTTCGTTCCTAAATACAAGTCTTTGTATAGATTCCACCATGGACTACATATGGAGCAAAATGAGTGAATCTACACTCTAAAATGTATGTGGATACATCTGTATGTGATCCATAGTGGAAATCTCTACCAAGACTTATATTTTGGAACGGAGGGAGTATGATAGTAGTACAGTATGTTCCTTGTAGTGAAGATGAGCAGGGACATTTGCAGTGTAGAGGTCTATACGGTCGGTTGTGATGGACACTTTGAACTCTTCGGGCCTCTTTGATTAGTAGGATTTTGTAAACATGGGAATATGATTTGTAGTGGTCTGCCCACTTGAATCCTATAAGAATAGCAAGGAAATGCGGGGAGCTGTCTCGCCTTTGAGAGTTACACTGATATTAACAGTACTGCACCTTCAGTTGAAGAGAGCTGGTATCCGAAGCCTTTCTAGTCGTACCAGCAATACTAGCACATATATTCCAGCAAGTTCCACTTTGCTGATTTTACTCTGATGCTTACAGTTTTCCCGTTATATCTACACTATGGTCTGTGTAGCTGCTTTGTGTCGCACTAGCAGCAGTCCACTCTTGAAGCTAAACACCACAATGACTTACAAAATTGGCACCAAGGCATTGAGTGCCATTCTGGATGCAATGAAACTCATACGCTCCACACCTGTTGATTCTTGTTCAGAAAATGATCCTAATGACTATTCTAACCTCGAGGAGTCAAAGGGAGATGGCCTGTCCTGTTCACCCATCAAGGTGCCTATTCTAATTTGGCAAGGCTTTATTGATTGCGCGTATCTTGCATATGTTGTATTGCATTTCTTCTACTTTGTTGCACTGCCATCTGCTTAGTTTACTCATCATATATGTCAACATGCCATGCCCATCCATTATCAATACATATGCCATCTGTCATCATACCATGTTTTTCCACTCAAATGTTGTTCATGTGCATTAGACATCAAAAAGGAAGAGGGTGATTGCCGAACCTGAAGGAGCACCAGCAAAGTCCTTGAAAAACATGGTGGTGCCGGAGAAATCAGACAGCACCCCACTTATATTGGCTGTACAACAAGTGACACAAAACGTAGGACCGACTCCAGCAGACTGTACCCATACTTCACTAGCCACACCACTAGCCCCACAACACAGGACCTGCACTCCAGCAAAAGGTATACCGATTTCAGTTGCCATAGCACCAGCCGTACCACAGAAAAATCCCACTCCAGCAAAAAGTACAGCAAGTCCAACGGCCGAAGACCTATCCCAACTGCAGAGACGGCCAATTCCTGCAGATTGGAACCCCATTCCAGTTATTTCCAGTTTAAAAGACAATGCTTTCAATGTTGTTAGGGACTACGTGCATATATTCCCATCATGGGAAGATTATAGTGAAGAAAAACACCATTTTCACATCTTCCTATCCAACTTACGTGTAAGTGCTATTATTCATGGTTATTATTTTTCTGTTTTCTGCTTATTGAACACATCAATGATTTACATTACATTGTTGTAAGTGGGTGAGGGTCAATCTGGATAGTCATGACGAGCAAAGCTTGCTTGTGCTTTTCAAGGAAGCATTGCAGCAGTATCGGTGTTACCTGATGAAATCATACTTTGATGGCAAGTCTATAAACGAATTTCTGATGAAGTCTCCTGTGCTAAATTTAGAAGATATTGAATGGAAAAACCTTGTTATGCACTGGCCTCGTTCCCAGGATGAGGTACTGTCTATGAAATCACATGAAAATTTGAACTTCCACTTTTCCGCATGTGCCTTACGAATCTTTTTTGCAGGAAATCTGCTCGAAGAATTCCGGTTTGAAAAGAACGACAGGATATCGCAAATATGCTGCCTACTGCTTTGCTCTTGTTAGTACATGTTGTCCTGTATCACTGTACTTGCATACATACCTGGTTCATTATGTGACAGCAGTATGCATGGTAGCTTGCTTATCAATTGTTCGCTCCAAATTATCTGATCTGTATAAATGGTTACATTAGTGTAGAATATATCCAATGCCAATGAATTTTTTTTGCTCTGCATTGTTCTTGTAAGTACTTGCTATCCTTTATCAGTGTACTTATATTGACGGGTAGTTGTTCATGTACCATCACTCTGCAGCTTATTTTCCTTTGCCCTCCATTTTCTACACATTAGATCTATATTTACTCTTACCATAAGGTTGGATAACACCAATGGTACTGAAGAAGTTTAGCTGTGCATTGCTCTTGGCTGTACCTTTTGCCTATATCATTGTACTTACATTTATAGCTACTTGGTTATGTAGCATCACTCTTCATCTTATCTTAAATATTCACCATTTTTTCTTATATTATCACATCTATATTTACTCTTAACAAAATGTAGAATAAAGGCAATGCTTATGAAGATTCTATGGTAAACTTCTTGAATTGCCCCCCCCATCAAGCATGGACAAGGGCTTTATAGAGCCTGTCTTCACCAATAATGCAAGTTTGTCCTTCTCAAGCCTTCAAACTTTGTTGTGTATATTTGGTTAGGCATGACTGCAACAGCTATTTATTTTTGGTGTTTGCATCAAATTGCATGTTTAAAGTTTATTATGTAGTTCATAAAAAAAGTTTGTCCTTCTCAATTTAAGTTTTCAGTTGTACAATCAAGTTCCTTCTTCATACCATGTAAATTAAACTATACAGAGCAAGTGATCTTCTTTTGCACTGCATGTATGCTTCTGTTCTTGATCCGTAATCCAGTGGTGTGGTGAACCTACCCACTACAACACAATGTCATATTCTGCAATGTCTTAACTATGAACAATGTCATATTATTCTACTATTTTTTAAACCGTCGCTTTATTTGCCAATCTGAAATGGGATAAATTGACAACACACTAACAATTGATACTTATGAGTTCTTGATCTGTAATCCAGTGGTGTCGTGAAGCTGCCAACTCCTTCACTATGTCATTTCCTGCCATGTCTTGACCTGAACAATACCATATTGTGTTAATGCAATTTTAAACTGTGTCACTTTATTCGTCAGTAAGAAATGTGATGAATTGTCAGCATTGATACTTTTATGTGCAAAACCTGTCATTTGTCTGCTTGTTTATCTTTCAGAGTGAGGAGGATATAAGTGTTAAACAAGCGCGATCTCATCACTTGCTTTCAGTTTGCTTGCTGCTGACTCCCAAAGAGGGCTAACCTTTCTTGAACTCTATTGAAATGCTATCAGTTTTGTGTATTATTTTGTCGGCGTGTTTATTTGCACTAGTGGCGATCTTTGATGCCCAGTGTATGTAATCTGCTATCTGCTTGTGCTTTATTATCATAGTGGCGAACTTTGATGCCCAATGGATGTAATATGCCATAATTTCTTTATTGTATAGTCTAGGTTTTTTCTTATTCATGATGCTGTAGTTATTTTACTGTATATATATCCTGTCTTCGCAGTAAACCGGCTAAACCATAAAATTATGGTACATAATCGGGCTGTCATGCAATTACTATGTATGATCCGCATCATGGGCCCCGTCATCTTGGTCCGTTAAAAGGCCTAAATGTAAACTGGCCCACTAGTAGATTCAGGCCTTTAATAGGCGGAGTAAACCGCCGACCCTCTTTTCACAAGAAAACTTAATAGGCTTTTAGGAGGCTGAGAAGTAGGTTGGGCCTGAAATGTGACAAACAACTCACGGGCCGGCAACAGCCCGAAATGGACCCCGGCCCATGATTGTGCCAATCAAATCACGGGCTTTTAACAAGCCAAAATTGTCTCGACCCTTGTTTGGCCCAATCAGATTATCGGCTGCGAGCAGGCCGGATGCAAACCGGGCCGTAGTTAGGCCCAACTATATGACGGGCTTTTAACAGGCAGAAATTAATATAGGGCTGAAATGTTAAACGGGCCCTTAACAGGCCGAAACTAATATCAGGCCGAATTACTAAATGGGCCTTTAGCAAGTGGGCCCAAAAGCATAGCGTCTAGTTGATGAGCCGAATCTGATATGGGCCATAATTTAGCCCAAAGCCTGTTAAAGGGCCGGACTTGATCTGGGTCGTAATTTGGCCCAGAACGTGGTAGGCTTTTAAGGGGCCGGATCTCATATGGGCCATTGTTAGGCCTGGAACGTGGTAGGCCATTAATGGACCGAATCAAATATGGGCCGGCATTTGGCCCAAAACATGGCAGCCAGTTAATGGGCCGGCCTACTACGGTCCTCAAAATCTAGTGGGCCTACAGCTGGGCTGGCCCATTAATGTCGGCAAAATCTCGTGGGCCTTTAGCTGGGCCGGCCCATTATGGTCCACAAAAATCTTGTGGGCCTTTACCTGGGCCGACCCATTATGGTCCACAAAATCTCGTGGGCCTTTAGCTGGGCCAGCCCATTATGGTCCACAAAAATCTTGTGGGCCTTTAGCTGGGCCAGCCCATTATGGTCCGCAAAATCTCGTGGGCCTTTAGCTGGGCCGGCCCATTATGGTCCGCAAAATCTTGCAGGCCTTCAGTTGGGCCAGCCCATTTAAACTTTATGGGCCAGTTTTGGGCTGGTCCACGTGTCAACATATCATAGGCGCATCTCGCCCATTGGATGAGTGACACCTGTGCCAACGCGGAGCTGACACGTGTTTCCTCCAGCCAATGATGATTTTACACGTGGAAAATCCCCATTGGTCTGGGCTGTTAACGGGTTATCGGATCCAAAACCGGACCCGATAGCTTAACGACGTTCTGTTATGGTGGATGCCACGTGCCGGTGACCCTTGACGAAAGCACTTCTGTGACGCGTGATTTATCGTCATGGAAGTGGACACTTCCGTGATGATAATTTTGGTAATGTCATGGAACACTTCTACGACAGCACATGTATGGCTATCTTGATTCTGTCATAAAATCATCATGGATGTACATGCATGACAAAAAACGCGACCTACTGTGACAAACACGTATCATCACGGAAGTGTATTTTTTTGTAGTGTAACTAATCGACAATGCATTCCCTTAGGCCCAAATATGGTGAAGTGCCATGTAGTCGACGTTCACATGACACCACTAAGGGAATCACAACATACATATCACCAAACTATGAAACACATATCAAGTTCACATGATTACTTGCAACATGACTTCTCCCGTGACCTAAAGAACAAAAGTAACTACTCACAAATAATAATCATGCTCAAGATAAGAGGGATATTTAATAGCATAATGGATCTAAACATATAATCTTCCACCAAATAAACCATATAGTAGTCAACACGACAAGATGTGATCAACACTACTAGTCACCCACAAGCACCAATCTAAGGTTCCAGTGCAAAGATTGAACACAAGAGATGAACTAGGGTTTGAGAGGAGATTGTGCTGTTGAAGATGTTGATGGAGATGGCTCTCCCAAATATGGGAGAGTTGTTGGTGATGGCGATAACGATGATTTCCCCCTCCGGGAGGGAAGTCCCCCAGCGGAATCGCTCCGCCGGAGGGCAAAAGTGCTCCTACACAAGTTCCGCCTCGAGAAGGCGGCGCTTTGTCCTGAAAGTCCTCTCCTTATTTTTTCTATGTCAAAATGACTTATATACCAGAAGAGGTGCACTGGAGGTGGGCCGAGGAGGGCACAAACCACCAGGGCGCGCCTGGGCTCCCTAGCGTGCCTAGGTGGGTTGTGCCCACCTGGTGGGGCCCCTCTGGTAGTTATTTGCTCCAATATTCTTCATATATTGCATAGTAATTCTCCGTAAATTTTTAGCTCATTTGGAGATGTGCGAATAGGTAACTCTGACGTAGCTTTTTCAGATCCAGAATTCCAGCAGCCGGTATTCTCCATCTTTGTGTAAACCTTGCATATTATGTGAGAAAAGGCATTAGGATTACTCCCAAAAGCATTATTACGCATAAAAATATTATAAATAACAGTAGGAAATCATGATGCAAAACAGACATATCAGCTCCCCAAAGCTTAGACCTCGCCTGTCCTCAAGCGAAAAACGGAAATCAAAAAACATGGCCACATGCTTAGAGAGAGAGGTGTCGATAAAAACAAAATATGGACATAGAAGCATCATGATTATTATTATAACAACAAGGAATTAATCATAAATTTTTATTATACAACTTATATCATATAAATTCTCATGAACAAGTAACAATTCATCACAACACCGAAGTATAAAGCATAAACTCTATTGAAAACCAACAAACTATGTTCTTAGTCAACTTTGCAACTACAATTCATCATATTTTCAGGAAGGGTCACGTGTCGGAGCCTTCAGGAAAGTCCACACACTCAACCATCATATAATCTTCTATGATTGCTAACACTCACAGCATACCCATGATAAAAAAGCTTCAACCGGACACACAGAAAGATAGGGTCTTATAGTTTCGCCTCCCGACGTATTCACCTCAAGGGTGATGTCAACAATAATAACTCATGCTCACTCATATCCAACTGGATATATGTGCCTAGATCTTTCCTCACCCCATGATGCTTGCAAAAAGAGAAGAATAAAAGGAATAGGGAAGAATACTTTGACTCTTGCATAAAAGTAAATACATAAAAGTAAAAGATAGGCCCTTCGCAGAGGGAATTAGAGTTTGTCATGTGCTTATTTGTTTGTATGCCAAATCCCTTAATGCAAAAGAACGTCACGTTGTATTGCCCCTTATGATGGCAACCTTTATTACGCAGTCTGTCGCTTTTATTATTTTTCCATCACAAGTTCGTACAACGCTCAATTTTATCTTACACTAAATGAACCAACACATTTAGAAGCAATTTTTATTGCCTTATTGAACCGATGACAACTTACTTGAGGGATCTTAATTAATCCATAGGTAGGTATAGTGGACTCTCAAGGCATGAGTTTGGGTTTAAGGTTTTTGGATGCACTAGTATCTCTACTTAGTGCGGAATTTTTGGCTAGCAAAGATATTGAGAAAGCACCACATGTTGAAGGATCTGTGACAATGTAACTTCTATGTGAATATGAACAAACATAAATCATTATGTTGTCTTCCTTGTCCAACGTCAACAATTTTGGCATATAATATTTAATGGGGGCTCACAATCATAAAACATGTCTAAGATAGTGTATTTGCATGCGAATATTCTCTTCCCTTATTAATTATTTCATTAATTGCATCATTAACCAATGCTATGTTTGTTAATCTCCAACAAATTTTATCACTTATACTTTTCCTTATGTGATGTGATTACTTACCATAAGATTAGTATATGATCTTTTCATTTATTTTCCTTTCTTTTTATTGAAACATAAAAGTAAAGAAGCAAAACTCAAACTAAACTTTATTATATATCTCGCACACGATTACATAGATAGGTAGATTACTAAGCAATCACTCGAAAAAAAGGGATCAAACTAAACTTTTATTGAACTAAACCAAAGGATAATTAAATATCAAACTAAAATAGATAAAAGCGAGATAGTGGTGGTGACACGATACCGGGGCACCTCCCCCAAGCTTGGCACAAGCCAAAGGGAGAGCCCATACCATGAACTCAAGTATCCTTTGGTGGTGAAGATGATGATGGTGGTGGTGAAGTAGTAGCTGGTTTATCCTCCGGCTTCCATGGCAGCGGCTCACCATCATAGGGAGAAGCGCGAGTCTCACGAGTCCTGCGATAGGTAGCTAAACTTATACCTTTAAATCTCGCATCATATTCAAAGACTTGATTTTTGAGATCATAGATTTGGCTTTGCAGAAAATTGATTTGATCATCGAGGGTGAAGACGATGTCCTTCATGGACCGGCCATCCACCTTGAGATCACGGGTGAAATACGCAATCATGAGGTGATTGGCGTTGAGTCCATGCTCCACCATCCCCTTGCACTTGAAAACCTCTTGCTCCATAGCTTCGAGTCGAGCCTCCACGGTTGCCTTCATCTTGCCCCCCTGGACGTCCCAGATGTGGAGCACCCCCTCACGCATCTCAATGGCTTGAGGGTGCTGCATCACCTCCCGCAAATACGGGTTGATGACGTTCTCGAAGAACTTGTCCTTGGAGAAGCTCGAAGCGGCCATGGCGATCTAGATCTGTCAGAAAATAGCAAGAAAGAAGAACAGAAGATATCTCCGCGATATGGTGGTCAATACGTTCAAGGGGCATATAAAGATTTTTAATCTTGGGAAACAAGCAACCGGAGGAAAACTGAGTCGGGAAGGTTCTTGAAGTGGGCACAACCCACCTGGGTGCGCCAGGTGGCCCAGGCGCGCCCTGGTGTCTTGTGCCCCCCTCGGGTGCCTTCCTGGTTGTTTCTTATTTTCCTAATTTTTGTAATATTCCAAAACTGACAGAAAATATTTTTGCGGATTTTTCGGTGTCCGTTTACTTACCATATCATGTACCTCCTCTTCTTCATGATTCTGGAGTGTTTCGGAAGGTTTCTTTTATGTGTTCTTCTGGTGTCATGGCTTGAATAATATTGCTTTCAACATTAATAGCATACTTGAATTATAGTGTTTAATTCTTTGACCATTGACCACCTTTGGGTTAGTACCTTTGGCACTATTAATCTTGATAGCTCCAGAGCGATAAACCTCCTCGATGCTATATGGTCCTTCCCATTTAGAGAGAAGTTTTCCTGCAAATAATCTAAAACGAGAGTTGTACAAAAGAACATATACTCCAACTTTGAATTCCCGCTTTTGGATTCTTTTTTCATGCCATCTTTTAACCTTTTCTTTGAATAATTTGGCATTTTCATAAGCTTGAGTTCTCCATTCATCTAATGAGCTAATATCAAATAACCTCTTTTCTCCGGCAAGTTTGAAATCATAGTTGAGTTCTTTAATTGCCCAATATGCTTTATGTTCTAACTCAAGAGGCAAATGACAAGCTTTTCCATAGACTATTTTATAGGGAGACATACCCATAGGAATTTTATAAGTTGTTTTGTAGGCCCAAAGTGCATCATCTAATTTCTTAGAACAATTCTTTTGGGACCTATTATCAGTTTTTTGTAATATTAATTTTGTTTCTCTATTGCTAAGTTCAACTTTACCACTAGATTGAGGATGATAGGCTGATGCAATTCTATGGTTAACATCATATTTAGCAAGCATTTTATGGAAAGCACCCTGAATAAAGTGTGAAACACCATCAATCATTAAATATATAGGGACTCCAAACCTCAGGAAAATAACTTCTTTAAGCATTTTAATGGAAGTCTTATGATCGGCACTACTAGTTGGAATAGCTTCTACCCACTTAGTAACATATGATCAGTGTTCTCAGCTACAGGGTTCTCAGCTCCTTTTCTACCAGTGATATGTAAATCAAATTCTTGTAGCAGGAGAACCCATCTAATGAGTCTAGGTTTAGCATCTTTCTTTTCCACAAGGTATTTTATAGCAGCATATGATCAGTGTGAACAATTACTTTGTAATTAACAATGTAAGATCTGAATTTATCACAAGCAAACACAACTGCTAAGAATTCTTTTTCAGTGGTAGCATAATTTCTTTGGGCATTGTCTAGAGTTTTGCTAGCATAATCGATAACATTTATTTTTTATCAACTCTTTGTCCTAGAACAGCACCAACAACATAATCACTAGCATCACACATAATTTCAAAAGGAAAGTTCCAATCAGGTGGTTGACAATAGGTGCAGAAGTTAAGGCTTTCTTAAGTGTTTCAAAGGCTTCTACACAATCATCATAAAAAACAAATGGAACATCCTTTTGTAAAATATTAGCAATAGGCCTAGAAATTTTAGAGAAGTCTTTAAATAAACCTCCTATATAAACCAACATGACTGAGGAAACTACAAATACCTTTAATATCTCTAGGACATGGCATTTTCTCTATTGCATCAATTTAGCTTTGTCCACCTCAATGCCTCGTTCAGAAATTTTATGCCCCCAAACAATACCTTCATTAACCATAAAGTGGCACTTCTCCCAATTCAAGACAAGATTAGTTTGCTCACATCTCTACAAAAGTCGATCAAGTTTGCTTAAGCAATCATCAAAAGAAGTTCCGTAAACGGAAAAGTCATCCATAAAAACCTCAACAATCTTTTAACAAGAATCAGGGATTATAGCAGTCATACATCTTTGAAAGGTAGCAGGTGCATTGCATAAACCAAAAGGCATACGTCTATAAGCATAAGTTCCAAAAGGGCAAGTAAAGGTGGTTTTCTCTTAATCAAGTTGTGAAACAGGTATTTGAGAGATACCACAATATCCATCGAGAAAGCAAATGTGTGTGCTTAGATAATCTTTCTTGCATTTGATCAATAAAAGGCAAAGGGTAATGATCTTTCCTAGTTGCTTTGTTTAATTTTCTAAAATTAATTACCATTCTATAGCCAGTAACAATTCTTTGCGGGATAAGTTCATTTTTATCATTAGGAACAACAGTAATACCTCCCTTCTTAGGGACACAATGAACGGGACTTACCCATCTACTATTAGCTATGGGATAGATTATACCTGCTTCCAGAAGCTTTAATATTTCAGTTCTTACCACTTCTTTCATCTTAGGATTCAAATGTCATTGATGATCAACAACGAGTTTAGCATTAGGTTCCATACTAATCTTGTGCTCACAGAGAGTGGGACAAATGCCCTTAAGATCATCAAGACTATATTGAATAGCAGCACGGTGCTTCTTCAGAATTTTCAATAATCTTCCTTCTTCATGTTCTGAAAGGTTAGCAGTAATAATAACAGGATATATCTTTTTCTCATCAAGATAAGCATATTTAAAAGTGTCAGGCAATTGTTTTAATTCAAACACATGATCACCTTTAGGTGGAGGAGGACCTCCTAGAGTTTCGATAGGCAAATTATGTTTGAGCAGAGGTCGTTGTTCGAAAAAAAAATTATCTATTTCATTTCTTTCATGCATGTGCATATCATTTTCATGGTCTAGCAAATATTGTTCTAGTGGATCTGTAGGAGGCACGGCAATAGAAGAAAGACCAATTATTTCATCCTTACTAGGTAGTTCTTTCTTATGAGGCTGTCTATTAAACTTGGAAAAATTAAATTCATGAGACTCGTCACCAAAGCTCACACTGACGGTTTGTCTATGTGTAGGTGGAAACGACACCTATGGGATCACAGGGAATCCCTTCTACGGTTGGCGGGCGCGGGGCTGTGGAAAGAGTGGGTTTAGAAGATCAACACGGGGAATTTATCCAGGTTCGGGCCGCAAGTGATGCGTAGTACCCTACTCCTGCTGGTTTGTGTTTATCTGGTGTTCTTGGACTAGGTACAAAGTGTGCGGGGTCTAAAAAGTCCGAATCCTCCTCCAGTATGCCTCGGGCCTCCTTTTATACCTAAAGGGGGTCGCCACAGTGACACACATGAGGTGGAAAGTTTGTACTATATACAAGTCTATCGCCTGGCACTGTAGGACAAACGCATTTAATGCGCTGCCGACGTGCCCTCTGACTTTATCGGGGACGGCAAGGAAACTCGTCCCGTCCGCCGCCGCTTCGCCTTGCTCCGACGCGCGTCTAGGCTGACTAGGCGTGCAGCACCATGCTGGCTGGCTGCTGAGGTGGTGCGGTGGCAGAGTCTTCACAAAAATCTACATGCCACCACGCAGGTGCTTGCTGAGTTGGCCTGGAAGCTGCACGTCGCCACGCAGGTGCCAACCTTGTTGACGGGTTGACTGCTATGTTGGAACGGCGGTGGAGCCTTGGCAGGTGGGGGCCTGGCTGCGGCCCCATGGATGTCTCCTGCAAAGGTCTTGCCGGGGCCCCGGCAAGGGCCTTGCCGGGGTCTCGTAGGCATCCCCGGCAAGGGTCTTGCCGGGGTTTTTTGTCTTTTGGTTGTCATCTTGTATTGTATGTCCTTGGTCTTCACAAAGATCTGCATGCCACCATGCAGGCGCCTCCCGAGCCTTGGTTCCAATGTTGTCGATGGTGTCCGAACACTTAGGCTCAAGGATGGCGGCTCTGCTGGTCTTGGGCAAGTTGCCTCAGCAAGGCCCTTGCCGGGGCTTCGTAAGCTGCCCCCGGCAAGGCTCCTGCCGGGGAGAGCCCACCTTGTCCATCTGCTCCTCGCGCCTTTGGCTTGGCGCTGCTATGGTAGTCTTGTGTCTTTGCTTCCTCTTCTATCCCGCCAAGCACGGCCGCATGCGTGTGGCTGCGACTGCCCGCGCACAAATTAAGGGGTACAAAAAGGACCCCTACTTTTGTACACCGACAGGAGCCCCCAGGCCTAGGCCACATATAAGCGCGGAGCGTTATTGGGCCAGGCCCAGAACGATGCGCGGGTACGCGTGGCAGAGTTTTACCGCAGTAACTCTCTCGCCAGTTGCGCTTCCCCACGACCTGCGTTAAAATGTGTGACGTGGGGGTCATGCGTGCGGCAGTTGCTGCACACTTGCGTCACATCGTGGTAAATGGTAAACAGGCGGCCCGCGCCTCCCCATAAAAAGGAAAAACCGCAGGCGCGCTGCTCATTTACCCCCCGTGCCTTCCCCAATCTCGGAACCGTCGCCCCCTTCTTCTTCCTCAAGCTCTTGCCTTTGCTCGCCGCCGCCGCGCCCTCACCGCCCTTAATCCTCCATCCCCTCTCAGTCGCCATGGCACCCAAGACAGGCAAAGGCAAGGGGGCGGCCAAGGATGTCGGGGAGAAGGAAGCGCTGAAGAGCAAGTTGGCGGTGCTGCGGACGCAGCACGCCTACTTCCCCTCGACGGTCGATGCGGTCCATCTCAGGGACTACTTCAGGCCCCTGTGGGGGAGGGAGACGAAGGGGCACCCCGCCACGCACATCGTCCCTGCCGATTTTGCCAAGGCTGTCCCAAATCGGTACCCCTTCTTTGTTGACTACTTCTCTTGCAGGCTCTGCCCCCCTTTCTCTGATTTCTTCAATGACATCATGCACACCTACGGCTTCCGTCTCCTGGATCTTACGCCGAATGCCGTGGCATGCATGGCCTTCTTCGCCCATCTCCCGAGGGCTTCGCCGGAGTGCTCCCTAGCACGGCACTCTTCCGCCACTACTTCTACCCTCGCATCCAGGCAGGGGGCGCCATTTCCGGCTGCATCACCTGTATCCTGAGGTCTCAAGAGAAGGGCGCGTACCCGGAGGGCGCCCAGAAGGAGATGTGGGACAAGTGGCAGAGCCGGTGGTGCTGGATCAAGGAGAAGGATCCACAAGAGTTCTGCCGGGTTCACTGGAGTCCGCTGGTCCGCCGCAAGGACTCGAGCAACCTCAACGCCAATGACAGGAAGCTCTTGGTCGCCACCACCAGGATCAACCGCCTCACCGTTGCCGGGCTCACGCTCGAAATGATCGGGGATGATTTCATCCGCCGCCGGATTGCCCAACTGCACAACAAGGGGAGGCCGGCCTGGGACTACAGGAACACGACCGACATCAAGAGGCTCCGCCCTGGCATGAAGCACAACTTCACGGTGATGGGGCATGCTCGCTTTTGCCAGAGGCTCTTTCAGCTCAGGGTGAGTGACGACGACAGGGCTGAGAGGACCGGCAGAGCCGACAAGGCGGGCAAGGCTGTCAAGGCGTCTCTGTTTGTGTTGCCAGCGGGCGTGGTCCCGTTGAGCAACAATTCTCGCTAGACCGTCATCATTGCCATGATGCCGGACTTCAAAGCACATGGCCTCGATCCGCTCTGGGTCAAGCCGAAAGCGGAGGAGGTGCAGGCGTTCTTCGAAAACTTGTCGAAGAATTATGTCCGCGACGAGCTGCTGCTCATCCGCGACACCTCCAAGGAGGAGCTGGACAACATCGCCGCCAGGGCAGCGGATGCGGCGCTCGCTGATGTCTACTACACAACCTTCTTCTCGTAGACGTTGTTGGGCCTCCAAGTGTAGAGGTTCGTAGGACAGTAGCAAATTTCCCTCAAGTGGATGACCTAAGGTTTGTCAATCCGTGGGAGGCGTAGGATGAAGATGGTCTCTCTCAAACAACCTTGCAACCAAATAACAAAGAGTCTCTTGTGTCCCCAACACACCCAATAAAATGGTAAAATTGTATAGGTGCACTAGTTCGGCGAAGAGATGGTGATACAAGTGCAATATGGATGGTAGATTGATAACCTACAAGTCTAGGGGATCGCAACATTTTTCGATAAGTAAGAGTGTCGAACCCAACGAGGAGCTAAAGGCAGAACAAATATTCCCTCAAGTTCTATCGACCACCTATACAACTCTACGCACGCTTGACGTTCGCTTTACCTAGAACAAGTATGAAACCAGAAGTACTTTGTAGGTGTGACGGGATATGTTTGCAAGAAAATAAAGAGAGTGTAAATAAAAGCTAGGGGCTGTTGTAAGTAAGGAAGCAATAAAGTAAATATAGAGAGTGTGGAAAAGTGGTGGTAGGAGTGGTGAAATTGTCTCTAAGCAATTGGCTACTTTACTAGACCGATAACAAGTATTATGTGGGAGAGGCCACTGCTAGCATGTCATCCCTGACTTGGAATTCTATGCACTTATGATTGGAACTATTAGCAAGCATCCGCAACTACTAACGTTCATAAGGTAAAACCCAACCATAGCATTAAGATATATTGGTCCCCCTTCAATCCCGTATGCATCAATTTCTATGCTAGGTTGAAGCTTCTGTCACTCTTGCCCTCCAATACATAGTCCTATCAACATAAAACTAACCCTATGGTGTGATCCACGCGCACGCTCATATGATGGGCACCAAAGGACAGAAAAATAACCACAAGCAAATTAAATCAATCATAGCAATTCATCAACCACCAATAGGACAACGAAAATCTACTCAGACATCATAGGATGGCAACACATCATTGGATAATAATATGAAGCATAAAGCACCATGTTCAAGTAGAGGGTACAGCGGGTTGCGGGAGAGTGGACCGCTGTAGATAGAGGGGGGAAGGTGATGGATATGTTGGTGAAGATGGCGGAGGTGTTGGTGTACATCGCGGTAATGATGATGGCCCCCGGCGGCGTTCCGGCGCCACCGGAAGCAAGGGGGAGAGAGCCCACCTCCTCCTTCTTCTTCCTTGACCTTCTCCCTAGATGGGAGAAGGGGTTCCCCTCTGGTACATGGTCTCCATGGCGTGGGAGGGACGAGAGCCCCTCCGAGATTAGATATGTCTCTCTGTCTCTCTCTGTTTCTGCGTTCTCTTCTGTTGCCCTTTCACTGTTTCGTGTATATATGGAGATCCGTAACTCCGATTGAATTGAAACCTTCGCCGTGATTTTTTTAACAAAAATTAGCTTTCTTGCGGCCGAAGAAGGGCATCAACCGCCTTACTGGTGGTCCACGAGGGTCAGGGGCGCGCCCTGGGGGGTAGGGGGCGCCCCCTACCTCGTGCCCACGCCGGGCACCATTTCGCGATGATCTTTCTTCCAGACTTTCCAAATATTCCAAAAAAATATCCGTCCGTTTTTATCCCGTTTGGACTCCGTTTGATATGGATATTCTGCGAAACCAAAAACATGCAACAGACAGGAACTGGCACTGGGCACTGGATCAATATGTTAGTCCCAAAAATAGTATAAAAAGTTGCCAAAAATTATATGAAAGTTGAATAATATTGGCATGGAACAATAAAAAATTATAGATACGACGGAGACATATCAGCATCCCCAAGCTTAATTCCTGCTCGTCCTCGAGTAGGTAAATGATAAAAAAGATAATTTTTGATGTGGAATGCTACCTAGCATAATCTTGATCATATGTCTAATCATGGCATGAATATTAAGACACGAGTGATTCAAAGCAATAGTCTATCCTTTGACATAAAATCAATAATACTTCAAGCCTACAAATAAAGCAATCATGTCTTTTCAAAATAACAAGGCCAAAGAAAGTTATCCCTACAAAATCATATAGTCTGGCTGTGCTCCATCTTCACCACACAAAATATTCACATCATGCACAACCCCGATGACAAGCCGAGCAATTGGTTCATACTTTTTAACGCGCTTCAGCATTGTCAACCCTCATGCAATACATGATCGTGGGCCATGGATATAGCACTATGGGTGGAATAGAATATGATGATGGGGGTTATGTGGAGAAGACAAAAAAGGAGAAAGTCTCACATCGACGCAGCTAATCAACAGGCTATGGAGATGCCCATCAATTGATGTCAATGTGAGGAGTAGGGATTGCCATGCAACTGATGCACTAGAGCTATAAGTATATGAAAGCTCAAACTGAAACTAAGTGGGTTGCATCCAACTTGCTTGCTCATGAAGACCTAGGGCATTTGAGGAAGCCCATCTTTGGAATATACAAGCCAAGTTCTATAATGAAAATTCCCACTAGTATATGAAAGTGATAACTCAAGGGACTCTCTATATATGAATAACATGGTGCTACTCTGAAGCACAAGTGCGGTAAAATGATAGTAACATTGCCCCTTTTTCTCTTTTTCTGCGTGCTTCTTTGGCCCCCTTTTTTTATTTAGGCTTCTTTGGCCTCTCTTTTTTTGATGGGGCAATGCTCTAATAATGATGATCATCACACTTTTATTTACTTACAACTCGTTACAACTCGATACTAGAACAAAGATATGACTCTATATGAATGCCTCCGGCGGTGTACCGGGACGTGCAATGATCTAGCGTAGCAATGACATCAAAAAACGGACAAGCCATGAAAACATCATGCTAGCTATCTTACGATCATGCAAAGCAATATGACAATAAATGCTCAAGTCATGTATATGATGATGATGGAAGTTGCATGGCAATATATCTCGGAATGGCTATGGAAATGCCATAATAAGTAGGTATGGTGGCTGTTTTGAGGAAGATATAAGGAGGTTTATGTGTGATAGAGCGTATCGTATCACGGGGTTTGGATGCACCGGCGAAGTTTGCACCAACTCTCGAGGTGAGAAAGGGCGATGCACGGTACCGAAGAGGCTAGCAATGATGGAAGGGTGAGAGTGTGTATAATCCATGGACTCACATTAGTCATAAAGAACTCATATACTTATTGCAAAAGTTTATTAGCCCTTGAAGGAAAGTACTACTACGCATGCCCCTAGGGGGATAGATTGGTAGGAAAAGACCATTGCTCGTCCCCGACCGCCACTCATAAGGAAGACAATCAACAAATACCTCATGCTCCGACTTCGTTACATAACGGTTCACCATACGTGCATGCTACGGGAATCACAAACCTCAACACAAGTATTTCTACAATCCACAACTACCCACTAGCATGACTCTAATATCACCATATTTATATCGCAAAACTATTGCAAGGAATCAAACATATCATATCAGTGATCTACAAGTTTTATGTAGGATTTTATGACTAACCATGTGAATGACCAGTTCCTGTCATCTCTCTAAATAGATATAAGTGAAGCAAGAGAGTTTAATTATTTCTACAAAAGATATGCCCACGCTCTAACAAATATAAGTGAATCAAAAGAGCATTCTACAAATGGCGGTTGTCTATGTAACGAGAAACAGGCAATCCAAGCTTCAAATGATATAAGTGAAGCACATGAAGCATTCTATAAAGCCATACTCAAAAGATATAAGTGCAGTGCAAAGAGCATTCTATAAATCAACCAAGGACTATCTCATACCAGCATGGTGCATAAAATAAAAATGAAAACTAAATGCAAAAGACGCTACAAGATTTGCACATATCACATGAATGAAACGAATCCGAAAACATACTGATATTTGTTGAAGAAAGAGGGGATGCCTTCCTGGGCATCCCCAAGCTTAGATGCTTGAGTCTCCTTGAATATTTACTTGGGGTGCCTCGGTCATCCCCAAGCTTTAGCTCTTGCCTCTCCTTCTTCTCCTCACATCGAGACCTTCTCGATCATCGAACACTTCATCCAAACAAAACTTCAACAGAAAACTCGATAAGATCCGTTAGTATAATAAAGCAAATCACCACTCTAAGTACTGTTGCAAACCAATTAATATTTTATTTTTTCATTGTGTCTACTGTAATATAGCTTTTCCATGGCTTAACCCACTGATATGAATCGATAGTTTCATCAAAACAAACAAACTATGCATCAAAAACAGAATCTGTCTAAAACAGAACAGTCTGTAGCAATCTGAACATTCAGCATACTTATGATACTTTAAAAATTCTGCCAAAATTAGGAAAAATAAAAAATTTGCATAGAAAGATATTTCAAAAAGAATCAGAACCATTTGACGTTCCAGTAAAAAACAAAAATTCGTGCACTACAGCCAAAGTTTCTGCCCTGCACCGCACAAACCAACAAGTATTGTAAACATCCTAAAGGCAAACCTTGGCACATTATTTTTATAATACAATGGATTTGTACAAGGGGATAATTATTTTTGTTGAAAATTTTCTGTAATCAAGATTCACAAAGTTTCCATGAGCATGAACAAAGTTCAAGGAGCTCTCCCACTTCAACAATGCTTGTCTTTCTCACTTTCAATTTCCTTTTTGAAAAAGTTTTGGGTTCCCCTCTTTATTTTTTATTTTTTTGTTTTTAAACTATATGAAAGCACTCAACATAAATAATTGACTCTCTAAAACTTCCGGGTTGTCTCCCTGGCAGCGCTTTCTTTAAAGCCATTAAGCTAGGCATATAGTGCTCAAGTAGTGAATCCACCCGGATCCCAAAGTATATCAAAGCCAATTTTAATTAGCAATGATTTGTAATTTAGTAGTGAGCACAAAGCAACATATATCAAGAAATGACGAAGTCTAACTCTCTTCCTATGCATCGGCATGTCATAAAAGAACAATTCATGCACACCTAGTAAAGGCCAATGCATAGTATAAACAGTTTCTTGAAATTTTATCGTGTTGGAAACATAGAGAGGTGGAGAAATAGTTCCTCTCTCATAATAATTGCAAGTAGGAGCAGCAAGCACATGCATATTATACTCATCAAAATCATCATGTGCAACGGTAAAAGGCAACCCATCAATATAATCCTTAATAAGTGCAAACTTCTCCAATATAGTATAATCGGGAAATTCAAAAAGATAATAGGACTATCATGCGTGGGTGCAATAGAAACAATTTCATTTTTAACATAAGGAACTATAGCAAGTTCATCTCCATAAGCATAATTCATATTGGCATCTTGGCCACAAGCATAGCAAGCATCATCAAAAAGGGATATTTCAAGAGAATCAAAGGGATCATAACAATCATCATAGCAATCATCCTTCGGTAAGCACGAAGAGAAATTAAACAATGTATGAGTTGAAGAGTTACTCTCATTAGAAGGTGGGCACAGGTGATCAATCCGCTCTTCCTCCTTTTGTTCTTCGCTCTCCTCCTCATCTTTTTCATCCAATGAGCTCACAGTTTCATCAATTTCTTCTTCCATAGAATCCTGCAAAACATTAGTCTCTTCTTGGACAGCAGGGTAATCTTCAAGATATGGTTCAACATAGGCATTAGAAGCATAATTATCATAGCAATATTTAAGTATGGCACAATTTTCAGATTTGTGAAAAGTAGCATCATACGTTTCAATCAAAGAAGCAATTTCGTAAGCACCCTTAAAAGCAACAAATTCCTCAATTTATTGAATATCATAGTAACTATAAACACCTTTAGCATACGAAGATACGATTCCATTATCACTAAACTCACATTGATAGGGAAGCTGTTTCTTAGGGTTTTCAGAACAACAAGTAATATCATACATTTCACATAAATTCCAAGCATAGCATTGCAAACGACGAATTTGACCTAATATAATTTTCCCTTTTTCAGATATTCGGTGTCGCACATAACAAGCATGCTCATCTAAAGATTTCCCCTCAACTAAGCTAGTTGGGGTTTCAGCACGAGCACAAAGGGATCGAAGATGATCCAAGTAAAAGGCTTCAGGAGTGTGATAGATTTTGAGTGGTTCTTCAACCATTGGTTCAGTAGGTACAACTAATTTTTTTTGGTATTTTGCATTTCCTACCCATAACTAAAGATAGAAAACAACTAAGAACAACAAATAAAAATTACTTAGTGATAAATCAAACAAGCACACACGAGAATATTCACCCCACGCTATAACTCCCCGGCAACGGGGCCAGAAAAAGGTCTTGATAACCCACAAGTATAGGGGATCGCAACAATTTTCGATAAGTAAGAGTGTCGAACCCAACGAGGAGCTAAAGGTAGAACAAATATTCCCCCAAGTTCTATCGACCACCAATACAACTCTACGCACGCTTGACGTTCGCTTTACCTAGAACAAGTATGAAACTAGAAGTACTTTGTAGGTGTGACCGGATAGGTTTGCAAGAAAATAAAGAGAGCGTAAATAAAAGCTAGGGGCTGTTGTAAGTAAGGAAGCAATAAAGTAAATATAGCGAGTGTGGAAAAGTGGTGGTAGGAGTGGTGAAATTGTCCCTAAGCAATTGACTACTTTACTAGACCGATAGCAAGTATTATGTGGGAGAGGCCACTGCTAGCATGTCATCCCTGACTTGGAATTCTATGCACTTATGATTGGAACTATTAGCAAGCATCCACAACTACTAACATTCATTAAGGTAAAACCCAACCATAGCATTAAGATATATTGGTCCCCCTTCAATCCCGTATGCATCAATTTCTATGCTAGGTTGAAGCTTCTGTCACTCTTGCCCTCCAATACATAGTCCTATCAACATACAACTAACCCTATGGTGTGATCCACGCGCGCGCTCATATGATGGGCACCAAAGGACAGCAAAATAACCACAAGCAAATTAAATCAATCATAGCAATTCATCAACCACCGATAGGACAACGAAAATCTACTCAGACATCATAGGATGGCAACACATCATTGGATAATAATATGAAGCATAAAGCACCATGTTCAAGTAGAGGGTACAACGGGTTGCGGAGAGTGGACCGCTGTAGATAGAGGGGGGAAGGTGATGGAGATGTTGGTGAAGATGGCGGAGGTGTTGGTGTAGATCACGGTGATGATGATGGCCCCCGGCGGTGTTCCAGCGCCATCGGAAGCAAGGGGGAGAGAGCCCCCCTACTTCTTCTTCTTCCTTGACCTTCTCCCTAGATGGGAGAAGGGTTTCCCCTCTGGTCCATGGTCTCCATGGCGTGGGAGGGGTGAGAGCCCCTCCGAGATTGGATCTGTCTCTCTGTCTCTCTCTGTTTCTGCGTTCTCTTCTGTTGCCCTTTCACCGTTTCGGGTATATATGGAGATCCTTAAATCCGATTGGATTGAAACCTTCGCCATGATTTTTTACCAAAAAATAGCTTTCTTGCGGCCGAAGAAGGGCATCAACCGCCTTACGAGTGGTCCACGAGGGTCAGGGGCGCGCCCCCCTACCTCGTGCCCACCTCGGACACCGTTTCGTGATGATCTTTCTTCCAGACTTTCCAAATATTCCAAAAAAAATCTCCGTCCGTTTTTATCCCGTTTGGACTCCGTTTGATATGGATATTCTAAGAAACCAAAAACATGCAACTGACAGGAACTGGCACTAGGCACTGGATCAATATGTTAGTCCCACAAATAGTATAAAAAGTTGCCAAAAAGTATATGAAAGTTGAATAATATTGACATGGAACAATAAAAAATTATAGATACGACGGAGACGTATCATAGATATAGGTTTTTGTAATCTGAAAATATAAAAACAGCAAGGTAACTAATGATAAAAGTGAGCACAAACGGTATTGCAATGTGTTGAAACAAGGCCTAGGGTTCATACTTTCACTAGTGCAAGTTCTCTCAACAATAATAACATAACTGGATCATATAACTATCCATCCACATGCAACAAAGAGTCACTCCAAAGTCACTAATAGCGGAGAACAAACGAAGAGATTATTGTAGGGTACGAAACCACCTCAAAGTTATCCTTTCTGATCGATCTATTCAAGAGTCCATAGTAAAATAACATGAAGCTATTCTTTTCGTTCAATCTATCATAGAGTTAGACACAAATCAACCAAAACCCTAATGTCACCTAGATACTCCAATGTCACCTCAAGTATCCGCGGGTATGGTTATACGATATGCACCACACAATCTCATATTCATCTATTCAAACCAACACAAAGTACTTCAGAGAGTGCCCCAAAGTTTCCACCAGAGAGTCAAGACGAAAACGTGTGCCAACCCCTATACATAAGTTCACAAGGTCACTGAACCCGCAAGTTGATCACCAAAACATACATCATGTAGATCACGTGAATATCCCATTGTCACCACAGATAACCACATGCAAGACATACATCAAGTGTTCTCAAATCCTTAAAGACTCAGTCTATTAAGATAACTTCAAAGGGAAAACTCAATCCATTACAAGAGAGTAGAGGGGGAGAAACATCATAAGATCCAACTATAATAGCAAAGCTCGGGATACATCAAGATCGTGCCAAATCAAGAACACGAGAGAGAGAGAGAGAGATCAAACACATAGCTACTAGTACATACCCTCAGCCCCGAAGGTGAACTACTCCCTCCTCGTCATGGAGAACGCAGGGATGATGAAGATGGCCACCGGAGAGGGATTCCCCCCTCCGGTAGGGTGCGGGAACGGGTCTAGATTGGTTTTTGGTGGCTACAGAGGCTTGCGGCGGCGGAACTCCCGATCTAGGTTATGTTCTGGAGGTTTCTGTATATATAAGAGGTTTTGGCTTCAGGAACAAGTCAGGGGGGGTCTCCGGGCTGTCCACGAGGTAGGGAGGCGCGCACAGGGGGGTAGGCGCGCCCCCCACCCTCGTGGGCAGCCCGGGACTCTTCTGGCCCAACTCTTTTACTCCATGGCCTTCTTCTGGTCCAAAAATAAGTTCCGTGAAGTTTCAGGTCAATTGGACTCCGTTTGGTTTTCCTTTTCTGCGATACTCAAAAACAAGGAAAAAACAGAAAGTTGGCACTGGGCTCTAGGTTAATAGGTTAGTCCCAAAAATCATATAAAATAGCATATAAATGCATATAAAACATCCACGATGGATAATATAATAGCATGGAACAATCAAAAATTATAGATACGTTGGAGGCGTATCAAGCATCCCCAAGCTTAATTCCTGCTCGTCCTCGAGTAGGTAAATGATAAAAACAGAATTTTTGATGTGGAATGCTCCCTAACATATTTATCAATGTAATTATCTTTATTGTGGCATGAATATTCAGATCCATAAGATTCAAGACAAAAGTTTAATATTTACATAAAAATAATAATACTTCAAGCATACTAACCAAGCAATTATGTCTTCTCAAAATAACATGGCCAAACAAAGCTTATCCCTACAAAATCATATAGTTTGGCTATTCTTCTTTTTCGTCACACAAAAATGTTGTCATCATGCACAACCCCGATGACAAGCCAAGCAATTGTTTCACACTTTAGTAATCTCAAACTTTTTTCAACTTTCACGCAATACATGAGCGTGAGCCATGGACATAGCACTATGCGTGGAATAGAGTATAATGATGGGGGTTGTGTGGAGAAGACAAAAAAGGATAAAGTCTCACATTGATGCGGCTAATCAACGAGCTAGGGAGATGCCTGTCAATTGATTTCAATGCGAGGAGTAGGGATTGCCATGCAACGGATGCACTAGAGCTATAAATGTATGAAAGCTCAACAAAAGAAACTAAGTGGGTGTGCATCCAACTTGCTTGCTCACGAAGACCTAGGGCATTTGAGGAAGCCCATTGTTGGAATATACATGCCAAGTTCTATAATGAAAAATTCCCAGTAGTATATGAAAGTGACAATATAAGAGACTCTCTATCATGAAGATCATGGTGCTACTTTGAAGCACAAGTGTGGAAAAAGGATAGTAGCATTGTCCCTTTTATTTCTCTTCCTTTTTTATTTGGCCTTCCTTTTTTCCTTTTTTGGGACAATTCTCTATTAATGATGATCATCACACTTCTATTTATTTACAACTCAAAGATTACAACTCGATACTAGAACAAAATACGACTCTATATGAGTGCCTCCGGCGGTGTACCGGGATGGGCAATGAATCAAGAGTGACATGTATGAAATTATGCATGGTGGCTTTGCCACAAATACGATGTCAACTACATGATCATGCAAGGCAATATGACAATGATGAAGCATGCCATAACAAACGGAATGGTGGAAAGTTGCATGGCAATATATCTCGGAATGGCTATGGAAATGCCATAATAGGTAGGTATGGTGGCTTTTTTGAGGAAGATATAAGGAGGTTTATGTGTGATAGAGCGTATCATCACAGGGTTTGGATGCACCGGCAAAGTTTGCACCAACTCTCAAGGTGAGAAATGGCAATGCACGGTACCGAAGAGGCTAGCAATGATGGAAGGGTGAGAGTGTGTATAATCCATGGACTCAACATTAGTCATAAATAATTCACATACTTATTGCAAAAATCTAATAGTCATCAAAAACAAAGCACTACGCGCATGCTCCTAGGGGGATAGATTGGTAGGAAAAGACCATCGCTCGTCCCCGACCGCCACTCATAAGGATGACAATCAAAGAACACCTCATGTTTCAAATTTGTTACACAATGGTTACCATACGTGCATGCTACGGGACTTGCAAACTCTAACACAAGTATTTCTCAAATTCACAATTACTCAACTAGCACAACTCTAATATCACCATCTTCATATCTCAAAACAATCATCAAGTATCAAACTTCTCATAGTATTCAATGCACTCTATATGGAAGTTTTTATTATACCCATCTTGGATGCCTATCATATTAGGACTAATTTCATAACCAAAGCAAATTACCATGCTATTCTAAAGACTCTCAAAATAATATAAGTGAAGCATGAGAGTTCATCTATTTCTTAAAAATAAAGCTACCACCATGCTCTAAAAGGATATAAGTGAAGCACTAGAGCAAATGACAAACTACTCCGAAAGATATAAGTGAAGATCAATGAGTAGTCGAATAATTATGCAACTATGTGAAGACTCTATAACATTTAAGAGTTTCAGATCTTGGTATTTTATTCAAACAGCAAGCAAAACAAAAGAAAATAAAATGACTCTCCAAGCAAAACACATATTATGTGGTGAATAAAAATATAGCTCCAAGTAAAGTTACCGATGAACAAAGACGAAAGAGGGGATGCCATCCGGGGCATCACCAAGCCTAGGCTCTTGGTTGTCCTTGAATATTACCTTGGGGTGCCTTGGGTATCTCCAAGCTTAGGCTCTTGCCAGTCCTTATTCCACAGTCCATCGAATCTTTACCCAAAACTTGAAAACTTCACAACACAAAACTCAACAGAAAACTCGTAAGCTCCGTTAGTATAAGAAAATAAATCACCACTTTTGGTACTGTTGTGAACTCATTATAAATTCATATTTGTGTAATATCTACTGTATTCCAACTTCTCTATGGTTCATACCCTCCGATACTACTCGTAGATTCATCAAAATAAGCAAACAACACATAGAAAACAGAATCTGTCAAAAACAGAACAGTCTGTAGTAATCTGTATCAAACGTATACTTCTGGAACTCCAAAAATTCTGAAATAAATTTTTGGACCTGAGGAATATGTCTATTAATCATCTGCAAAAGGAATCAACCTAAAATAACTTTCCAGTAAAACATGGAAGCTAATCTCATGAGCGCTAAAGTTTCTGTTTTTTTTACAGCAAGATCACAAAGACTTCACCCAAGTCTTCCCAAAGGTTCTACTTGGCACAAACACTAATTAAAACATAAAACCATATCTAACCAGAGGCTAGATGAATTATTTATTACTAAACAGGGGCAAAAGTCAAAGAACAAAGATAAAAATTGGGTTGCCTCCCAACAAGCGCTAACGTTTAACGCCCCTAGCTAGGCGTGATGATTTCAATGATGCTCACATGAAAGATAAGAATTGAAACATAAAGAGAGCATCATGAAGAATATGACTAGCACATTTAAGTCTAACCCACTTCCTATGCATAGGGATTTTGTGAGCAAATAACTTATGGGAACAATAATCAACTAGCATAGGAAGGCAAAACAAGCATAGCTTCATGATTTTCAACACCTAGAGAGGGAACTTGATATTATTGCAATTCCTACAAGCATATGTTCCTCCCTCATAATAATTTTCAGTAGAATCATGAATAAATTCAAAAATATAACCGTCACATAAAGCATTCTTTTCATGATCTACAAGCATAGAAATTTTATTACTCTCCACATAAGAAAATTTCTTCTCATGAATAGTAGTGGGAGTATCATAAGAAACTCGAATACTATAAATTGTTTCCACATTAAAAGAGTAATGTTCAGAAATAGCGTAATCATAATCATGACAAGTTTTATAAATATAATCATCACTACTTCTTATAGCATAAGTGTCATCACAATAATCATCATAAATAGGAGGCATGCTTTCATCATAATAAATTTGCTCATCAAAACTTGGGGGACAAAAAATATCATCTTCATCAAACATAGCTTCCCCAAGCTTGTGGCTTTGCGTATCATTAGAATCATGGGTATTCAAAGAATTCATACCAATAACATTGCAATCATGCTCATCATTCACATATTTTATGCCAAGCATTCTATGTAATTCTTCTTCTAGTACTTGAGCACAATTTTCCTTCCCATCATTTTCACGAAAGACATTAAGAAGATGAAGCATATGAGGCACCCTAAATTCCATTTTTTTATAGTTTTCTTTTATAGACTAAACTAGTGATAAAACAAGAAACTAAAAGATTCGGTTGCAAGATCTAAGGATATACCTTCAAGCACTCACCTCCCCGGCAACGGCGCCAGAAAAGAGCTTGATGTCTACAACACAATCTTCTTCTTGTAGACGTTGTTGGGCCTCCAAGTGCAAAGGTTTGTAGGACAGTAGTAAATTTCCCTCAAGTGGATGACCTAAGGTTTATCAATCAGTGGGAGGCGTAGGATGAAGATGGTCTCTCTCAAACAACCCTGCAACCAAATAACAAAGAGTCTCTTGTGTCCCCAACACACCCAATACAATGGTAAACTGTATAGGTGCACTAGTTCGCCGAAGAGATGGTGATACAAGTGCAATATGGATGGTAGATATAGGTTTTTGTAATGTGAAAATATAAAAACAGAAAGGTAACTAATGATAAAAGTGAGCACAAATGGTATTACAATGTGTTGAAACAAGGCCTAGGGTTCACTTTCACTAGTGCAAGTTCTCTCAACAATAATAACATAATTAGATCATATAACTATCCCTCAACATGCAACAAAGAGTCACTAATAGCGGAGAACAAACGAAGAGATTATTGTAGGGTACGAAACCACCTCAAAGTTATCCTTTCTGGTCGATTTATTCAAGAGTCTGTTGTAAAATAACACGAAGATATTCTTTCCGTTCAATCTATCATAGAGTTTGTACTAGAATAACACCTTAAGACACAAATCAACCAAAACCCTAATGTCACCTAGATACTCCAATGTCACCTCAAGTATCCGCGAGTATGGTTATACGATGTGCATGACACAATCTCAGATTCATCTATTCAAACCAACACAAAGTACTTCAAAGAGTGCCCCAAAGTTTCCACCGGAGAGTCAAGACGAAAATGTGTGCCAACCCCTATGCATAAGTTCACAAGGGCACTGAACCCGCAAGTTGATGACCAAAACATACATCATGTAGATCACGTGAATATCCCATTGTCACCACAGGTAAGCACATGCAAGACATACATCAAGTGTTCTCAAATCCTTAAAGACTCAACCCGATAAGATATCTTCAATGGGAAAACTCAATCCATTACAAGAGAGTAGAGGGGGAGAAACATCATAAGATCCAACTATAATAGCAAAGCTCGCGGTACATCAAGATCCTGCCAAATCAAAAACACGAGAGAGAGATCAAACACATAGCTACTGGTACATACCCTCGGCCCCGAGGGTGAACTACTCCCTCCTCATCATGGAGGACGCCGGGATGATGAAGATGGCCACCGCAGAGGGATTCCCCCCTTCGGCAGGGTGCCGGAACGGGCCTAGATTGGTTTTCGGTGGCTATAGAGGCTTGCGGCGGCGGAACTCCCGATCTAGGTTATGTTCTGGAGGTTTCTGTATATATAAGAGGTTTTGGCGTCGGGAACAAGTCAGGAGGGTCTCCGTGCTATCCACGAGGTAGGGAGGTGCGCCCAGGGGGGTGGGCGCACCCCCACCCTCGTGGGCAGCTCGGGACTTTTCTGGCCCAACTCTTTTACTCCATGGCCTTCTTCTGGTCCAAAAATTAAGTTCCGTGAAGTTTCAGGTCAGTTGGACTCCGTTTGGTTTTCCTTTTCTACGAGACACAAAAACAAGGAAAAAACAGAAACTGGCACTGGGCTCTAGGTTAATAGGTTAGTCCCAAAAATCATATAAAATAGCATAAAATGCATATAAAACATCCACGATGGATAATATAATAGGATGGAACAATAAAAAATTATAGATACATTGGAGATGTATCACTCGCCAAGGAGGCTGGCAGCACCGTCACCATGGAGGATGAGGCCGACGCGGCCGCGGATGAGAAAGAGCTCGCCGGATGGCGGAGTCTGCTGGGGAGGCTAGCAGCACTGGTGCCGGGGCCCCTCTCATTCAAGACGTGGTCGAGGAGTCGACCGAAGAAGAGGCCGAGGCTGTCGACCCCTCGGCCACAGGGAAGAGGCGCGTCCTACGGCGGGCCAGCTCCGGCGAGCCGGTCCAGCCCGCCAGGACCACGCAGCAGCAACCGGTCCAGGAGCAGTCCGTGCGCCAGATGAGAGCCGCGGCGACGAAGGCCGCGACAACAAAGAAGGCGGTGAAAACCGCGGTGGCAAAGAAAAAGGCGGCCGCTTCCTCCTCATCCAAGTGGCGCCGGACCCCATCCCCTTCTCCTTCTCCTTCGGATGGCACCTCGAAGGTTATTTTTGACCTCGGGTCCTTTAGCCCGAAGAGGAAAAGGAGGCTAGTGGAAGAGGAGGCGGAGGACGAGTAAGCACTTATCCCTCCATCATCTCTTGACCCTACACCTGTGCTATCCTCCTTTAACTTGATGTTATCCTCACAGGGACACGGAGACGTTGGCGCAGATGGTGGCGAAGAGGGCCAGGGCCTCGACGGGCGACAAGCCCCCAACAAACACTTCGTGCACGCCGGAGTTGGTTGTGGTTAGTCCGGACGACAGCCCCCGATGCAACCCCCGCTTCAGCCCCCAACGTGTGTTCACTACTCACTTCCCGTCGGTGTGCGTTGGGGCACGATCCCTTGGTGCTAATCTTGCCGGGTTCGTAGGAGGAGAGCGGCAGCAGGAGAAGCCACTGAGGGCCACCCCCAACACACCGCCCCCGTCAACCACACCGCCCAGAGGGGCGTCCCCGACAAGGGCACTAAGCACCGAGCCCACACGCACGAAGGAGGAGGAGGTGAACTTGGGCGGCAGTGGCTCCACCCGGGAACCGAACGCCCGCCCGGGGAGGGGAACACTTCTTCCCAGCTTGGCGCAGGTACGTGGCCTGCCTCCTGTCCCCGTCTTTTCTTCTTCTTGAACCTTGATTTTGGCCCCATCTCATTCTCCTTCTTGGTATCCAGACCCTCCCTCGGCGGACCAGGAGGACATTAATACCGTCATCGAGGAGGTCGCCAAGGACGCCGAGGCCGAGGCTGACAAGATTGCTACCGGGGAGGCCGCCAAGGGGCCTGCCGGGGAGGCCGGCAAGGCCGCTGCCGAAGAGGCTAGCAAGGGGCCTGCCGGGGAGGGGGTGGCTGACGACCAACCTTCCTCCCCTCCAGCCCCTGTCCTAGGAAAGTACTTGAAGGTGGGCCACGACCTGTTCGTCCATCTCCCAGGGATGGCGAGCACCAGGGCGCCAACCGAGGGGGAGGTGTTTGACGACGAGGCGCTCGCCACCGCTGGGCTTCAGGTTGTTGATGAACCGAGCACCGGCGATGGCGGTTCCCAAGAGGAGCATCTTCTCCGGGCCATGAGCGTCAACTTCCAGAAGCTCCAGGTGCTCCACCGTGCCCGCCTAGACAAGGCGAAATCCAAGATGGCGGCAGCAGACAAGGCGAAGGTGGATTTTGAGGAGCGCGCCGCTCAGACGAAGGTCTGGTTCCGCGAGACTCGGGAAGAACTGAAGACTGCCCATGGTGAGCTAGCTGAGCGCAAACGTGAGCTCATCCTGAAGCAGGCTGACGTCGAGAAGGCCTGGGAGGTGGCGAAGGAACAGGCCACCAAGGACGAGGCCGCTCGGCAACAGCAGCAGGCTCTGCTGAACTCCCAAGAGGAGGACCTTGCCACCCGTGAGGAGGCGCTGGCTGCCACACTCCGTGGCAAGGATGAGGAGATCGAGAAGCTCGTCGTGCAGCGGACCAGGAGCTGGGGCAGAGGCACAAGGAGGCACTCGATGCTCAGGCCCTAGTCCATGCCGGCAAGCTGAAGGAGCTGGAGCTGGAGCGGGAGGAGCTGAAGAAGAGAGTCTCGGCGTTGACGGAGGAGAGGGACGCGGCCAACCGCACTCTGGCAGATGCGCAAGTCACCATCTCCGACAAGGCCAAGCTGCTCTCTGAGGCTAACGACTCCATCAACGATCTGAGTTGAAGCTGGAGGGCTTGGAGCGGAAGCTTTCAGAGGCCGGGACTCGTGAGGAGACCGTGAACAAGGCCCTGGAGGACGAGAAGCGGCTGCGGAGGGATGGCGCTGCCGAGTACGAGGAGTACACAAAGGGCGTAAACCTCTGGATCAGCCGTCTCTTCGACGTCGCCGGAAAGATCACCACGAAGCTGGCTGCCATGGGGATGCCGAACGTCAGGTACTCCCAGGAGCCGAACATGAGCCCCAACGCCAGGCAGACCCTGTTCTTCGAGGGCGTCCTCGACGCCCTGGAGCAGTTCCGTTCCAACCAAGCGACCTCGCTGGCCAATGAGGCCCGGAAGCTCTGCCGAGGCGCCCTGGCCAAGGTCCTAACCAAGGTGGCGTACTAGAATCCCAACGTAACCTTTGCCGACACGCTGGAGAGCTTGCCGGAGGACGTGGACCTCGCGGCGCTTGAAGAGCGTAGCGAGCCCATCATCAGCCACGTCGATGGAGTCAGGAGGGTGGAGGGCCAGCACCGAGACTAGGCACCCCGTTCCTCATTGCCGCCGCGAGTTCATGACCAAGACGATTTTATCTTAAGTTAGAACCGCAGCAACAATTGATGTAATATAACTCTACAGTACTTTAAGATGAAACATGCTATCTTCCTGTATTAATCTTTCTGTGTATGTATGTACCCTACGCCTAGTAGTATAGGTTCGCCGGTGCGTAAACCCATGCTATGGCGCCTTGAGGACGGAGCATTAGCAGCCTGCCGGGAGGTACCTGCTGCCGGACAAACCACCTTGCCGTTCTCAGCGCGGCCACTTAAACTGTTGGGCGGACTCGAAACAGAGCAAGGGCGGTGCTAATAGCGGGCAGGCCACCTTGCCATCCTCAGCGCGTGCGCTTGAACTGTCGAGCGGATTCGAAACAGAACAAGGGCGTTGCCAATCGCGGAAGGGTCCCATTGTGTGCAGGTTTTCCGTACAAAGAGCAAGATCTTTCGAGGAGCATAACCTTATATTAAGAAGAATTGCTTCAAATTATGCGTGACTTAGCTTTTTGTGGCCACATGGTTGGTCGTTGCAGCCGCGGACGGCACTAGAGTGCGGTTGATTGACATCGCCTTCTCTTCTCGGGCCATGGCAACGAGGTAGTCGGTAAGTTGACTCCAAAACCGGATTTTCACAGCTCGCGCCCCCTACCTGGCGCGCCAAAGATGTCGGTGGAAACGGCACCAATGGGATCACGGGGAATCCCTTCTACGGTTGGCGGGCGCGGGGCTATGGAAAGAGCGGGTTTAGAAGATCAACACGGGGAATTTATCCAGGTTCGGGCCGCAAGTGATGCGTAATAGCCTACTCCTGCTGGTTTGTGTTTATCTGGTATTCTTGGACTAGCTACAAAGCATGCGGGGTCCAAAAAGTCCGAATCCTCCTCGAGTATGCCTCGGGCCTCCTTTTATAGCCAAAGGGGGTCGCCACAGTGACACACACGAGGTGGAAAGTTTGTACTGTATACATGTCTATCGCCAGGCACCATAGGACAAACGCATTTAATGCGCTGCCGACGTGCCCTCTCACTTTATTGGGGACGGCAAGGAAACTCGCCCCGTCCGCCGCCGCTTCGCCTCGCTCTGACGCGCGTCCAGGTTGATTAGGCGTGCAACACCACGCTGGCTGGCTGGCTACTGAGTTGGTGCGGTGGCAGATTCTTCACGAAGATCTACATGCCACAACGTAGGTGCTTGCTGAGTTGGCCTGGAAGCTGCACGTCGCCACGCAGGTGCCTGCCTTGTTGGCGGGTTGACTGCTGTGTTGGAACGGCGATGGAGCCTTGACAGGTGGGGGCCTGGCTATGGCCCCGCAGATGTCTCCAGCAAGGGTCTTACCGGGGCCCCGGCAAGGGCCTTGCCGGGGTCTCTCAGGCGTCCCCGGAAAGGGTCTTGCCGGGGGTTTCTGTCTTCTGGTTCTCATCTTGTATTGTATGTCCTTGGTCTTCACAAAGATCTGCATTCCACCATGCAGGCGCCTCCTGAGCCTTGGTTCCAATGTTGTTGATGGTGTCGGAACTCTTAGGCTCAAGGGTGGCGGCTCTGTGATACATCTCCAACGTATATATAATTTTTGACAGTTCCATGCTATATTATATTCTGTTTTGGATGATTAATGGGCTTTGTTATACACTTTTATATTATTTTTGGGACTAACCTATTAACCGGAGGCCCAACCCAAATTGTTGTTTTTGCCTATTTCAGTGTTTCGCAGAAAAAGAATATCAAACGGAGTCCAAACGGAATGAAACCTTCGGGAACGTGATTTTCGGAACAAACGTGATCCAGAGGACTTGGACCCTGCGTCAAGAAAGCAACCAGGAGGGCACGAGGTAGGGGGGCGCGCCTACCCCCCTGGGCGCGCCCTCCACCCTCATGGGGCCCACGTTGCTCCACCGACGTACTTCTTCCTCCTATATATACCTACGTAAACCAATAGAAGTATCCACGAAAACCTAATCCCACCGCCGCAACCTTCTATTCCCGTGAGATCCCATCTTGGGGCCTTTTCCGGCGACCTGCGGGAGGGGGCATTGATCATGGAGGGCTTCTACATAAACACCATAGCCTCTCCGATGATGTGTGAGTAGTTTACCTCAGACCTTTGGGTCCATAGTTATTAGCTAGATGACTTCTTCTCTCTCTTTGGATCTCAATACAAAGTTCTCCATGATTCTCATGAAGATCTATTCGATGTAATATTCTTTTGCGGTGTGTTTGTTGAGACCGATGAATTGTGGGTTTACGATCAAGTTTATCTATGAAAAATATTTGAATCTTCTCTGAATTATTTTATGTATGATTGGTTATCTTTGCAAGTCTCTTCGAATTATCAATTTGGTTTGGCCTACTAGATTGATCTTTCTTGCAATGGGAGAAGTGCTTAGCTTTGGGTTCAATCTTGCGATGTCCTTTCCCAGTGACAGCAGGGGCAGCAAGGCACGTATTGTAATGTTGCCATGGAGGATAACAAGATGGGGTTTATTTCGTATTGCATGAGTTTATCCCTCTACATCATGTCATCATACTTAAAGCATTACTCTGTTCTTATGAACATAATACTCTAGATGCATGCTGGATAGCGGTCGATATGTGGAGTAATAGTAGTAGATGCAGGCAGGAGTCGGTCTACTTGTCACGGACGTGATGCCTATATACATGATCATACCTAGATATTTTCATAACTATGCTCAATTCTATCAATTGCTCAACAGTAATTTGTTCGCCCACCATAATACTTATGCTCTCGAGAGAAGCCATTAGTGAAACCTATGGCCCTCGGGTCTATTTTCCATCATATTAATCTTCCAACACTTAGCTATTTTTATTGCCTTTTATTTTACTTTGCATCTTTATTACAAAAATACCAAAAATATTATCTTATCATATCTATCAGATCTCACTTTCGTAAGTGACCGTGAAGGGATTGACAACCCCTTTATTGCGTTGGTTGCGAGGTTTTTATTTGTTTGAGTAGGTCCGAGGGACTTGAGCATGGCCTCCTACTGGATTGATACCTTGGTTCTCAAAAACTGAGGGAAATACTTACGGTGATTTACTGGATCACCCTTTCCTCTTCAAGGGAAAACCAACGCAGTGCTCAAGAGGTAGCACTCTGCTGGTCTTGGGCAAGTTGCCTCGGCAAGGCCCTTGCCGGGGCTTCGTAAGCTGCCCCCGGCAAGGCTCCTACCGGGGAGAGCCCACCTTGTCCCTCTGCTCCTCGCGCCTTTGGCTTGGCGCTGCTATGGTAGTCTTGTGTCTTTTCTTCCTCTTCTATCCTGCCAAGCGCAGCCGCAGGCGTGTAGCTGCGACTGCCCGCGCACAAGTAAAGGGTTACAAAAAGGACCCCTACTTTTGTACACCGACACTATGACAATCTATAGTAGCATTGACAATGTTCAAAAATGGTCTACCAAAGATAATGGGACAAAAGTCATCTTGTGGGGAACCAAGAACTAAACAATCAGTAGGGTATTTTATTTTCCCACACAAGACTTCAACATCTCTAACAATCCCAAGTGGTGTGACAGTGTCTCTATTAGCTAGCTTAATAGTAACATCTATGTCTTCTATTTCAGCGGGTGATATGTCATTCATAATTTCTTGGTATAAGTGATACGTCCATTTTGCATCATGTTTTCCTACTGTTATTTATATTGTTTTTATCCATAATAATGCTTTTTGGTGTAATTCTAATGCCTTTTCTCTCATAATATGCAAGGTTCAACCAAAGAGGGAGAATTCGCCAGCTGGAAATCTGGACTTGGAAAAGCTACGTCAGGACACCTATTCTGCACAACTCCAAATGATCTGAAACTTCATGAGGAATTTTTATGGAATAAATAAGAAATACTGGAGCAAATAACTATCGGAGGGGGGCCACGTGGTGAGCACAAGACACCAGGGCACGCCAGGCCCCCCTGGCGTGCCCTGGTGAGTTGTGCTCAGCCCAGACCACCTCCGGTGCCCATCTTCTGGTATATAAGTCATTTTTACCGAGAAAAATAAGGGGAGGACTTTCAGGACGAAGCGCCGCTGTCTCGAGGTGGAACTTGGGCAGGAGCACTTTTGCCCTCCGACGAAACGATTTCGCCAGGGGAACTTCCCTCCCGGAGGGGGAAATCATCGTCATCATCATCATCATCATCACCAACAACTCTCCCATCTTGGGGAGGGCAATCTCCATCGACATCTTCAACAACACCATCTCCTCTCAAACCCTAGTTCATCTCTTGTGTTCAATCTTTGTACCAGAACTATAGATTGGTACTTGTGGGTGACTAGTAGTGTTGATTACATCTTGTACTTGATTACTATATGGTTTATTTGGTGGAAGATTATATGTTCAGATCCAATATTCTATTTAATACCCCTCTGATCTTGAGCATGATTATCATTTGTGAGTAGTTACTTTTGTTCTTCAGGTCACGGGGGAAATCTTGTTGCAAGTAATCATGTGAACTTTATATGTGTTCGATATTTTGATAGTACTAGACCATGATGGCGCGCGTTGCCGTGCCCGTATATTTTTCCAGTAGAATGATAGGAACATTTGTAAGTATAGAGGCCCAAAACATGCGGGATAAGTTTGTAAAGATGATATATGTATTAGAGATTAACAAAAGGGCAAATTGTAGTCGTTGATAGTAAAGGAGTGCAGAGTCGTAACAGCATAACACCACTGCTCTGCAGACAACGATACCATTCATACTTGACAATATTTTTATCAGCCAATATTATGTGTATCAATAGAACAAGGATATATACAGAAGAAACACTCTTTGTAAGTCAAGACCCCAAAATTTTGTTGACTCTCACCCTACGGTTGGATGGACAACACTCATATTGTAAGCAAGATCGCACTTCATACATCAAGGTCATGACAATTAAATATTGCATATATGGCCTAATTTCTTCCATTACCTCCAATTAAAAAAATAGAATAAGGTGTTTCTCAAATTGGAAACTTGCATAACATCAGTATGTCGTGGAGAGAATGGCAAGGCTTCCACCATGATGGACCATGTTGCCTTGCCCATACTTTTCAATGATACAATAATCGATAAGCTTGTAAATAAATGGAAATGAAAGCAAGCATAAAACTATAGAGATATAAAATGGACTAAAACAAGTTACTTCATAGAAGTTTTCCATTTCCTTTAAATACAAGGTACTCCAACCAGTAGTAAGTAATAACACAAAAGAGAAAAATACTGAGCTGGGAGGTCTATTTTTTATAATTGTATATGTCCATCTATACATCGAGTTGATTTATACCGCCATTGAACTATGAATATACTCCAAAGCACATGGAGTATGAATATAGTTCAAAACACATATGAAAGTTAAACCATGATCGGAGCAGCACTGGCCTTCACCGATTGGAGGAATGGCAGATTGTGAAGAATCAAACATTATTTTGCAGGAAACGGGAACAAACATCATTGTAAGGATGAACTAAAGCCAAGCAGCTGGATGGAAAACTATGGTTTCGCGTAGTACACTACTTCATGACAAGTCCACAATTGCCGAATCTTAATTCCAAGCGTACATTTCATTATAAGATGTATGCATATACCTCCGCTCAATGATCATTATACTAATTTCCACATAGAAGTGAAGTTTTGCTAATTTTACATGGACTGAGATTTTGTTCAGTCGAGATCCATTTCCAAAAGGTGCAAACTCTAGAAGTAGCATCAAACATTATTTCTTACACTTGAGAAAGTCAAAGATATATAGAAAATGTTTCACAAGTGCCAAGCCAAACCTAAGTTATGCTCATGTCATAATCAAGTAGGAGTATCCAGAGAATGCAGATTACATAGCAAGGATATTCATGTTAATGTTTACATGGTTGTTGGTTTGTGGTCTTCCATTGCAACTTTGGAACAAAAAAATAATTATCAATTTTTCAAACATACACCCTGATCTCCTTACTATTTGCTAGTTGGCAGAACTCATATAGTACACATTTACATTGATGGCTGTATGCATATGTTTATGTTTTTGGTTCGTTAATTGATTTCTATGCTCTCAGCTCTATTATATCAAGATTATGGTCTAAACCAGATGATGTACGATTCAACTAAGAATGGCACGAGGGAGTCTTATAATCTACAATGAAGATTATTAGATTGCTTGCTTATTTTAGATGAACATAATAACCTTGTAGGCAGTGCTTAAAATATGGAGGGACATAAAGTTTTAAATGAGTTAAACATTACAACATTGTTAATCCACCCAAGAATACGTAGACAAATAGGAGATGTTCAGCAAATCATAGAGCCGGCACAGATCGCCCCAACAGTGACAAGATAGATAGGCAAAACATAGAAGGACAAAAGTAAGATAGCTTATTTGAATGATAGGGAGATCACATCTCGGACAAATTAAGATAGCTTACTTGCAAGACTGGAGATCCTTTCATCCCAAATAAATCATCTCTCCGCTGATGGCTAGAATCTCGCTTCACAATCCAACAATCTAAAATTATCACGGAGGTGGCGGCTAGGAAGAAGGGATGATCGCCACCAAGACGGATGGAGATGGAGCTGAATGTGCGGTGGCACCATGGATCGAGATACCACCCTTGTTGAATGGACACCATCTTGTACCTTCACCGTCGATCCGAGAGCTCGCATGAGAAGGAACAATAGGTCAGATGAGACTATATGGACGCGTGTGGAGTAAATAAAGAGCACCAATGGATGTGCCTGCAATTATCCTTCGCCGGCAAGTGGCACACGTCGATCAGTTGCCATTAAAATCTTTTAACATCGGTTATTTACCTCCTTGATTTCCTGCAACTAATCACTGCTCATGCGGTGACCCTCTCGCCTGTATCGAATGGAAAAGGCATAGAATCGCCAGGCCAGCGAGGCATACATGGAACAGTTCACCCATACGCCTAAATAACCGACTGCGGATTTGTTATGTGAGCATCGGCCCAGCTTGTATAGCACTCGGTGTTCAGCACCAAAGCCCACACGAGATTGGAAGTACTCCCTCCATTTCTAAATATAAGTCTTTTTAGGTATTTCAATAAGGATTGGATACGAATGTATATAGATGTATGTTAGAGCATACATTCATTCATTTTATTTCGTATGTAGTCCATATTGGAATCTTTAAAAAGACTTATATTATGGGATGGAGGGAGTACATCCAAGGGTCAGAAACGTATAGAAGTTAAGATAGAATGGCTGAACACGTTGACAACCAGATCTCCCTAGATTAAGCAAGGTTTATGTGAGAGGAAATTATTTGTATACCTCGGAGAAGCTGCTGCAGTATAATTACAATTTGGGTAAATGGGAAACAAATTCAGTTTCTGTTGGGCTTTAATTCTTGTGGCACTTTATGATAAGACGAACAACCTCTTGTCTGATGCCACCTCTAAAACAAAAACAGTTATGCAATTAGTCCAGGGCGTTTCTGTAGGGATGAGTTGGGTAAGAAATCACATGCACTCAACAGAACTTGAAGGTTTCCCACGCACAAGTGCTCACTGTCAATTGACTCTAGTCAGTTTTAGTCCTAAACTACAAAAAAAACGAGAATAAGATTGCACTCAACTTTGACAACTTCAGGTTCAGATTTCTTGAAAGTTCTTGATCATCTTCTGTTGCCATCCACATATAAGGCCCCGCTTGGATTGTCAGTTGCCTCCCAAATACCTCCGTAATCGATACAAACCTCCAGCCCTCATTTCTATTCCAGACGGAAAATACACTGCGGCTGGTAATTTACACCTGTAAATTAAATCCGGGTGTATAAACTTACACCGAATCCAAGCAGGGCCTAAAAAAGTTAGATGTAGAATAAACTTGGTGCAGATGAAGGAACGTGTCCAGCGGCGTACCTCTGACCGGGTGCTCGAGCGAGGTTGGATCTGGCAGCAACACTCCCAAGGACAACAAATGCTGTGTCGGAAAAATCAGGTACTGGCTCCCGTGGTGTGGTGCCGCAACCGGCCTGAGGTGGAGCTCGTCGCCATCATGAGAGAAGACAGGAAAAGGAGAGGGTGGCCGAGGAATGAGGCACGAGGATCTGCGAGCCAAAGGGAAAGACAGTGATGGCGGCGGAAAGGTCGTGGGCGAGAGAGGAGAGATCCGGAGTGGGAATCGAACGAGACTACGAGAGAGGCGAGAGGTCGAGGTCGTCGTAAAGAAACGAGAGGGCTTTGATTTTGTTTCGGGAATAGCGGCCCGTACATATTTAGCCCAGGAGCAGCCCACGCGCGAGAGGAGGGGGTTGGACGGCCGCCAATTTTGTTCAGGAGCATCGCCCAGCCTGTAGAAGCTGTCGGTGGATTGAAGTTGCATCCAACGGCTAGAAATGCTAAGAATTGTAGATCCGACGGTCAAAACGGTGATGGCCTGAGAGGGCTCGATTAGTGTTCAGTTTTAATGTATCTAAATGTATATTGTGATTCCCTTAGTGGTGTCATGTGAATGTCGACTACATGACACTTCACCATATTGGGGCCTAAGGGAATGCATTGTGGAGTAGTTATTAGATGATGGGTTAGAGTGATGAAGCTTAAACCCTAGTTTATGCGCTATTCCGTAAGGGACCGATTGGATCCAAAAGTTTAATGCTATGGTTAGAATTTATTCTTAATACTTTTCTCGTAGTTGCGGATGCTTGAGAGGGGTTAATCATAAGTAGGAGGTTTATTCAAGTAAGAAAATCACCTAAGCACCGGTCCACCCACATATCAAATTATCAAAGTAGCGAACACAAATCAAACCAACATGATGAAAGTGACTAGATGAAACTCCCGTGTACCCTCAAGAACGCTTTGCTTATCATAAGAGACAATTTTGGCCCGTCCTTTGCCTCAAAAGGATTGGGCTACCTTGCTTCACTTTTGCTACTATTATCGTTACTTGCTCATTACAAATTATCTTGCTATCAAACTGCTCGTTACGTATAATTTCAGTGCTTGCAGACATTACCTTGCTGAAAACCGATTGTCATTTCCTTCCGCTCCTCGTTGGGTTCAACATTCTTACTTATCGAAAGGACTACAATTGATCCCCTATACTTGTGGGTCATCAAGCCTCTTTCTGGCGCTGTTGCCGGGGAGTGAAGCGCTCTTGGTAAGTGGAAATTGGTAAGGAAAAAATTATTACCACGTGCTGAAATTTATTGTCACTTGTTACTATGGAGAACAATCATTTGAGGGGTTTGTTCGGGATATCTTCACCTTGACCAGAACCACAATTAGTCACCCCTCAACCCACTGCACCTACTGAAAATATTGAATATGAAATTCCTTTGGGTATGATAGAACAACTGCTAGCTAATCCTTATGCAGGAGATGGAACCGAATATCCTGATATGCACTTGATATATGTGGAAGAAATTTGTGGATTATTTAAGCTTGCAGGTTTACCCGGAGATGAAGCTTAGAAGAAGGTTTTCCCTTTATCTTTGAAGGGAAAACCATTGGCATGGTATAGGCTATACGATGATATTGGACCTTGGAATTGGAATCAATTAAAATTGGAGTTTCACCAAAAAAATTATCCTATGCATCTAGTTCATCGTGATTGGAATTATATATATAATTTTTGGCCTCATGAAGGAGAAATTATCGCTCTAGCTTGGGGGAGGCTTAAGTCAACGTTATATTCATGTCCCATCCATGAGCTCTCAAGAGAAATTATTATTCAGAATTTTTATGCTTGGCTTTCTCATAATGATCGATCCATGCTCGATACTTCTTGTACCGGTTCCTTTATGAAGAATAATATTGAATTCCGGTGGGATCTTCTGGAAAGAATTAAACGCAACTTTGAAGATTGGGAACTCGACAAAGGTAAATAGTCAGGTAGTAAGCTTAAGTTTGATTGTGTTAAATATTTTATGAATGCCGACATTTTTCAAAAGTTTAGCACTAAATATGGACTTGACTCTGAGATAGTAGCCTCCTTTTTTGAATCTTTTGCTACTCATGTTGATCTCCCTAAGGAGAGTTGGCTTAAATATCACCCACCTATTAAATAAGAAATTAAAGAACCGGTAATAGCTAAAGACGAATCTATTATTTATAATGTTGATCCAGTTGTTCCTACTACTTTTATTGAAAACCCACCTTTCCTAGTTAGGATGAAGGAACATGCTAAAGTTTCAACTGTCTTCAATAAAAGTTATATTAGAACACCTAAACCACTCGAACAAATCAAGGTAGAACCTAGTTTTGCTATGGTTAAGAATCTCCTGGTTGAAAATATAGATGGGCATGTTATTTACTTCTGTGATGAAGCTGCTTGAATTGCCAAACCGGATGAAAAAGATAAACATAGACCCGTTGTTGGCATGCCCGTTGTCTCGGTAAAACAAGAGATCACTGTTATCATGGTTTATGCGACATAGGTGCTAGCATGAGTGCTATTCCTTTTACTTTATATCAAATTATGAATGACATAGCACCCGCTGAAATAGAAGACATAGATGTTACTATTAAACTTGCTAAGAGAGATACCATCACACCGCTTGTGATTGTTAGAGATGTTGAAGTCTTGTGTGGGAAAATAAAATACCCTACTAATTTTCTTGTTCTTGGTTCCCACAAGATGACATTTGTCAAATTATCTTTGGTAGACCTTTCTTGAACATAGTTAATGCTAAAATAGATTGTGAGAAACAAACTGTCAGTGTTAGCTTTGGTGATGAGTCTCATGAGTTCAATTTTTCCAATTTTAGTAGAAAGCATCATAAGAAAGAATTGCCTAGTAAGGATGAAATAATTGGTCTTGCTTCTATTGCTGTACCTCCTACTGATCCACTTGAATAGTATTTGCTGGACCATGAAAATGATTCACATATGCATGAAAGAAATGAAATAGATAAGATTTTCTTTGAACAACGTCATCTGCTTAAGCACCATTTGCCAATTGAAACTCTAGGAGGTCCTCGTCCACCTAAAGGTGATCATGTGTTTGAATTAAAACAATTGCCAGACACCTTGAAATATGCTTATCTTGATGAGAAGAAGATATATCCTGTTATTATTAGTGCTAACCTTTCAAAATATGAAATAGAAAGATTATTGAAAGTTCTAAGGAAGCATCGAGCTACTATTGGATATACTCTTGATGATTTTAAGGGCATTAGTCCCACTCCATGTCAGCACAAGATTAATGGAACCTGATGCTAAACCCGCTGTTGATCACCAAAGTTGGTTAAATCCGAAGATGAAAGAAGTGGTAAGAATGGAAATATTAAAACTTCTGGAAGCAGGTATAATCTATCCTATAGCTGATAGTAGATGGGTAAGTCTTGTTCATTGTGTCCCTAAGAAAGGAGGTGTTACTATTGTTCCTAATGATAAAAATGAACTTATTCCTCAAAGAATTGTTACAGGCTATAGAATGGTAATTGATTTTAGAAAATTAAACAAAGCAACTAGAAAAGATCATTACCTGCTGCCTTTTATTGATCAAATGCTACAAAGATTATCTAAGCACACACATTTTTGCTTCCTTGATGGATATTCTGGTTTTTCACAAATACATGTTTCACAACCTGATCACGAAAAGAGCACTTTTACTTGTCCTTTTGGAACTTATGCTTATAGATGTATGCCTTTTGGTTTATGCAATGCAACTGCTACCATCCAAAGATGTATGACTGCTATATTCTCTGACTTTTGTGAAAAGAATGTTGAGGTTTTCATGGATGGATTTTCTATTTATGGGAAGTCATTTGATGACTGTTTAAGCAATCTTGATTGAGTTTTGCAGAGATGTGAGCAAACAAATCTTGTCTTGAATTGGGAGAAGTGCCACTTTATGGTTAACGAAGGTATTGTTTTGGGCCATAAAATTTCGAAAGAGGTATTGAGGTGGACAAAGCTAAGGTTGATGCAACTGAGAAAATGCCATGTCCTAAAGATATCAAAGGTATTCATAGTTTCCTTGGTCATGCTGGTTTCTATAGGAGATTTATCAAAGACTTCTCTAAAATTTCTAGGCCTCTTACAAATATTTTGCAAAAGGATATTCCTTTTGTTTTTTATGATGATTTTTAGAAGCCTTCGAAACACTAAAAAAAGCCTTAATTTCTGCACCTATTGTTCAACCACCTGATTGGAACTTGCCTTTTGAAATTATGTGTGATGCTAGTGATTATGTTGTTGGTGTTGTTCTAGGACAAAGAGTTGATAAGAAACTTAATGTTAATCACTATGCAAGTAAAACTCTAGACAGTGCACAAAGAAAGTATGCTACTACTGAAAAAGACTTTCTATCAGTGGTATTTGCTTGTGATAAATTTAGATCATATATTGTAGATTCAAAAGTAATTGTTCACACTGATCCTGCTGCAATAAAGTATCTTATGGAAAAGAAAGATGCCAAACCTAGGCTTATTCGATGGGTTCTCTTGCTACAAGAATTTGATTTGCATATCACTAATAGAAAAGGAGCAGAGAACCCCGTGGCTGATAACTTGTCTAGGCTTGAAAATATTCTTGATGACCCACAACCTATTAATGATAGTTTTCCTGATGAGAAACTAGCTACAATAAATGTTTCTCATAACACTCCTTGGTATGCTGACTATGATAATTACATTGTTGCTAAATACATACCACCTAGTTTCACATACCAACAAAAGAAAAAATTCTTCTATGATTTAAGACAGTACTTTTGGGATGACCCACATCTTTATAAAGACGGAGTAGATGGTATTATTAGACGTTGTGTACCTAAGCATGAACAGGGACAAATCCTACGGAAATGTCACTCTGAAGCTTATGGAGGACATCATGCGGGAGACAGAACTGCTCACAAGGTATTGCAATCTGGGTTTTATTGGCCTACTCTCTTCAAGGATGCTCGTAAGTTCGTCTTATCTTGTGATGAATGTCAAAGAATAGGTAATATCGGTAAGCGTCAAGAAACGTCTATGAAATATTCACTTGCTATTGAACCATTTGATGTTTGGGGATTTGATTACATTGGACCTTTTCCTTCTTCTAATGGGTATACTCATATTTTGGTTGTTGTTGATTATGTTACTAAGTGGGTAGAAGCTATTCCAACTAGTATTGTTGATCACAACACCTCTATTAAAATGCTTAAGAAGTTATTTTCCCAAGGTTTGGAGTCCCTAGATATTTAATGACTGATGGTGGTTCACACTTTATTCATGGTGCTTTCCGTAAAATGCTTGCCAAGTATGATGTTAACCATAGAATTGCATCACCCTATCATCCCCAGTCTAGTGGTCAAGTTGAACTTAGCAATAGAGAAATAAAATTAATTTTACAAAAGACTGTCAACAGGTCTCGGAAGAATTGGTCTAAGAAATTAGATGATGCACTTTGGGCTTATAGAATGGCCTATAAAAATCCTATGGGTATGTCTTCTTATAAAATGGTTTATGGGAAAGCTTGTCATTTATCTCTTGAGTTAGAACATAAAGCTTATTGGGCAATTAAAGAACTCAACTATGATTTCAAACTTGCTGGCGAGAAGAGGTTATTTGATATTAGCTCATTAGATGAATGGAGAACCCAAGCTTATGAAAATGCCAAGTTATTAGAAGAAAAGGTTGAAAGATGGCATGATAATAGAATCCAAAAGTGTGAGTTCAAAGTTGGAGAATATGTTCTTTTGTACAACTCTCGTTTCAGATTCTTTGCAGGAAAACTCCTCTCTAAATGGGAAGGACCCTATGTTATCAAGGAGGTTTATCGATCTGGAGCTATCAAAATAAATAATGCCGAAGGTACTAACCCGAAGGTTGTTAATGGGCAACAAATAAAACATTGTATCTCAGGTACGCCCATTAATGTTGAAAGTAATATTATCCAAACTATGACACCAGAAGAAAACATAAAAGAAACCTTCCGGAACACTCCAGAATCGTGACAAAGAGGAGGTACGTGACACGGCAAGTAAACGGACTCCAAAAATCTGCAAAAATATTTTCTGTCCGTTTTGGAATATAACAAAAATTAGGAAAATAAGAAACAACCAGGAAGGCACCCCTGGTGGGCACAAGACACCAGGCCCTGGTGTCTTGTGCCCACCAGGGGTGCCTTCCTGGTTGTTTCTTATTTTCCTTCTTATTTTCCTAATTTTTGTTATATTCCAAAACAGACAGAAAATATTTTTGCAGATTTTTGGAGTCCATTTACTAGTGCCCACCTCGGGTACCTTCCAGACTCCGTTTTTCTTCCGTTTGCTTGTTTCCCAAGATAAAATAATCTTTATATACCCCTGAACCTATTGACCTCCATATCGCGGAGAAATCTCCTGTTTACTTTTCCTTGCTGTTTTCTGACAGATCTAAAATTATTTCATCCCAAGACTCGGAGGGTGAGAGCTATGTTACGGATTATATCGCAAATCCTAAGGTTTATGGGGATGTGGAGCACTATAGCTGGACTTCGGAGGAAGAAGAAGACTATGATCCCAAAAGGGAGGAGCAGACAAGCTCAGACGAGGATGAAGCCCCATTGCCTCAAGCTGGGGACATGCACGTTGAATTTAAGAAGTCGAGTCTTCCCAACAAAGCAAAGAAGCCTAAGATCCATTTTATCCCCTTTCGTCTTTTGCAGGAAAATAAGTGGATTTATGCAAAAAGGTATTGGAGATTGAGCAGGAGATCGGTGAATTGAAGGAGGAGAATTCCATCCTCAAGCGTAAGCTGAGGAAGAAAGACAAGATCGCTACCACTTCATCACCACCACCTCCTTCTTCATCACCAAAATAAAATTGAGTATCGGGTATGGGCACTCCCCTTGGCTTGCGCCAAGCTTGGGGGAGGTGCTCCGGTATCGTATCACCTCCACTATCTTTCGCCTTTACCTCAGTTCGATCCATAGTTATCTTTTGCTTTAGCTGAATAAAAGTTTAGTTCAATCCTTTCTTTTAAAGAGTTTTCTTAGTGATCTATCCTTGTAATCATGTGCGGGATATATAATAAAGTTTAGTTTGAGTCTTGTTTTGTTTAGTTTCATGTTTCAATAAAAGGAAAGGAAATAAATGAAAAAGATCATATGCTAATCTTATGATAAGTAATGACATCACATAAGGAAAAGTATAAGTAGAAAATTTTATTGGAGATTGACAAACATAGCATTGGTCAATGATGCAATTCATGAAAGAATTAATAAGGGAAGAGAAGATTCACACGCAAATACACTACCAGTCTAGTGGTCAATGATTGTGAGCCCCCATCAAAATATTATATGCCAAAATTGTTGATGCTGGAAAAGGAAGGCAACATAATGATTTATGTTTGTTCATATTCACATAGAAGTTATATTGTCATAGATCCTTCAACATGTGGTGCTTGCCCACCATCTTTGCTAGCCAAAAATTCCGCACCTAGTAGAGATACTACTTGTGCAACCAAAAACCCTTAAACCCAAATCTTCTTTTCAAGAGTCCACCATACCTAGCTAAGGATTGAGTAAGATCCTTCAAGTAAGTTGTCATTGGTGCAATAAGGCAATAAAAATTGCTTATAAAACTGTTAGATCAATTAGTGTAAGAGAAAATTGAGCTTTGTACGAACTTGTGATGGCGAAGAATAAAAGCGACAGACTGCATAATAAAGGTTGCCATCACAAGGTGCAATATAATGTGACATTCTTTTGCACTAAGGGATTGAGCATGCAAACAAAAAGTGCATGGCAACCTCTGCTTCACTCTGCGAAGGGCCTATCTTTAACTTTTATGTATTTACTTTCATGCAAGAGTCAAAGTTTTTCTCTCTATTCCTTTTTATTTTTATCTTTTGGCAAGTATCATGTGGTGAGGAAAGATCTAGGCACATATATCCAGTTGGATATGGATAGCATGAGTTATTATTGTTGACATCACCCTTGAGGTGAATATGTTGGGAGGCAAAGTTATAAGCCCCTATCTTTCTGTGTGTCCGGTTGAAACGTTTTGCTCATGTGTATGCGGTGAGTCACTGGTGCGCGTTGGTCCTAAACAAACGGTTTTTAACCCCTTTCCACGACGACATTTGGAACCGTCGCCAAGTGAGTGTGGACGATAGGGGGGTCCTTCCCACACGGCCCAGAAACAGTCGGGGATATGCCCTCCTGGGACACACGTTCGGCAAAATGAGGTCATGTGCGACCGATGAGCACTCAAATACAGAAATACATACAGTAGAGCTAAAAAATACAATTATATGGTGAAATTGTTTTTGGTCGCAAGTACATCCCACAGAGTCAGTCCCCGCTAAACGTTTCCGTTCGTATGCACATCCCACACAGTTGCTCCAAGGAAAACGTTTCCGTTCACAGGTACATCACACATAAATTTTTCTCGTTAAATCATTTGCGTTATTGAATGTATCACACACGGTCCGTAGAAGAAACTGTGTGGCAAAGGTTGTCCATCACACACAATTTTTATGTGGTAAACGTTTGCGCAAGGTGGCCTAACGCAAACATTTTTGAAGAGAAAGTCGTGTGTGATTGTTCTTTCATCCAACACGGTTTATTCCTAGAAACTGTGTGTGTTGCCTGAGGTCATCGCCCACGGTATTTTTTCAACAACCGTTTGCAATAGCAAAACACAATTAGTAGGCTAATTCACCATTAGCAAGCTAATTATCCGATTATTCAGAATCCATTTATTAATCTAGTTGACATTTCATATTAAGAACACAATTTATTTCATTTCCATATTAAGGAAGCATAATTTCATAATTGAAATACTTCAGAGTACAACATGATATCGCTTCAGCACTCAGCTACCCCCATTACACAACTGCACCAGCAGCAAGTTCCACATGCAACATGTAGAACCTTTCGAAATTAGCATCATAGACGGTATATAGACAGATGCATATCATCTGGAAATCTGTTGAACCCGAAGGCGAATATTGAGCCTTCATTCATGTTGAAGGTCTTTGCAACTTTACGCCAGTGCATGTGGATGATTGACCGTTCGTCCTTCGTCCTCTTCAGGAACACTTCAATATTGAACCGTGGGTGTTGTATGAAAACCTTCCTCGCCTCCTGACCATAGAGGTGGTTTGAGAGGTAATCATCAGTGAACTGCTTTGGAAAGGCCTGAAAACAAGGATGTGCATAAATATCTTCTCTATATTGGAAATGGGGCAAAGGAATAAAAAAGGCAAGGTATAATAGTTAGTACCAACTTGTAGTGAACTGATGTCTTCTTCATTGTGCAGACAAAGATCTTGTTGTTTTTCGTCGCTAATTTCTTTATCGTAACAATCTTTCTGAGTTTCTTGATTTGGTTGATATTCATGGGCAACTCATTTCCCCATATGCAAAAAGGGTCGAACAGTGGGTCAAAACCTCTGACAGCAGGACCTACATGTGCAAGACTGTGACGCCCGGATAATTATGCTACAGTAATACCCTGCGAATGGTGCCATGTCACCCCGGTTACTGTTGCTAATCTCGCGTTGGATCAAAACTTTTCAAATCCAGAAATTTAAATAATGTCAATCATCAAACTTTTCAAAAGTTAAAACAATAATGTTCGGGTAGTGCCTAATATTACATAGGTAATTATAGTGAAGAGGACTCCTTTTTAGAAAATGCCTAAATATTTTAAAATGGTTTAAAACAGAAAAGAAAATAAATAAAAAGAGAAGAAAACACAAAAACAGAAAAGAAAACTAACAAAAAAAGGAGAAGAAAACCCCAGCTAAGCGGGCCTCGGCTCAACCAAAGGCTCGCCAGCCGCCCACTCCCTCCCATGGCCTATAACCCCTGGGGCACCAAACCCCAACCGACACCCCCACGCCGCCACTTCCCATCCCCACTCCTCGCCACCCCTCGACCCTCCGGATCGGGCAACGGTGCGTGCCGTCCGGCGCCCGACCCGCGCCCCTTGCTGGGCTCACACCGTTGTCGGCCCGCCTCACCGCCTCCTCCTCACTCACCCCGAAGTCGCCCCGCGCCGCCTCGCTTCTCCAATCTGGATCGGGGCAGGCAACCTGTCTCCGCTGCCGCGCTGCTTCTACCTCGGCGCGCTTGCGTTCGAGGAACCGCCGCCTCCCCATCGGGGTTGCCCCGACGCCGCCGGGCGCCCTAGACAATGCCGCCGCCGCCGCCCTCGAACCACCTCGACGCGCCTCGCCGCCTCGATGCCGTCGAAACTACTCCACTCGCCAACTCGCGGACCGCCATCGTCCTCGTCCTCCTCCTCGAGCTCGAGCCCGCTGCCCCGTCCCTACAACTCCCGGTGAGGCCACGGCCTCTGCCCTCCTCCTTTCCCTCTCCCTCACGCGTCTCGCCGTTCCCTACTCGTGGCCCCGCTCCCCACGGCCCTACTACGCCCGGCCAGCGCTACCATCGTGGCTGCGTCCCGCCACAGCCCCCGCCCGCCTCGAGCCCCGCCCCGCCACCACTGCCGCCACTCGTGATCTGCTACTGCGGTTGCCGCGCCACGACGGCCGCGCCGCGCTTCTCCCGGCGAGCCCGTCGCCGCCTCCGCTGTTGCCCGGCATTGCTTGGCCTCCGCGGCCGCCTCGTGATCACGCTGCCCGCCCGCTCCGTGCCTCGGGCGCCCCACTGCTCGCTCGAGCCGCCTAATCGGGTTGGGGCCACCAGAGCGCCCGAACCCACTTTGGCCATGGGCCAATGACACGAGGGCCCACGCCCCTGAGAACAAAATTTAAAAAAAGAATTAAAAACATAAAAATAAATAAATAGATGATAATAATTAAATTATTTAATTAATGAATTAATTAAGTTAATTAATCACAATTAGATTAACCTAATTAATTGTTAGTTAATTGATCAAACAATGACAGTGGGGCCCACCCCCCCCCTAATTAATTATGATTAGTTGAATTAATCTATTAATTAAAATGTGTCATTGACCAGTGGGACCCACTGGTCAGGTTGACCAGTCAACTCTGTTGACTGCTGATGTCAGCATGACATCATGCTGATGTCATTAAATCTTTTTCGAATTAATTAAATTTCAGAAATTAATACAATCTTTAGAAAATCATATCTTTTAATCCGTAACTCAGATTAAAATATTTTCAACATCAAAGTTGCTCAGAACAACGAGACAAACCCGGATACTCAACCCGTTCGTCCGCCACACACCCCTAACATATCAAACTCGCAACTTTCCCCCGCCGGCTCCTCTGCCCGAAAACGCGAAACACCGGGGATACTTTCCCGGATGTTTCCCCTCTTCACTGGTATCCCCTCATACCGCGTTAGGACACGTCTAGCTCTGCCTGTTATCCTGTTATGCACTTTCTAGCTATGTATTTACTGTTTCTCCCCCCTCTTCTCTTGGTAGACCCCGTGGCGATGCCGATGCCCCAGTTCGACTACGGAGTTGGCGACCCTCTCTCTTGCCCGAGCAACCAGCAAGCCCCCTTTGATCACCAGATATCGCCTACTCTTCTCTATACCGCTTGCATTAGAGTAGTGTAGCATGTTATCGCTTTCGATTAATCCTATCTCGCTTGCATAGCTCGTCCTTGCTACTCATGTTGTTACCTTTACCGCTATCCTCTCGCTTAGTATAGGATGCTAGTGTTCCATCGGTGGCCCTACATTCTTGTCCGTATGCCATGCTATACTATCGGGCTGTGATCACTTCGGAGGTGATCACGGGCATATACTATATACTTTACACCATTACATTACCTCGTGATACTGTTCGAGATGGGGCTGAAAGGACGGTGGCTCCATCCCGGTAGAGGTGGGCCTGGGTTCCCGACGGCCCCGATCGTTACTTTATGGCGGAGCAACAGGCAGGTTGAGACCACCTAGGAGAGAGGTGGGCCTGGCCCTGGTCGGCGCTCACGGATACTTAACACGCTTAACGAGATCCGGTATTTGATCCGAGTCCGCCATTTGGTCTATACGCACTAACCATCTACGCGGTAGTAGTTATGGGTATCCCGACGCCGTGGTATCACCGGCACTTCGTGACGTCGCCGATCGAGTGGCGCGCCGGATTGGACCGAACACCTGCTAGGCTAGGTCTGCTTCCGCCACAGACGCAACGTGTGTGTGTGCTAAGGCGATGGGCCTGCACTGTGGCGCTTAGGTTTAGACCGCGTCTGACCTCTCTGTTGTGCCTAGGTGGGGCTGCGACGTGTTGATCTTCCACGGCGGGCATGACCCGTAAAAGTGTGTCCGCCAAATGGGATCAAGCGTGTTGGGTTATGTGGTGCACCCGCAGGAAGTTTAATCTATTCAATAGCCGTGATCTTCGGTAACAGGACGACTTGGAGTTGTACCTTGACCTTATGACAACTAGAACCGATACTTAATAAAACACACCCTTCCAAGTGCTGATACAACCCGTGGTCGCTCTCTCGTGGTTATGAGGAGGGATCGCGGGTAGGATTATGCTATGCGATACTACTTGGAGGACTTCAGTCTACTCTCTTCTACATGTTGCAAGACGGAGGCTGCCAGAAGCGTAGTCTTCGACAGGATTAGGTATCCCCCTCTTATTCTGGCATTCTGCAGTTCAGTCCATTGATATGGCCCTTTACACATATATTCATGCATATGTAGTGTAGCTCCTTGCTTGCGAGTACTTTGGATGAGTACTCACGGTTGCCTTGTTCCCCCTTTTCCCCATTTCTTTACCCGGTTGCTGCGATCAGACGATGGAGCCCAGGAGCCATACGCCACCGTCGATGACGACTACTACACTGGAGGCGCCTACTACTACGTGCAGCCCGGCCGACGACGACTGTGAGTAGTTAGGAGGATCCTGCAGGAGGCATGCGCCTCTTCGATCTGTCTCCCGGCTTTGTGCTAGCCATCTTATGGCAACTTGTTTAACTTATGTCTGTACTCAGATATTGTTGCTTCCGCTGACTCGTCTATGATCAAGCACTTATATTCGAGCCCTCGAGGCCCCTGGCTTGTATTATGATGCTTGTATGACTTATTTATGTTTTAGAGTTGCGCTGTGATAGCTTCCGTGAGTCCTTGATCTTGATCGCATACATTTATGCATGATTAGTGTACGATTGAATCGAGGGCGTCACAAGTTGGTATCAGAGCCGACTGCCTGTAGGAATCCCCCTTCCACACTCCTTGGCCGAAGTTGAGTATAGACATTGCAAAAAACTTTTACTAACTTGGTTGTGTGCCTTATGGGCCCATGTCGCCATCAGGTGGTACTAGGATCTTTTACTCCTCGACCTTTACTCTGGGATTCTGAACTCTCTTCTATTCGGGTTAAACGATTTTTACTAAAATCTAACTTTAGGTTCCGTTACATTACTTCCTCCCGTGAGAGCCCCTTATTACAACGATCGCCATCGCACTGAAGGTTCCAAGATACTATTCGTTGTTTTCCCGAGACGCTTGTGTCGACCGCTTTTGCAAATCCCTACCACTATTATCGGTATGGATAACTGGACACACTTTCCTACATTCAATCCCATTGATCTTGTTATTACAGGATGCCCTGGACTGCTCTTCGTTGTTCCGAGAATCATTTGAGCTTACTTCCCTGTAGTTCTTGTCTAACGAATACCCCTACGGATAATTCTCGCCTTTATTGAGTATCCGCCATCCCGCTTGTTCAGTGTTTCCCAAAAGTCTTCAAAGTGCCATTCGACCTGCCGAAAACCCTGAGTAGCCTGTTGCTTTTGGAATTTCTTGTTTGCTTTCATTATGGTTAATCCCATAAGTATAGTAATCATATTGGCATGCTTTGACACCATCATTTTTGAGTCCATTGATTCAATATGTTGTGAATGTTCACAATCATCAGCCGAGTCCTAGGATTATCTTTCTAGCTCAGACGTCATTTTGAACATGAGCTGGTTCTCGACCAAACTATCTGTCGTCGATTGTGCCTCTGGTATATTCAATTGAACCATCCTTGATCAGAGCGTCTGCTTCTGATCCTTTGTTTTGGAAATCATAATTCCTTTGCACTTAAGCTTTGAATTATTCAGATGATGCCATAACCTGTTGCATTTGCATTTCTTCCTCTTCTGGTGGAGTATCGATACTCACATCAGATCCTTTGTGGACCATCAAGTCCTTTGATGGATTGTTATCCGACAGTGTCTTTCACATTTGATCACTTTGTGAGTTCTTCCCCGATACATAATGCCTTTGTTGTTGTATCCTGCTTGGCCAACCATGCTCGCTTTCGGGCTTGTGTTATTTACTCTTGAAACTTGTGGTATATGTTTCTAAGAAGCCCCTATGGGTTGAACATATGCCTTCTCTAAACCGTGTGAACCCGAAAGTTTTCACGAGCCATACTCTTCTCGTGTTTCGCCAGATAAAATTTCAACACTGCAACTTCATCGAACGCGAGAAGTGAATGAAAGGTTATGCATTGGAGAAGTGGGAGTCGACCTTGAACTTTATGTTCATGCCCATGGACATGATGTAGATCTTATCATTAAAGCTTCTCTTAAATTAATTATTCCTTGGTATAAGTTCTTATATCTGGATCCGCCTTTACAATCGTGGTTCCACCATGTTCTCCTTTAAATACCATTTTCGATGCAAGTGTAAGCACTTGTCTTCTGTGGATCAATACCCCGGTCCAACCTCTACTGTGATCCGTCTTCGAGTATTACCCCCTGGTATCTCGAGATTACCTTGGAACTGCATGACTTCCTATGAGTTCTTCATCAAATACTACATACTCACTGATTACAATTTTTCATGGGCTCTGAGTTATTAAACACTCAAAGACACCGATAACTGAACCGAGTCCGCATTACGGTTCAACAACTCTTACTAATATTCTTTACTTACGAGTTTGTACCCGATCATGTCATTCCTAGCCTGATCGGCCATATCATTACCATGCTAAATTTTAACTGTGCTACCTGGTCCTTAATCCCAGAGCACAACTTTTGACAATGAGCTAAGCTTACGTCGATCTTCCTTGTCATATCAGTTCTCCTTGAACAACAATCTTGATTTCAAGTTTGTGTCGTACCTATGGTTCCAATAACCTCTTGCTTCATCATTCTTTTGACTTGATGTGATCGCGGATCGATTACATCTTCGTGGAATCTCTCGACAAATGTGTCATGATCACCATCTACATTCTGATGCTCTTCCAGGATATCAATTGAATTAATGATGAGAAATACCATCCTTGCCCTCGATGATTTGTGTTGTCATCGACCTCTTTATTGCGTTCCCTCCAACAAAAACTTGTTTGTGTTCTGTGTTATACCTTGAGTTCCTTCTATCCAACTTATGTTATGTTCTACCTTGAAGTATTACCATCTCCTATGTCAAGAATGTCATGAGAAATTCACCACCTCTTGAGAATTCTTGGTATGGTGATACTTCTCACCCTCACCATTCTTTCTTGGTAACCGTGTTGTTTCTAACCGGAATACCGACATTTGAACTATGATGTGTGAATTCAAAACTTCTAGCAACCCTATTGCTTTGGAGTGAATGGTTGAGTTTCATTCCAATTCTTTTGTTCGTCAAGTCACCATTCTAACATTGATCGTGCAAACCCAACCCATATTTCGGGTGCACCTTTCAACCAATGTTTAATGGTGTATGTCTTTCCTCGGGCATACAACATTATATCATTTGAATTGACAAGTGTCATCTTCTTGTTCACCTTATTGTGGAAAGCCATCCATTTGGAATTCTCGATGAATTGTCGCTGAGCCCATCAACCACCTTCTCATCCCCTCCTTGGTTTAAGGATGAACTATTGCTTCAAGAACCCGCTCCCATAGTTCATTTCCTGAGAATCTTGAAATGTCATTTCGTCTATTTGTGTTGCACCTTTTCTTCTCGGACATCCTGAGTCTGAGGTATCATGACACCAATCGGATCTGAATCTCGGTCAGATATGATGGCTGGGACAACTTTCCAAGAGTTATGATATTGGTCCTTTGATGAACCGGTAACATGATGTCATGTTTAGCACCCCTCGGGTGGAGGACCGATCATTATAAATTCTTTTGCAAGGATAACCATTCTTCCTGGAGGAAATTGTAAGACCTATTTTATAAGCTGTTCCTGATGGATCCATTGAGTATCTAAAGTCCGACCTTTGTTTGGAGACCATGTCAATGCTATCTCAAAAGCTTGTCTGTGATACTCTGATTTTCAACAAGAACATATGAAGCCCAATGCTAAATGTTTCTTGCTCAATTATCCAAACACCAATGTGTGGGTAATGTCATGAAAATTCTCTTCCCTACCTAAAGAGTTTTCTACATTATATCCTGTCATGGATATCATGCTCTGCTTATCCTTGGGAAAGATATACCCCTGATATGCATGTTTATGCACATTTTCCTCTCCATTGCCCGTGTAACCTGGTAATCACCTTTCCTTTCCTTTGGTTTGCTTAACCCTTCTTGTGATCTATATTATATAAACAGTAGTAATCTTCTGCTTATGTAAAACACCTTGGTGTACAACCGTGTCAGTAAGACCCTGTTTCTACTATTGATGACATTTCGGTAGCCACCGACGGGCGGGAACTTTGCCTAATGGTCTGCCTCGTTCAACGAGCAGGAAAATGGTTCTCTTCGTCCCTCGCCCTTGGCACCGACATTGTTGCCGACATAATTGATAGGCTACCCTCTGACATGTCTTGTTATCATGACTGTGCAAAATATCACCGCCCTTTCTACTTTTTAACCCACATGGTGGGCCCATAACCCACAGTTCCACAGGATCAAAACCTGACTCTCCTGTACACCCTATTGTCAAAGTTATTCCTCGCGCTTGACTTTGTAAGTAATCCATGGGCCACCTTCCTAGTGCTCTATTATGGTATCTGACGCAATATCTACTCTCGCTACTCTGAGCCCCTTTCTCACTCTGGTTCAGACTTCGAGCAACTATCTATCCGCTTGGAACCTCTTATTGTACCTTCGTACCTTACTCTCGATGTATGTTATATGTTCAACTCGAGAGATAATCTTATGCTCATTCATGGTTTAACCCCAGATTGTTTCCCTCATAAGCATTATGTCGTAGCCGAGCTGCCCCTTACCTATTAGTAAGTACGTTGGAGTTCCCGAAGAAAAGGACGACTTCACCATGATGACCAGAAGCAGAGTAATGAAGACGTCAATGTAAGGGATCGACCTCTTCGAGAAGAGCAAGTATGACCGAGAAGAATCGTTAGAATTTAGTAACCAAATCCCTTCCCCCTTACTTTCCCTCTTAAAACTCGGGACGAGATTTCTTGTAGTGGAGGAGAATTGTGACGCCAGGATAATTATGCTACAGTAATACCCTGCGAATGGTGCCATGTCACCCCTACATCGTTGCTAATCTCGCTGGATCAAAACTTTTCAAATCCAGAAATTTAAATAATGTCAATCATCAAACTTTTCAAAAGTTAAAACAATAATCTTCGGGTAGTGCCTAATATTACATAGGTAATTATAGTGAAGAGGACTCCTTTTTAGAAAATGCCTAAATATTTTAAAATGGTTTAAAACGGAAAAGAAAATAAATAAAAAGAGAAGAAAACACAAAAACAGAAAAGAAAACTAACAAAAAAAAGGACAAGAAAACCCCTAGGCCAACTGGGCCTCGGCCCAACCAGTGGCCTGCCAGGCCGGCCCACTCCCTCCCATGGCCTATAACCACCTGGGGGCACCAAACCCTAACCGACACCCCCACGTCGCCACTTCCCATCCCCACTCCCTCGCCACCCACTCCTCGATCCTCTCGATCGGGGCGGCGCCGTGTTGTCCGGCGCCCCGACCCACGCCTCGCCCATTGGCTCACACCGTCGCCTGCCCGCCCTGCCACCGCCTCCTCCTCACTCACCCCGAGTCGCCTCGATGCCTCCCTTGCTTCCTCCATCTGATCGGGGCAGGCGACCTGCCGCCCATTGCCGCTCGCTTTACCTCACCGCGCGCTTGCGTTCGAGGAACTGACTCCCGCCGGGGGCTGTTCCGACGCCGCCGGCGCCGACAACGCCGCCGCCGCTGGCCCTCGAACCACTCGACGCCGCGCCTCGTTTCGATGCCGTCTCAAACTACTCCACTCGCTAACCTCGCGGACCGCCGTCGTCCTCGTCCTACTCCTCAGCCCGAGCCCGCTGCCCCATCCCTACAAATCCCGGTGAGGCCACGGCCTCCGCCCTCCTCCTTTCCCTCTCCCTCACGCGCTGCTGCCTCGCCAGGCCCCGCTCCCCACGGCCCTACTACGCCCGGCCAGCTGCTCCTCGTGGCTGCGTCCGCCATAGCCCTCGCCTGCCTCTCGGCCCCGCCCCCGCCACCACTGCCGCCACTCGCCGATCTGTTGCGTGTTGTTTGCGCGCGATGGGCGCGCCTCAGGTGCCCCTCCCGGCGAGCCCCGCCACCGCTCCCATCTGTTGCCGGCATCGCCTGCCTCCGCGGCCGCCTCAGATCACGCTGCCCGCCCCGCCTCCTGCCTCGCCAGCCCCCCACTGCTCGCGAGCAGCTACTAATCGGGTTGGGGCTTACCAGAGCGCCTGAACCCACTTTGGCCATGGGCTAATGACACGCGGCCCACGCCCGAGAACGATATTAAAAAAAGAATTAAAAACATAAAATAAATAAATAGATGATAATAATTAAACTAATTAATTAATGAATTAATTAAGTTAATTAATCACAATTAGATTAACCTAATTAATGTTAGTTAATTAATCAAACAATGACAAGGGGCCCACCCCTAATTAATTATGATTAGTTTAATTAATCATTAATTAAAATGTGTCACCGACTGCTGGGACCCATCGTCAGTTGACCAATCAACTCGCTGATCTGCCGATGTCAAGATGACATCATGTCGATGTCATTAAATCATTTTCGAATTAATTAAATAATTAATTAAATTTCAGAAATTAATACAATCTTTAGAAAATCATATCTTTTAATCCGTAACTCGGATTAAAATATTTTCAACATGAAAGTTGCTCAGAACGACGAGACGAACCCGGATACGCAACCCGTTCGTCCGCCACACACCCCTAACATATCAAACTCGCAACTTTCCCCCGCCTTCTCGCTCAAAACGCTAAACACCGGGATACTTTCCGGATGTTTCCTTCACCAGTATCTTCTCATACCGTGTTAGGACACGCCTAGCTCGCTTGTTATCCTGTTATGCACTTGCTTGCTATGTATTTACTGCTTTCTCCCCCTCTTCTCTTGGTGAGACCCCCGGCGACGCCGATGCCCCGGTTCGACTACGGAGTTGACGACCCTCTCTTGCCGTGAGCAACCAGCAAGCCCCCTTTGATCACCAGATATCGCCTACTCTTCTCTATACTGCTTGCATTAGAGTAGTGTAGCATGTTACCGCTTTCGCTAATCCTATATCGCTGATAGCCTGTCCTTGCTACCATTGTTGTTACCTTTACCGCCATCCTACCGCTTAGTATAGGATGCTAGTGTTCCATCGGTGGCCCTACATTCTTGTCCGTATGCCATACTATACTATCGGGCTGTGATCACTTCGGAGGTGATCACGGGCATATACTATATACTTTACACCATTACATTACTCGTGATACTGTTCGGAGATGGGGCTGAAAGGACAGTGGCTCCATCCCGGTAGAGGTGGGCCTGGGTTCCCGACGGCCCCGATCGTTACTTTATGGCGGAGCGACAGGCAGGTTGAGACCACCTAGGAGAGAGGTGGGCCTGGCCTCGGTCGGCGCTCATGATACTTAACACGCTTAACGAGATCCGGTATTTGATCCGAGTCCGCCATTTGGTCTATACGCACTAACCATCTACGCGGGAGTAGTTATGGGTATCCCGACGTCGTGGTATCACCGGCACTTCGTGACGCCGCCGATCGAGTGGCGCGCTACCGATTGGACCGGAACGCCTGCTAGGCTAGGTCTGCTCGCCACAGACGCAACGCGCGTGTGTCCTAAGGCGATGGGCCTGCACTTCGGCGCTTAGGTTTAGATCGGCGTCTTGACCTCTCTGTTGTGCCTAGGTGGGGCTGCGACGTGTTGATCTTCCGCGGCCGGCATGACCCGTAAAAGTGTGTCCGCCAAATGGGATCAAGCGTGTTGGGCTATGTGGTGCACCCTGCAGGAAGTTTAATCTATTCAATAGCCGTGATCTTCGATAATGTGACGACTTGGAGTTGTACCTTGACCTTATGACAACTAGAACCGGATACTTAATAAAACACACCCTTCCAAGTGCTGATACAACCCGTGGTCGCTCTCTCGTGGTTACGAGGAGGGGATCGCGGGTAGGATTATGCTATGCGATACTACTTGGAGGACTTCACTACTCTCTTCTACATGTTGCAAGACGGAGGCTGCCGAAGCGTAGTCTTGACGTGATTAGATATCCCCTCTTATTCTCGGCATTCTGCAGATTCGGTCCATTGATATGGCCCTTTACACATATATTCATGCATATGTAGTGTAGCTCCTTGCTTGTAGTACTTTGGATGAGTACTCACGGTTGCCTTGTTCCCCTTTTCCCCTTTCTTTACCGGTTGTCGCGACTGCACGATGGAGCCTGTGAGCCATACGCCACCGCCGATGACGACTACTACACCGGAGGCGCCTACTACTACGTGCAGCCCACCGACGACGACCAGGAGTAGTTAGGAGGATCCAGGCGTGAGGCCCGCGCTTCTTCGATCTGTCTCCCGGTTTATGCTAGCCATCTTATGGCAACTTGTTTAACTTATGTCTGTACTCAGATATTGTTGCTTCCGCTGACTCGTCTATGATCGAGCACTTGTATTCGAGCCCTCGAGGCCCCTGGCTTGTATGATGATGCTTGTATGACTTATTTATGTTTTAGAGTTGCGTTGTGATAGCTTCCCGTGAGTCCTTGATCTTGATCGTACACATTTGCGTTCATGATTAGTGTACGATTGAATCGAGGGCATCACAAAGACCAAATTGTTAAAAACCAAAATATTAGAATGGTTCCTGCAATTGCACAATAATGTGTATTAGACAACGGGCCATGCAATTGCTAACCTTGATTGTAAACCTCAGTGCTTCCCATTGTTTCGCTGCAACACATACACTACTGGAATCTGGCACTTTGCCATCTGCCATGGCAGATGGCAAAGGCATGGTCGGCGGATGGCAAAGGCTTTGCCATCTGCCGCCAGATGGCAAACAGTTTGTCCGAAACCCGCCGGTAAAAGCTTTTTGCCATCTATTTGGTCGATGGCAAAGAGTTTATGCCTTGCCATCACCGGCAGATGGCAATGCCTCTTAACGGGTTAGCCCGTTAGAAGGTTAACGGCATACTTTGCCGCCTCGCAAACAGATGGCAAGGTCGAGGCTCTTTTGCCGTCCGCCGCCAGATGGCAAGGTTGCATGCTTTGCCGTCCGCCAATAGATGGCAAGAGCTTTGCCATCTCACCGGCAGATGGCAAAGAGCCCAAATAGGCCAGCCCAAATTTTACATGTAGATGACACGTGGCCTCTTTGCCATCCGCCGGTGATGGAAAAGTTTTGCCATCCGCCAAATAGATGGCAAAGTGACTATATTGCCCCATTTAATTTTGATTTTCTTATATCAGTTCCTTTTCACGTAAAATCAAACACAAATATATTTATATGACCAATATAGCATATTCAACACATATTACCAATAGTCATGAACACATATATATCCAACACATGTTACCAATAGTAACAAGTTTCATTCGTACATATACATAGTTTCATCAATATTACACAGTTTCATCCATAGGTAGCAAGTTTCACAAGGTCAAAACAAAAACTAAATACAAGCACTCCATCAACCCAAGCTTCCGTGATCTTAAGCAAATCTGTAAATTGGGAAAGAAGAAAGTTAGAAGAAGAAGACTAGAAGAAGAAGATTATTATGATGTGGAAATATGCATGGATTGTCAAAACTTGCATTATCCTACTATCACTAGTACAACAAAGCTGCAGGTTGGCATAGTTCATCTCCATTTTCACCGGCTGATTTTATTTTTACTAGTAAAGGGCCCGTATGCTGCAACGGAGAACCAACCCAAATTCAAGCTTGTCCCTAGCGAGTCATCTATGTTACCACTTGCCCTCTTCGTCACCGTCGCCGATGGTGATCAACTGTTTACTTTTGCAAGCACTATCAAAAGAGTTCGTGCATGACAATGGGCACAAATTTAATAAATATATGTGCTTCGAAATATGAAAAATTGGTAATATTCCCTGCATAGTTATTGCTCACCTAACCGAAGAGCCCACATCTTCATCTTTTGCCATAATTTCTCTCGACCTAATAAGATTCCTTCCAATTGCAAGCAATTAACCAAAGTGGTGGCATGGAGCATCCAACTGCTAGTACCTCTGCTCAAAAACCTTTTATAGCATAGCATTTCTTGTCCCTAGTATGCACCACATGAAGGTTCCATGGCCTTATCTCGTGCATGTTCTTTTTCAAAGGTATCGATCATCAAATTTCTTTGACCTACAAACCAGCCTAGGAGAAGTTCATCTATGTGAGAAAACCAGACATCAACTCAGCTAGTGGAGAACTGAGCATAATATTGTAAGCAAGAAAAGATAAATAAGTAAACAAAATAAGTTATCTCGGCAAGCAAACACTATGCGGCCCCTCTCATCACCACCATTCCGCTCATCTATTTTCTTGGCCCCTCTACCGTCTAAACAACGTTGAAAGCTTTTCTGGAAACAAGAAAGCTTGTCATCTTTGCTTCTCAAGAAAAACCTTGAAACCCATCACCATTGCATAGGTGCAGTTTACAATAAAGCTAACCTGGTTTTACCAAACAGGAAATAAAGCCACAATCAGTAGATAAGCTAACAACTAACAACTATGAAAAGATCATTGACGCTTTTCAAGTTGAAGTAGTAGTTCACACTGCAATATCTGGTGGGTTCAAAAATTATTTGAAGTTTTACATATGATCTACTTCAAATAATTCAAGAAAAAAGCCTGATTCTCTATTCAACACTGTGAACTTCTAACCCCATCTCATCATATCACTATTTTTTACTGCACTTCCGGGCAGCCTAGATTATATGTGGTACAAGCATATGCTATTCATATGGTCGTACCATTCAGCTAACAAAATGAATTAAGTCATCTTGGAGATTTATTCCACCAAGCACAAATATTGTATCATGAATCAGACAACAAACTTTTATTTGATTAGGAATCTACCTCTAGAAATAGTAGCACATGAGGACATGACTTCCTATGCCACATCTGAAGAAATTGAGTTGTTGCGAATGTACCTGTTGAGCATGCGCACACACTGCAGAGGCATCAAAACCGGGCAAAATCAAACTAAGCTCATGAAGGAAGCGCTTCTTAACATCGACTAAAACAACAGGGACAAAAAGCTATAATTAAAACATTTAAATTTGAACCACTGTGACCAAGAACTATTTGTTTGGCCCATCATACTTCTCACCGCACACTATCGTGTAGAGAAACTGGCAGAGCCACAATCATCACTATAGGAAGCAGCTTGCCTACCTGTTGAGCATGCGCACACACTGCTGGTAGGAAAGGTCGAAGTAGAACTTCTTTGAGATATAGTAGTTCTCTTCAATGGCAGGAAAAAATTCATCCTCAAGTGAGCGGTCTGCACTTCCAAACAATATTGAAGCAAACCTAGGGAAACAACAGCTCAAAACCAAATTAAGAGTTATTATCGTTAATCAATAAGTGGCACTCAAGAATACAAGGAAAGCAACATCTCGTCACAACTAAATCTTAGACAGTTCACCATAACCTTTACACCATGTTCCTCATTATAAGTGGCTAGTAGTAGATGAATGATGATTTTCAACAATATTTCGAATACATAATCCCACCAACTATTAAATACAGTTGTAAATGAGCCTTTAGAATCTTTGTGTGAACCAAAGAAAAGGACAATTGCAATTTACAGATCATTCAACTAATACTTTCTCGAGTTCTCCGAACCTAATGTAACCATATTATGATCATCAACAATCAAGAAACATGGCATCGGCAATTGCAGTTCATAGATCATTCAATCACTACCTTTTGGGGTTTTCTAAGCCCAAGGGTTTAATAAAGAGTATATTATAATCGGATTAATAATCAAGAGGCAAACAAGGGTCATTGCAATTCACACTTCGAGAGATGATCCAATCACTAGCTACTCGTGTTCCCCATGCCCAAGGGTGTAGCATAACAGAACCATAATAGTAATTATTATGAATAATCAAGAGGCGTATGGCAAGCGCGGATTACCTGTGAGGGGTACGTGCGGCCGGTGGACCGGAACGCGGTCCTGCTAATATCCATGCCGCCATCCGAGGCGGCCTCAAGACACCGTAAAGCTTACTTAAATATGTAGTCAAAGAGGAACAGGGCATCCCTCGCTTGACATTGGCCACAAAGGGCCCGTACTCTGGCGGTAGCCCGAAGACTCCCGTGTTGAAGCAGTGATCCCTTGTCTCGTTGTTGGACATGAAGATGGCAAACATAATTTTTTAGGTTGCTTTTTTGCATATATTTTTCTTGATATATTATTGTTGGTGCATAATAGAAATAAATTTGATCTTGCAGCAAATACTCTATGTTTGATACGTATATTATTGGAACGTCTAGGAACTGCTCGATATGACAGTATGTACTGAATTTTTGTAGGATAAACATCCTCAATGTTTTAAGCCGTGACAATGTCCAATAACATGTTGTTGCACCAACTACGGTCTTAGGGTTTGTGCCAAGATAATATGATTTCCATTTTCTGTTAGTTTGTTACTGATATTATCTCATATGGTATTTCTTGCCTATTAGGCCTAACACATAATTCTGCTTTAGTACTAATTTTATCACATGTCATTTGTTACCCTGCCAAAGGAGACCGTAAACATCTTGCAAAAGAAACATTTTTCTGTGTGCTATCTTCTGAATACACTACAAAGCGAGCTGAGCCTAAGTTTTCCCCTCCTAAATCTGCGGTTGTATCTCTTTTCTCTCCTATACCCATCTCTCAATTTTTATCCATTCCTTTATTTGTTCCGTCTTTATCTGACTTTTTAGCTGATAATTTTCACTGTTAGAGACAAAGTTTGAAGCAAGGGCGCATGTATACGTGAGTGTGTATGTTAACTAAGATGTACATATAATCTTTCAACCTAGCATAAACTTCATATGTCTATTTGTTTTATATAGTTATATCTAAGGATATGTTGATACAAAGATAGTAGTTCCCCATGTTTGCCAGACATGAAAAAACTACGGTTTGTTGCTATATTTCAATTACTAGCAACTACCAGTCGTTAATTCGCCTTTTATTTGACATGTTTCATGCTAATATGCTTAGAAAAAAAGGATACCTGAATCTTCAGCGCAAAAAAAAGGATAACTGAATCTAGATGGCGCTGTATGGGAGGGCTGGAAGGGGGGCGGCGCTGTGGTCTGGCTCGGTGGAGGGCGGGCCACGGGCACGCCATGGTGGCCGGGAGGGCCGAGGTGGCCGGGAGGGCTGGGAGGGACGGCTCGGTGGAGGGACGGCGGCGGTGCTGGGACGGGCTGCGGTGGAGGGATGGGCGAGGGCGAGCTATGGTGGCGGGGAGGGCGGGGAGGGCTGGTGGCGGGAGGGCGGGCAAGGGCGGTGCTAGGCGGTGGCAGGGTCAAGGGCCACTGGGTCGTCGGGGGCTGGGGCTGGGTGCGGTTTGGGGCGTATTTATTTTTAGACAAGTGGTGGGTGGGTGAGGTGGGGGAGAGAGAGAGGGTGGGGCGGGCTGGAAGAGAGAGAGAGAGAGGGAGGGGGGGCGGGGAGAGAGGGAGGAGAATTCTTTTTAGAAGAAGAGGGAGGAGGAGATAGTTCGACCTCTTTGCCATCCGCCAACCGGCCGATGGCAAGATATGGCCTTTGCCATCCGCCGCGATGGCAAAGAGGTGGGCTATCGGGCCGTTACAGCCATGTTATCCATTGGGCCCCACCCACTTTTTTTGCCATCCGCCAACAGACAGAAGATTTTTTGCCATCTCGCCTGGCAGATGGCAAAGAGGTGGGTTGACAGCCGTTACAAAGATCGACCTTACCATTCTCTTTGCCATCTCACGGCAGATGGCAAAGATTATTTGCTATCCACTAGCAGATGGCAAAGAATTGGCTGATGGCAACCATGTTCTTTGTCGTCTGTCAGTTCTTTGCCATCTGTTTTTATAAGCAGATGGCAAGACGTTTTTGCCATCACCGGCGATGGCAAAGAGTCTGGCTGATGGCAAATTCCCGCTTCAAAGAGTGATATAAGGTAGTTAGTCATCAGCTTAAGTAAGGGTTTGCATGCTATCAGTAAAATATGTTGATGAAAAATAACCACATTGCAGATTCATCAGATTAATTGAAGTCATCCGGAAAACCCATTTACCCAAACCAAGCATGATTAAGAACTAGGAAATATAGCACTTGTATATGTTTCTCATGTATTAAGTGCAGCCAAATTCGATTTATTCCTCAAATGCACAACAATACAAAATTCTACCCACGATAATTGGACATCACATTGCAGAATTGAACCAAGTAGTTAACTAAACAACACAACAAATGAACCAAACATTAACTGAGCACCACATTGCACAATATAACATACTCCTAATAGAGGATCAGAGAGTTAACCAAACAGTTAACTACAGCCAATTGTAGCAATTGTATTTGTTTCTCATGTATTTACAACAGCAAAATTCATTTTATTCCTCACATGGTGTAAAATAACAGAATGCACCCACAATTTTGTAAAGATAAATTTTATTTATTTCTCACATGGAAGACAATACAAAATTGCAGCCTGAAGAATTGAACATCACATTTGTAGAATTGAACCAAACAGTTAACTGAAGACGACAACTAATTAACAAAACAGTTAGTAAGTGAGCACCACACTGCACGACATATAGAACATATACACTAGAGCAACATATTGCATGGTGAAATTAGATAGCACAATTCACTAGAATTTGTGAAGGAAAGGCAGGAGCAGCACATGCAACGGGTAAACCGAGCATGCTTAACCGGCGTAGCTAGCAATTGGCAAGGTGCTCCTTCAAGATCCGGGGGTCAGCACGAATGGCAGCCATCGCGGCCTCATCCACGCGTGCGGCCGTGATTTGCTTCTTCGCTGCCAAATGCTCCTTGAGGTACTGGCTATACTACGTGCACCATGGCTTAGGCCGCCCCTTGAGGTGAATACGTCGGGAGGCGAAACTATAAGCCCCTATCTTTCTGTGTGTCCAGTTGAAACTTTTTGATCATGGGTATGATATGATTGTTAGCAATCATAGAAGACTATATGATGGTTGAGTATGTGGACTTGCCTAAAGGCTCCGATACGTGACCCTTCCTGAAATGATGAATTGTGGTTGCAAAATTGACCGAGAACATAGTTTGTTGGTTTCCAATAGAGTTTATGCTTTATACTTCGATGTTGTGATGAAATGTTACTTATTCATGAGAAGTCTATGATAAAGGTTCTATGATAAAAGTTTTATGTTTAAGTTTGTTGCTGTTATAATAATTTACATGATGCTTCTATGTTCGTATTTTGTTTCTAACGACACCTCTCTCTCTAAGCATGTGGACATGCTTCTTGATTTCGGTTTTCGCTTGAGGACAAGCGAGGTCTAAGCTTGGGGGAGTTGATACATCCATTTTGCATCATGTTATCCTACTGTTATTTATATTGTTTTTATCCATAATGATGCTTTTTGGAGTAATTCTAATGCCTTTTCTCTCATAATATGCAAGGTTCACACAAAGAGGGAGAATTCGGCAGCTGGAAATATGGACCTGGAAAAGCTACTCAGGACACCTATTCTGCACAACTCCATATGAGCTAAAACTTCATGAGGAATTTTTATGGAATAAATAAGAAATACTTGAGCAAATAACTACCAGAGGGGGGCCACCTGGTCTGCACAAGACACCAGGGCACGCCAGGCCCCCCAGGCGTGCCCTGGTGGGTTGTGCTCAGCCCAGCCCACCTCATGTGCCCATCTTCTGGTATAAAATTCATTTTTACCTAGAAAAAATAAGGGGAGGACTTTCGGGATGAAGCGCCGCTGTCTTGAGGCGGAACTTGGGTAGGAGCACATTTGCCCTCCGGCGGAGCGATTCTGCCGGGGGAACTTCCCTCCCGGAGGGGGAAATCATCGTGATCATCATCATCATCATCATCATCATCATCATCATCATCATCACCAAGAACTCTCCCATGTGGGGAGGGCAATCTCCATCAACATCTTCAACAACACCATCTCCTCTCAAACCCTAGTTCATCTCTTGTGTTCAATATTTGTACCGGAACTATAGATTGGTACTTGTGGGTGACTAGTACTGCTGATTACATCTTGTAGTTGATTACTATATGGTTTATTTGGTGGAAGATTATATGTTCAGATCCAATATTCTATTTAATACCCCTCTGATCTTGAGCATGATTATCATTTGTGAGTAGTTACTTTTGTTCTTGAGGTCACGGGAGAAATCTTGTTGCAAGTAATCATGTGAACTTTATATGTGTTTGATATTTTGATAGTATGTATGTTGTGATTCCCTTAGTGGTGTCATGTGAACGTCGACTACATGACACTTCACCATATTTGGGCCTAAGGGAATGCATTGTGGAGTAGTTATTAGATGATGGGTTGGGAGAGTGACAGAAGCTTAAACCCTAGTTTATGCGCTATTCCGTAAGGGACCGATTGGATGCAAAAGTTTAATTCTATGGTTAGAATTTATTCTTAATACTTTTCTCATAGTTGCGGATGCTTGTGAGGGGATTAATCATAAGTAGGAGGTTTGTTCAAGTAAGAACAACACCTAAGCACCGGTCCACCCACATATCAAATTATCAAAGTAGCAAACATATATTGAACCAACATGATGAAAGTGACTAGATTAAATTCCCGTGTACCCTCAAGAACGCTTTGCTTATCATAAGAGACTGTTTTGGCCTTTCCTTTGCCTTAAAAGTATTGGGCTACCTTGCTGCACTTTTGCTACTATTATCGTTACTGGCTCGTTACAAATTATCTTGCTATCAAACTACTCATTACTTATAATTTCAGTGCTTGCAAACATTATCTTGCTGAAAACCGCTTGTCATTTCCTTCTGCTCCTCATTGGGTTCGACACTCTTACTTATCCAAAGGACTACGATTGATCCCCTATACTTGTGGGTCATCAATAAGGTAAAGGGAATAGCACTCACGCTAGCACCTAAATCACATAAGCCATGATAACAATGATCTCCAATTTTAACTTAGACAATAGGCATGCCAACAACAGGTCTATGTTTATCTTTTTCATCAGGTTTAGCAATTCTAGAAGCTTCAACACAGAAGTAAATAACATGCCCATCAATATTTTCAATCGAGAGATCTTTAACCATTGCAATACTGGGTACAACTTTAATTTGGTTAGCAGGTTTAGGTGCTCTAATATTAATTTTGCAAACCACTGTTGAAACTTTATTATGTTCCTTTATCCTAACAGGGAAAGGTGGGTTTTCAATATAAGTTGTAGGAACAACCGGGTCAACATTGTAAATAACAGTTTCATCTTTAGCTTGGACCAGTTCTTTAGTTTCTTATTTAATAGGCGGGTGATATTTGAGCCACTTCTCCTTAGGGAGATCAACATGAGTAGCAAATGATTCAAAGAAAGAGGCTACTATCTCAAAGTTAAGTCCATATTTAGTGGTAAATTTCTGAAAAGCATCGCTATTCATAAAACATTTAACACGGTCAAACTTAAGCTTGATACCTGACTCTTTACCTTCATCGAGTTCCCAATCTTCAGAGTTACATTTAATTCTTTCTAAAAGATCCCACTTGAATTCAACAGTCTTCTTCATAAAAGAACCAGTACAAGAAGTATCGAGCATGGATTGATCATCACGAGAAAGCCGAGCATAAAAATTCTGAATGATAATTTCTCTCTCGAGATCATGATTGGGGCATGAATATAACATTGACTTAAGCCTCCCCCAAGCTAGAGCGATACTTTCTCCTTCACGAGGCTAAAAATTATATATATAATTCCGATCATGATGAGCTAGATGCATAGGATAATTTTTTTGGTGAAATTCCAAATTTCAATCAATTCCACTTCCCAGATCCAATATCATCGCATAGCATATAACATGCCAATGCTTTTCCCTTCAAATATAAAGGGAAAATTTCACTCTTAGCTTCATCTCCGGGCAAACCTGCAAGCTTAAATAATCCGCAAATTTCATCCACATGTATCAAGTGCATATCAGGATGTTCGGTTCCATCTCCTGCATAAGGATTAGCTAGCAGTTGTTCTATCATACCCAAAGGAATTTCATAACCAATATTTTCATTCAGTGCATTAGGTTGAGGGGCAACCAATTGTGGCTCCGGTCAAGGTGAAGATACCCCAAATAAACCCCTCAAAGGATGATTCTCCATAGCAACAAGTGATAATAAATTTCAGCACGTAGTAATAATTTTTCCTTACCAATTTCAACTTACCAATAGCGCTTCACTCCCCAACAATGGCGCCAGAAAAGAGCCTTGATGACCCACAAGTATTGGGGATAAATATCTGACGCCCCCGATTCGACCGTACACTAATCATACACGCAAATGTGTACGATCAAGATCAGGGACTCACAGGAAGATATCACAACACAAATCTAGACACCAATCAGAAAATACAAGATTTATATTACAAGCCAGGGGCCTCGAAGGATTGAATACAAAAGCTCGATACACAAGAGTCAACGGAAGCAACAATATCTTAGTACATACCTAAAGTTAGACAAGACTGCCTTAAGAAGGCTAGCACAAAAGCAACAACGATCGAAGAGGCAAGGCCTCCTGCCTGGGACCTCCTAACTACTCCTGGTCTTCGGCGGTCTCCACGTAGTAGTAGGCTCCATCGGGGTAGTAGTAGTTGTTGTCGGGGGTGGCATCTGGCTCCTGGGATCCACCAACTAGTTGGACCAACTGGAAAGAAGAAAGAAGGGGGAAAAGGGGTAGCAAAGCAACCGTGAGTACTCATCCAAAGTACTCGCAAGCATCAGATCTATACTAAGTATGCATTGGTATCAGATGGAAGGGTTGTATCTGTGGACTGAACTGTAGAATGCCAGAATAGAGGGGAAGGCCTAGCCAATCAAAGACTAGCATCTTCAAGCTGCTCCAAGCATGTTGCAGCATGTGGAAGAGTAAAGAATAGCATTTTAATATTAAACAAACATGTTGTAGTACTAACGCCCAGAGATCCTTCCTCGACTCCCTACGAGAAAGCAATCTCGGAGCCACATATCCATCACACATCTCAAGTATCCTATTCTAGTTGTAATAGATCAGGATACAAGTCTGAACATCCATTACCGTCGACACGGTATTCGAATAGATAACTTCCCTGCAGGGGTGCACCACATTACCCAACATGCTTGATTACTCTAGCCGGACACACTTTTCTGAGTCAATGCACGGCCTCGTAAGATCAACACGTCGTAGCCCTACCTAGACTCAGTAGAGAGGTCCCCGGGGTCTTGGGACCATCACCCATTGCACTCCAGGTCATTGTGTGCAGGCTGAATACCAGCGCCTTGATAACCCACAAGTATAGGGGATCGCAACAGTTTTCGAGGGTAGAGTATTCAACCCAAATTTATTGATTCGACATAAGGGGAGCCAAAGAATATTTGCAAGTATTAGCAGTTGAGTTGTCAATTCAACCACACGTGGAGACTAATTATCTATAGCAAAGTGATTAGTAGCAAATTAGTATGATAGTTTTGATAGTAGTAGCAATAGCAATAGTAACGGTAATAGTGATAGCAATGATTTTGTCACAAGTGCAATAGTAACCGTAGCAGTAGTAACTTAGCAGAAACAATATGAGAGAAATTCGTAGGCATTGGATCGGTGAATTTGTTGGACGATATTCATCATATAACAGTCATAACCTAGGGCGATACAACACTAGCTCCAGTTCATAAATATAATGTAGGCATGTATTCCGTAAATAGTCATATGTGCTTATGGAAAGAACTTGCATGACATCTTTTGTTCTACCCTCCCGTGGCAGCGGGGTCCAATTGGAAACTAAGGGATATTAAGGCCTCCTTTAAATGGAGAACCGGAACAAAGCATTAACACATACTGAATACATGAACTCCTCAAACTACGGTCATCACCGGGACGTGTCCCGACTGTCAGAGTAATGGGCCACGGGTAGGCTAACCCAAGACCCAGAACCTTTCAAGACATCGGGGCTGGCTGCGCCCCTCAAGGCGTCAAGTCAAGGTGCCGCCTTCTGGTGGCCGGCTGGAGGAATAGCCGGCTGCCCGTAGACGGCCGAGTTCCAAAAGTCGGCATCAAGACAAGCCGACTCCTTGCGGGCGGCTTCCAGAGAAGCCGGCCCCCAGCAGTCGGCTCGTGGCGCCCACGAAGCCTGTGCCCTCATCTAGAAAGACAGGACAGGGAGTGGCTACAGTATAGCCCATCCCTCCCAAATCCAGGGACAAGCGTGGCCACAGTGCACCGTACAGGCAGAGATCTCCGCCCGGTGCGGCACTGTTGCCACTCCACCCCTGATGTCATCACGAGCAGGCGGAGCCCTGCTCCCACGACGGCTTGTCGGCACGGCCCCAGGACGACGGGCCCCATCGATCAGCGAGAGCCCGGAAGACGGCTAGAGCCCCACCAGTCGGACCCAAGGGAGGTCGGCCCCCAGCAATCGGCCCGCCCATTCCTCGGGGCCCACACGCCATTAACTAGACGAGACACAGAGTGGCTACAGTAATCGCCCGCCAGGCGGCGGGGCTGTAGCCATGCTCCCCTGACCAAGCCAGCGTCATTAGCATCACGGCTACAGTGATCAGCAGCCGACAAGACCCGCGAGCGGCGGAGGCGGCCTGTCGGCTCCGTACCAGACAGGTCGGCGGGGCCCACCAGACGGCGGGCCCCAGCAGCCGACGGAGAAGCCGGCCACCAGAGAGACTAACAGTCGGGTCCTACACCCGTCTGGATTACTATTGTACCCCTGGGGGTAGGCCTATATAAACCCCCCAAGGCACCCATGCAAAGGGTTCCCAGCCTGTTAGAACTAGACCGGCCCATAGAGAGAGGAGAGAGCTAGCCTTGCTTTCTTCCACCTCTATCAAACAGCTCAAGGAGCACCATTGTACTCACTAGTGCCTTAGTGATCATGCGGAGACCCCGCAGAGCAGGACTAGGGGTGTTATCTCCTAGGAGAGCCCTGAGCCTGGGTAAAGTGCGCCGCGCTCGTGTTCACGCCTTTATCCCGCTTCTGTGCACCGGGACGCTTCTACTCGCTCCCACCATGATAAGCCATCCATTGGCATATGTCGCACCCAACCCCCGACATTTGGCGCCCACCAAGGGGCGAGGTGCACCGTCATCCGGAGACCTATTCTGGACAGGAACCCTTTTTCTCCCTGGCGAGTGCAGCTAGCCCGGCACGCCAGACGAAGTCTGCGCTGACGCGCTGCATGGCGCGGAGGTCGCTTGCGCGGCGAGCTGCCTCGCCGATCTTGTTGGCGAGGTTCGCCTCTCTGACAAGCCTGCATCCGATGCGAGAACCGAATGCCCTGAGAGCCGCCTCGCGAGCCTCCTCGATTAGCTCCACGTCACCAGTGAGCCTGTTGTGGACTTGGAGTCTGTAGGCTCCACCGACCCGATGCTCGTCGACTCCGACACTGCGTCGCTTGATGCGTTCCCCACCAACGTGGTGGTCTACGACGAGCCGCCTCCTCGCACGGAGAGCGGCGGAAGCACCGTCACGGAGGTGCTTGTCATCGGTCACCGCGAGCACTCCGGCGGAGGTGCTCATGACCCACTCGATGCGGCACTGCAAGACCTAACGGCACCATTCCAGAAGATCTCGACGCCGAGATGCTGGAAGCGCGCCGCGCCCAGCTAGTCGAGAGCGCCAAGAAGCTGGCCAACATGAGACGCTTGTCGGAGGCCTACCAGCGCGAGATGGACCGCGCTATGGGTGGCACGCCGGCTCCTGTGGTCCTAGCCGTGTCGGCATGGTCCAGCAACGCGGCGCGGCCATCGCTAGCCTATTCGGAGCAAATCGCCCCGTCTACGCCACGCCTGCGGAGAACACACGAGCTGCCCAGGCAGCAGCACAAGAGCTGGACAAGTTCGAGGGCGAAGAGCGTCGCCAGATGGCGGAGCGCGTCCAGCGACTCCTCGATGCGGCTGCTGAGCAGCACGAGGCTGGCTGCCGTACTGAGGCTCCGAACCGGCAGAATGATGATCCGCCTCCCCGCCGAGATCAAGGCGCGACATCCCGGACGCCGACTGGTGGCGTCCGCGGAAGAAGAGACAAGGAGCCGGCCGACAGCCGCCGCCGGACTCGGGCCACCATCGAAGCGCGACTCAAGACGGCCGCCAAGAGCAAGAGAACGACGGATGACTGTCCGCCTCCTCCCCCTCGCAGGGAAAGGCGCGTCTCCCCGCCACCTGTTGAACACCCAACGCTCGGCGACCGCCTTGGCCGCCAAGGAGTCGGAGAGAACGATGCCCGCCACCGGATCGACCGTCTCAACCGATCCTCGTGCTAGAAGAAGAAGATGAGCTGGGTCCGCTTTGTTTTGGCCCCAAGATTCGAGATGAGCCCTTCCCAAAGGGTTCACGCCCCAGAGACACGCCTAAATACACCGCTCCGGAAGCCGGATGACCGGCTGGTCGATTACTCCACAGCCGCCAAGATCACAACGGCAACAAGCGTTGTTGTGAAGTACGCCCGCCATGCTCTGTGGCACGCCTGACATGGCTGAACAGCCTGAAGCCCCGCAACATCAATAGTTGTGTTGACTTCACCGAAGCCTTCATCCGCAACTTCGGCAGCACATACAAGCGGCCGCCCAAGCCTCGGCAGCTCTCCTTGTGCGTCCAAGGCCCCAACGAGTTGACTCGTGACTATCTCACGTGCTAGGACGAGCTCCGCAACTCTTGCAAGGGTGTGCACGAGGTGCAGGCCATCGAGTACTTCACCGCCGGGTGCCGAGAGGGCACCCTTCTCAAGCACAGGCTTCTCTGCGATGATCCGGCCACCCTCAATGAGCTGCTTATCATAGCAGATAAATACACCACGGTTGACTCCTCCATGAAGGCAGAGATCCAAGTTGATGCGTCTGGCAAAGTGGCTCCTCCGGCTCCTCGGGCCCCGGCTGGTGACTCCAGCTGGCGTCAGCATCCCAACGACAACAAACGCAGCAGCGCGCGAGCCGCTTCTACAAGCCGGGGTGGCGATAATCAAGACCAGCAGCCGTAAGGGCAGCTCCATCCAAGCGCTGTAAGGGCGGCAAGCCCAATTGGTTGACCGCTTTCGTATGAGCGCACCTTGACGTGCCTCCTGCAAGTTCCACAGTGGTGTGAAGTCGTCCAACCACACCACTCTAAAGTGTCATTGGCTCACCAGGATCGCCAAGGGTGACGGCCTCCTGCCTCCTCCGCCTGCTGGGCAGCCGCCTCCTCCTCCCCAAAGAGCCGGGCGGTTCACCAATGGAGCCATACAAGACGAGTATCCCAAGAGCACGAAGGTTATGTCGTGTTCACCAGCGTGGCCGACGATAAGAACAGCAGACGACAACGACAGTAAGAAGTAAATGCGGTGGCATCAGAGACCCCCGAGTTCATGCATTGGTCCGAGAAGCCCATCAGCTGGAGCAGAGCCGACCACCCGGAAGTTATGCCCAATCCCGGCTCCTACGCCCTGGTTCTGGATGCCACTTTTGCCACAGATAGGCGAGCTACTCGCTTTTCCCGAGTTCTGATTGATGGCGGTAGCAACATCAACATCTTGTACAAGGATACCATGGAGAAGTTAGGAATCAAACAAAGGCAGCTTCAGCCCAGCCGGACCGTATTCCATGGCATAGTTTCTGGCCTTTCCTGCTCACCAATCGGCAAGATCCAGATAGACGACCTCTTTGGAGACAAAGATCACTTCCGCTGAGAGCCGGTCTGGTTTGAGGCGGTGGTCCTTGAGAGCCCCTACCATGCACTACTTGGCCGGCCTGCTCTGGCCAAGTTCATGGTGATCCCCCACTATGCTTACCTCAAGATGAAGATGCCGAGTTCCAAGGGAATTCTGACCATAGCAGGGGATTACAAGAAGTCGTCCGCTTGCACAGTAGATAGCAGCCGGCTAGCCAAGTCCCTTATGATCACGGCCGAGAAGCGGCTCCATGACCGAGTTGTGGCGATGGCAGGCAAGCAGCCGGAAATTTCGCCCAACCCCAAGGAGTCGGAAGCCGAGGGCCCGTTCAAGCCGGCCAAAGAGACAAAGAAGAGACCCTTGGACCCGGAGCACACGGAGAGGTACGCTGTCATAGGTGCAAACCTTGACAGCAAATAGGAAGGCGAGCTCGTCGATTTCCTCCGTGAGAATCGGGGCATCTTTGCATGGTCACCTAAAGACATGCCGGGTGTTCCAACGGATTTCACTCGAGCACAAGTTACATGTCCGGTCCGATGCCAAGCCAGTCAGGCAGCCTTGACGCCTGTCAGAAGAGAAGAGAGGAGTCGTTGGAGAAGAGGTAGCCCAGCTGCTGGCAGCCGGCTTCATCATGGAAGTGCTCTTTCCAGAGTGGCTGGCCAACCCAGTCCTTGTGCTGAAGAAAAACAAACAGTGGCGCATGTGTATTGACTACGCCAGCCTCAACACAGCCTGCCCCAAAGACCCATTTGCTTTGCCGAGAATTGACCAAGTGATAGACTCCACAGCCGGACGCGAGCTGTTGTGTTTTTTGGACGCATACTTAGGGTATCACCAGATCAAGCTGAACCCGACCGACAGGTTGAAGACCGCCTTCATCACGCCATTTGGAGCCTTCTGCTACTTGACCATGACGTTTGGCTTGAGGAATGTCGGCCCCACGTTTCAACGTTGCATGCAGAAGTGCCTCCTCAAGCAACTCGGCAGAAACGCCCACGTTTATGTGGACGATGTTGTGGTGAAGACGGAGAAGCGTGGAACGCTGCTAGAAGACCTCAAGGAGACTTTCGAGAACTTGCGCCGATTTCAAATCAAGCTCAACGCGGAGAAATGCGTCTTCGGAGTACCAGCCGGCCAGCTTCTTGGCTTCCTGGTCTCAGAGCGCAGCATAGAGTGCAACCCTGTGAAGATTAAGGCCATCGAGAGGATGGAAGTGCCCACCCGACTGCTCGACGTACAAAAGTTCACCGGCTGTTTGGCGTCCATCAGCCGTTTCATCAGTCGGCTGGGAGAGAAGGCCCTTCCTCTGTACCAGCTCATGAAGAAGACCACTTTATTCGAGTGGAACGACAAGGCGGATGAAGATTTTCTCCAGCTCAAGAAGACGTTGACTACTCCACCTGTCCTGGCGGCTCCGACACCTAAGGAGCCCATGCTCCTCTACATCGCCGCCACCAGCCGAGTGGTCAGCACAGTCATAGTGGTAGAGCGCAAGGAGGAAGGCAAGGCACTACCAGTCCCGTAGACCGTGTATTACCCGAAGCGGGCGTCAGCCTCTAAGCAAAACTACCCCCACTATCAGAAGATGTGCTATGGCGTGCACTTTGCCGCCAAGAAATTGAAGTCGTATTTTCAAGAGCACCCAATAACTTTGGTCTGCACGACTCCACTCGCCGAGATCATTGGGAGCCGGGATGCCTCAGGCCGAGTGGCTAAATGGGCCATAGAGTTGGCCCCCTACACCATGTACTACCAGCCTCACACCACCATCAAGTCACAAGCACTGGCCGACTTCCACGTCGACTGGGCCGAGACCCAGTACCTGCCGCCAGCACCGGACTCCACCCATTGGCGGATGCACTTTGATGGTTCTAAGATGCGCACCGATTTAGGAGCCGGCATCGTCCTCCCCTCTCCAAAGGCGCCAAGCTCAAATATTTGCTGCAAATTCACTTTGCCGCCTCCAACAACGTTGCTGAATACGAGGCACTCATTCACGGGCTCCAGCTTGCCAAGGAACTCGGCATTCGCCGGATCTTGTGCTATGGTGACTCTGACTTGGTGGTCCAGAAGTCGTTGGGCGACTGGGACGCTAAAGATGAAAACATGGCGAGCTACCTCTTCCTCGTACACACTACAAAAAAAAGACACATCTGTGACATTTTGGGCCGAACGAAATTTTTTTCATCATACATATGACACTTCTATGACGATAATTGTGACAAAACCCAAAGATCATCATAGATGTGGTGGGCTCCTACTCTATGACAAAAATCATGAAAGAAAATGGGCTTTTCTTCTGGGCGGGCCGGAGACGAGCTACATGACATTCTTTGGGCCGCCCATGACGAAAAAACCGTGGTAGAAGCGAGGGGAGGAAAATTTCGTGGAGTTCCCTGTTACGGTGGGAGGTCGGGGCTGAGCGATGCGTTGCTTTTCTCATACACGACGCTGCGTGTGTGCGAGGCGTTATTTTAATCAACCCGAAAGCGCGTTGGGCTCTAATCAACTCGAGCGACAGACCGCGCAGCTACGCGTTACATTAAACTCGAGCGATCGATCGATGGCTGTTAATCGAACCCGATCGAGCGATTCTTCGCTATCGCTGCTAATCAAGCTGATCAATTGATGAACAGTGAGAGGTGCGCGGGGTTTGATGAACAGTGAGCGCTATGGGGGGATGAATAAGGAGCGGTGGCGTTGCCTCTGGATGAACAGGACCCCGTGGTGTGGTGGAGGGCTGGATGAACAGTAGACGGTGGAGGGGTGCCCTTGGAGGGGTGGTTGAACAGGACCCCGTGGTGTGGAGGGCTGGATGAACAGTAGATGGTGGAGGGGTGGTTGAACAGTAGCCCGTAGAGTAGCGCGCGGCGGAGACTGGATGAACAGGAGCCCGTGGAGGCTGGAGGTGGTCGATGGTAGCCCGTGGAGGCTGGAGGAGGTCGATGGTGGAGATGAACAGAATCCCGTGGAGTCCCGTTTTGTGGTACGCCACACCCCTCCCGATGAACAGGACCCCCGTTTCGACCGTAGCGCTCCAACACAAGCCTGTTTCGTCTATTTTGCGGTACGCCACACCCCTCCCGATCAACAGGACCCCCGTTTCGACCGTAGGAGGTCTGTTTCGTCCGTTTTGCGGTACGCCACACCCCTCCCGACCAACAGGACCCCCCGTTTCGACCGTAGGAGGTCCGTTTCCTCCGTTTTGCGGTACGCCACACCCCTCCCGATCAACAGGACACCGTTCCGAACGAAGGAGGTCCGTTTCCTCCATTGTGCGGTACGCCATGCCTCGTTTCCATCGCCTGTTCCGTCCAAGCCCTCCCGATGAACACGACAACGCATTCCGTTCCGACCCAGCCGGTTGGCTCCCACGCGTTCCGTTGCCTCCCGATGGACACGACGCATTCCGTTGCCTCCCCATGAACACGAGGATTCCGTTGCCTCCCCAAGAACACGATGACGATGATGTTTCTCCATTCCAACCCAGCCATGTACATGAGCCCTGGCCGTACGTATGCGCGAGTAGGCATTCGAGACCCCGCCCGTATGTACACATACGTGGCCATATTTTCTTTCTTGCACCCTGGCCGTTGTACGTACGTGTACATGCTACGTGTGCGCCTCTACTACAACATGTGCGCGCCTCTACTCCGACACGTATGTACGTACACGTTCGCGACCAGAATGACAACGCTACATACGCTTCGACCAGGTGGGTCCCGACTGTCAGGCACTTCCTTGCCTGCGAAGATGTAGCTGGTGGGCCCCAGCAGTCAGGGGGGTGAATCGTTTTTTTTTTTTGCCCAGACGCACTTCCTTGCGTGCGAAGATGTAGCTGGTGTATCACGCCCAATATGCGACCCTATCCAAAAGGAACTCGACGGTCCCACCAAGGATAGACCCGCATATTGAAACGCTTTTGCAAGGTGGATATTATTACATCAACATTACATTATAGATGGGGATACATACATAAGGCATACAATGCCACATGAATACAACAATACAACATACAAGATCAACATACGACTACGGATGAAACATAAACAGAAACTCAAACAATATCCACCCTACTAGCCCAGGCTGCCGACCTGGAACCTATCCCCTGATCGAAGAAGAAGCAGAAGAAGAACTCCAAAGTAAGCAAATATCGCTCTCGCGCCATGATCATCGTGACAACCTGTACCCGCAACTGGTGGTGTAGTAATCTGTGAGCCACGAGGACTCAAAGAATCCCATTACCATGGGTATCAAGACTAGCAAAGCTTAAAGGAAAGGAAGGGGTAAAGTGGTGAGGTTGCAGCAGCGGCTAAGCATATATGGTGGCTAACATACGCAAATGAGAGCGAGAAGAGAAACAAAGGAACGGTCGTCAACTAGTAATGATCAAGAAGTGATCCTGAACTCCTACTTACGCCGACATAACCCGAAACCGTGTTCTCCTCTCGATCAACCCGAAAAGAGACACTCACGGTTACGCACACGGTTGGTGTATTTTAGAAGAGTTTACTTCAAGTTTACTACAACCGGATATTAACAAATTCCATCTACCACATAACCGTGGCACGGCTTTGAAAGTTCAAACCCTACAGGTGTCCCAACTTAGCCCATGATAAGCTCTCGCGATCAACGAAGGATATTCCTTCTCCCCGGGAAGACCCGGTCAGTCTCGGAATCCCGACTACAAGACATTTCGACAGTAATAAAACAAGACCGGCAAGACCGTCCGATGCGCCGACAATCCCGATAGGAGCTGCACATATCTCGTTCTCATGGCCACACCGGATGAACACTACGTACGGCAACCGACGATACCCCAAGTTGCCTAGGGGCGGCACCGCAAGTGGCTCTGGTTTGGACCAACACTTAGACAAGCATTGGCCCGGGGGGCTGAATAAATATGACCCTTGGGTTAATTACTCCCAAGGGAAAATAGGTGGTGGTGAGGCAAATGGTAAAACCAAGGTTGGGCCTTGCTGGAGGAGTCTTATTCAAAGCGAACTGTCAAGGGGGTCCCATAAATCACCCGACTGCGTTAGGGACGCAAAATCCAGGAACATAATACCGATATGACGGAAACTAGGGCGGCAAGAGTGGAAAAAAACACCAGGCATAAGGCCGAGCCTTCCACCCTTTACCAAGTATATAGATGCATTAATTAAATAAGAGATATTGTGATATCCCAACATAACATAATCCAACATGGAGCAATCTTCATCTTCACCTACAACTAGCAACGCTATAAGAGGGGCTGAGCAAAGCGGTAACATAGCCATACAATGGTCTGCTAGGAAGGGTAACAAAGGTCAGAGGTTCATGGCAATTTGGGAGGCTTGATAAGCAAGTGGTAGGTAGCGCAGCATAGCGATAGAACGAAGCAACTAGCATAGCAATGATAGTAGTGAGATCCAGGGTAGCGGTCATCTTGCCTGAAATCCCGCTAGGAAGAAGAACGAGTCCATGAAGAAGATGAAGCCACGAAGACGAACCAAGCGTAGGCGAACGAATCCTCACGATCGCAACGAAACGGGAACTATCGAGAAGAAGCACACAACATGGTAAACACACCACACATATACAAGACATGATGCACAACAAGCATGATGCATGACAAAGCTAGATGAGGCTACTCATGTCAAGAGATGATGCAAACAAGAACAACACATCAAAGCAAGTTTAAATGAGGCCGGAAACAACATATAACAAATCCGGTAAGTCCTCATATGCAAATTTCGAAATTGGTCCAGATCTGAATAAACCTTATGTTCAAGTTGTTAAACAACAAGTTAATATGCACCACGATGATCTACACGAAATTCTAGTCAAGTTACATATAAAGTTCATTAGATTCGGAGCTACGGCCTAGAAGATATGAGCAAAACAAGATAAACATGGCATTGATGCGAAATGCATTCAAACATCAAGCAAACACCTCAAAACAAGGATGCAACATGATAATATGAAACTACATGCAAAATTAAGCAAGTTTCATATAGAGCACACTCAAAACGGAGCAACGGTGCAACACATACACCCTATACAAGTCATGACAACAATGTGTCCAAAACAGCAACTAGGCATATTGCAAGCAACAAAACACTATGCTACAGCATCTCAACGTAAGAACAAAAGGCATAGTCAAGATCTACAGGTAGAGCATGAAAAAACATGAACACTGAGCTAACTCCAGAAATCTCTAGAACATGCTCAAGAGGACATGGCAAGATTGCAAATAATAACAGTTTCAGACTTTGCAGAAAATAACATCAGGTTGCAATGTTTAGAGCTATCAAACAACATGCTACAGGAACTTATCATGGCAAAAAAATGCATGGCATGAATCTACTAATTGCATAGAACAAAAGTCCTTTACTGACCATGAGCCAAAAAGGATCAGAAGATATGATGGCACCCATGTAAACATGGCAAATGATATGACAGATTCATACATGGCAGGTACAACAACAATTAGGCATGTTGGTGAGCTTGAACCACTCACTACAGAGCAATAAATGGCATGGCAAGGCAACTCACAGTAATAATACATGTTTATGAAGCTAAGCATGGCAAGAGCAAGTTCATAGAGTGCATGGATCACTAACAACAATCATGGCAACATTGAACTTAATGTTAACAGGCTGACAGCAACATTATTTAGCAACTTTGGAGCAAGATTAAAACAAGTTAAATCAAGCTATAAATGCAACCAGGGGCATGGATGAATAGAGCATGACATTTATAACAAAACATCCTTAGTGAACATCTCTAGATTATGCATAGAATGACTTGTAGCAGCAGGTTAACATAGCATCACGAAATAACAGATTCAGACAAGCAAAACAGCAACAGCAAGTACCCTACTTCACGAGCTCGATGCACTCACTACAAAACCCACAAAAATACATGGATTGCACCACTATAAATATGGCATGACATAGCACAAAACACATGTAGAGCTTATGCTCATAAGATGCACACATCAAATGCAACAAAAATGACAAATCATCAAGTTATAACAGTTTCAGCAGGTTAACATCATATAGCACTCTTGCAACGATAATTCAGGCATCAAGATGAGCTCAAATGAAAATGATGCAATGGAATGAAATGAAGTACTCGTCGATACGAACCATTTGATATGCTACACACCCAAAACAGAGCCACGGATGCAGAGATATAGCATGACGAACATGGCATGAAAATACTGAAATATTCGGGACTTGTGGAAATTTCAGGGGGTCAACCTTGCACGGAAATCGAGGCACGTCGGAGATGTCGCCGGAGAAGGATGGAGATGGCCGGAGAAGGGCGGATCCGGGCGGATCTCGCGGATCCGCACCGCGGAGGCCGGGCGGCGCTGGAGGCGCGGCGCTGCCGGGCGGCGGAGGCGGCAGAGGGCGAGGTCGCTGGCGGGCGAGGCGGCCACCGAGCGGCACGGCCGGGCGCAGAGATCCGACGGAGGTCCGGAGGGCGGCGCCGGTGACGGCCGGGCAGGGATCCGGTGGGCGCTGGAGGCGACTGCCGGCTGAGCGAGCTGGCGGCCGACGGCGGGCACGCTGGCGAGGACGGCGCGGCGGCGGAGCCGAGCCGCTGGCGGGGCAAGGAGGCCGGGGCGTGGAGGCCGGTATGTGACTCGGGGCGGCGGGCGGGCGGCGGCGGCGCGAGGGCCCATGTGATCCCTGATGATGGCTCCGGGCCGGGCGGCGAGGTATGAGGGACGCCACGTGGCATGGTGGTTGGCTCTGGCGCGGCGGCGATTTCGTCCGTGGGCTGGCGACACGTCCGTGAGCGAGAGGGAAGAGAAATTAGGGTTTGGACCGGGAATTTGGAGGGGGTGTTTATATAGGTAGAGGGAGCTAGGAGAGTCCAAATGAGGTGCGGTTTACCACACGATCGCGGATCGAACGACCGAGAGCACGGAGGGAGTTTGCTGGGTTTTGGGCCACTTTGAAGGGGGTGTTGGGCTGCAAACAAAAGAGGGCTTTGCGGTTACCCGGTTAACCGTTGGAGTATCAAACGACCTCCAAATGGCACGAAACTTGACAGGCGGTCTACCGGTGCTATACCAAGGCCACTTGGCAAGCCTCGGGCCATTCCGAGAAAGTTTAACACCCGCACACGAAAAGAGGCAAAAGAGGGCGCCGGGAGACTTAGGAGTGCCGGATTGCAAAACGGACAACGGGGAAAAAGCTCGGATGCATGAGACGAACACGTATGCAATGCCATGCACATGATGACATGATATGAAATGCATATGATGACATGGCAAAGTGCAACACGCAAGCAAATGACATGGCAATAACGAAGAATAACTGGCAGACACCTGGCGCAACGAATCCGGGGCGTTACATGGTGGGTCCTAGCAGTCAGGGGGGCGAATCGTTTTTTGCCCAGACGCACTTCCTTGCGTGCGAAGATGTAGCTGGTGGGTCCCAGCAGTCAGGGGGACAAATCGTTTTTTCGCGAAATACGGTGGCCCGTCCGGTGGGTCCCCGCTGTCAGGTGGAGGAATAATTATTTTGCACGTAATAAGGAGGCACTTCCTTGCTGCGGCAGTGGACCAAGCTGTCAGCCTCTCCACGTATAGTCGACGTCTGATGGAAGCCGTTCCTTGACCATGTTGACCACGCCGCGCCAAGAGCACCAGGGCGGTGGACGACGGCGAGGCCTAGGAAGGGGACAATGCGAAGCCGGGGAACACGTGGCAGTGGATGCCCACGCGTAGAGGAGTACGAGGGTTCACTGGTTCGCTGCGGGGTGAGGCTGTCGTCACCGCAGAATAACAGGGGGTGTGGGTGAGTAGAGGGATGGCCTGGCCAGCGGTGGGACTAGTAGGGGGCGGTGAGGCCTCCGCCGCATCGCAGCCGTCCACGGGAGGCAGGAGCAGAGGCACGACCGGCGATGGTTTGGGCGGCTGGAGCAAGAAGACCAGAGGTTGAAGAAGCACTACGGCCGTTGGATGGACATCGTACGTTCACTGGAGCTAGAATCATGCATATTGACTAAGTTCTCAAAGCCCTCCGTCCCCGTCAACTTAGTAGGCCCACAAGTCAGCCTGCCACTATACTGGGTCCCAGCTAACAGGCGAAGTATTCATTTTTTTTATGCGTAATAAGGAGGCACTTCCTTGCATGCGAAGATATAGCTTGTAGGTCCGAGCTGTCGACGACAGTAGCGTTTTTTGCAAAATCTGAGGCCCTTCGGTGGGTCCACGATGTCGGTGGAGGAATCATTATTTTGCGCGTAATAAGGAGGCATTTCCTTGCGTGCAGCCGTGGACCCAGCTGTCGACCTCTCCCGCGTCGGACCACTTCAGATGCATGTCGATTCGTTGACCACGTTGACCAGGCGCGCCGAGAGCACTGAGGCGGTGGACGACGGCGAGGCCTAGGAAGGAACGACACGGAGGCAGGGAAGACTTCGGCAGTTGTTTCCCACACGGAGGGGATCTGTTGTCTGAGGTTTCTTGGTTCGTGTGCCGTCCGGAGAATAACAACGGTATGGGTGAGTAGAGGGATGGCTAGGCGGTGATGGGAATACGGTGGGGCGGTGAGGCTGCAAGTGAAGAGAGAGCTGGTCATGGGGAGGAGGGAGCAGGCAGTCCACGGCGCTTGTTTGAGCGGTTGGAGCAGGAAGAGCAGAGATTGAAGAAGCACGACGGTCGTTGGATGGCCATCCAACGATCCTTTGCTGTCGTCAACCTTTTTTAGGAAAGCCTCAAATCTGTGGAAAACAGCATATAGCCCATCTGCCATTATTTCTAATAATTTACTGCCCATTTGCTAATTCTTAAGGGTTTTTTTTTGAGCCCATATTCTTTTTGTTAGCATTACAGCCCATGTTGTGGCCACCGTTAAAAAATTATACGAAATTTTGCATATTTCGGTGCGGTCCAAACTGTTTTTAATCCTGAAATTTTGACTCACATTCAAACTGATTTTAAAAATAAATGTATATCAATATAAAATCCAACAAATTCTCCACGCATAAAAATTAATGTAATTTAAAATCTCAAAACGAAAAAAAAAAGATATTTGAAACTAATTGCCGGTTTGATGTGTTTTAAAAATGAGCCCATTTCTCATTACTGATGGGCCATTTTCTTGGCCAGCCGAATGAAATCTCTCCTCGTCTTGAAAGATTTGCAGCCCAACAAGCCTGACAAAGCAACTTACTTGGTAAATCACAAAAAAACTGGGTTGTGGCCATGGACCCAGCTGTCAGCCTCTCCACATACAGTACTCTTCCGATGGAAGTCGTTCCTTGACCATGTTGACCACGCCGCGCGGAGAGCACCACGGCGGTGGACGACTGCGAGGCCTAGGAAGGGGACGATGCGGAGCCGGGGAAGACACGGCAGCGGAAGCCCGCGCGGAGAGGAGTACGAGGGTTCACTGGTTCGGCTGCGGTGTGAGGCTGCCGTCGCTGCAGGGCCTGGCCAGCGATGGGAATAGTAAGGCGGTGAGGCCTCCGGCGGCCTGACCCGGCCACGGGAGGCAGGAGCATAAGGCACGACCGGCGCTGGTTTGGGAGGCTAGAGCAAGAAGACCAGAGGTTGAAGAAGCACTACGGCCGTTGGATGGACATCGTACGGTCACTGGAGCTACAATCGTTCATATTGACTAAGTTGACAAAGCCCTTCGTCCCCATCAACTTAGTAGGCCCACAAGTCAGCCTCCCACCAAGGTGGGTCCCAGCTAGCAGGGGGAGTATTCATTTTTTTTGTGCGTAACAAGGAGGCACTTCCGGTGGGTCCGAGCTGACAGCGGGGGAAACGTTTTTTCGCGAAATACGGTGGCCCGTCAAGTGGGTCCCAGCAGTCAGGGATAAACATTTTTTCGCAAAATACGGTGGCCCATCCAGCGGGTCCCTGTTGTCAGTTGGAGGAATCATTATTTTCCGCGTAATAAGGAGGCACTTACTTGCTGCGGCCGTGGACCCAGCTGAGACTCTCCACGTACAGTATACTTTCGATAGAAGTCGTTCCTTGACCACGTTGACCTCGCCGCGTTCATTGCATGCATGCGTCCATAGGCGTGGTGCGTCCCCTTTGTCGACCTCTCACGCACGGTCATCTTCCGCGACTCTCGGTTGTTGACCACGTTGACCACACCGTGCCAAGCGCGCAGATTGGAGCGACCGGAGATGGGGAAGGCAGGCGGTGGAGTCGCAGATGGAGAGGTGGGAAACTTCACTGGTTGGTCTTGGCGGCAGCACAACCACAGTGCCGCCCACGGAGGCAGGAGCAAAACAGAGGTTGAAGAAGGGCACGGCTATTGGATTAACATCCAACGGTCCAGCTGCTAGAATCATTTGTTGATTAAGTTGACAAAGCCGTGCGTACCGTCCGCTTAGTAGGCCCACAAGTTAGTCACCAAATCGGCGGGTCCCGCTATCAGCGGATGAATAATTTTTTGCAAAACAAGGAGGCACTTCCTTCCGTGCGAAGATACAGCCGGTGGGTCCCAGCTGTCAGGTGGAGGAAACATTTTTTCAGCTTAATAAGGAGGAACTTTCCTTGCGTGCGACCATGGACCTCGTGGGTCCCAGCCGTCAGGCTCTCCACGTACAGCCCTCTTCCGATGACTCTCGTTTGTTGACCACGCCGCACCAAACATAGTGAGGCAGTGGACGACGGCGAGGCCCCGGACGGGAACGACTCGGAGATGGGAAAACGCGGCAGTGGAGTCACAGATTGAGAGGAGGAGAAGGGTTATAACTGGTTCTGTTGCGGCGTGGGGCTGTAGTCTGTGGAGAATAACAGGAGGTGTCGAGGGGTGGAGGGATAGCCTGGCCGGCGGTGGGGAGCGCTTCACAGCGATGCGTGCTAAGCAGAGCCGCTAGCGGCCGGAGGCCGGACCAGGCGGTCCTGGCGACGCTGGAGGAAGAAGACGAGAGATTGAAGGTGCATGCCGGCCGTTGGATATAATCCAATGGCTATGGATGACACAATCATTTGTTGACCAAGTTGACAACGCCCTGCGTAGGCTTCGACCTATTGGCCCACATGTCAGCCTGCAAAAATGTGGCAAATATTTAACCCATGTTTTCTAGAATGTACAGTCCATTTGCTGGGATGGTTGAACAAATAATTTCGTGTCAATCAGGCCCATTTATATTTTCTAAGAAATCCCAGCCCATTTGCACTTCCTTGAAATACACGTATTAGGTGGGCTTGTTATATATATAATGTCATGTTAGAAGGAGCAATTAATATCAAAGAATAAACTGGAGAGGCACATTTTTTATATATAATTAAGAAATTAGCGAGTTATTGCTCAAAATAAAAATGAGCGCGTTATTATTAATTTGGTCCTTAAAATCTTTGCAAGCTTTTGTACGCAATCACCAGGATTTTCCTTGCCTGTGAGTCAAAAACAACCAGGATTTTTCGTTAAACATTTACTTTTATAAGTTAATAACACGTGGGATGTTTTTATAATGCATATATAAGTCTCTATAAAATATATGATAATAGTAAAAATATAAATATATATATAATGTGGTTAGAAGGGAAAACATAAATTGGACACAACATTACTTTTATAAGAGACATGCGTTTTATACCCCACAGTAGGCATACTAACAAGTTCACACCAAAATACAACAAAAAAGGTAAACATTCATATCAAACGCAGGTTCACAGGACACGTTCATATTAATAGCCAACATTCACTATCAACAACTCAAAAGATTCATATATACACAAGCTCAGCATATCTATGCATCCAAATGATTGATAGATCACACGACAATATTCATACATAATTCACAAAAAGATTCAGATATACACATGTTCGGTATGTTTATGCATCCAAATGATTGATATCAAAGCCAATATGATCCATGGACGAACTTTAATTACCTAGGGTGCATTTGGTAAATGGTGTTCAATCGGAGGTACTTCTTGCTAAAATTAGTTCTTGTACGAGTAAACTTTCGAGTACATAAGAAGCAACTGAGACAATCTGAACTTTGCTTGTAGGTTTATCCTCAAATAGTGGCCTCGTGCGAGGAGGTTTGAGTAACTTGGCCACTACTTTCATCCAACTAGTTCTTGGCTCATCTTGGTCCTGTATCTCACCAAAATTCTACATTGCGAGACAAGAAAGGAGGCGGTTGAGAAAATGAACCACCCAAATTTTTGTGCAGTTCAAGCTGAAATGGAGCATCCTTGGCGTGCAGGTGATTAAGTGCCGGATGAATATCTGCGTCAACCAACTTGTATGGAATCTTTAGACTCCATGCCATATAGTTCGCTACCATATGTGCCGATAACCAAAAGGCACAAGTTAGGACCAAAGACTGGACTGCGTTTTCTGGACTATGCACCAAGCAATATTTTGGCGTTCACTCGTAATACTTGGAGTTTGACAATTGGTTGGCGCGGTTGATACTCGAATGAATATAGGCACTTCTTGTCAACATCGATGCTTATGCGAGTGAACTTTGGAGTACATAGCAGCAGCATAAGTACTGTCCAATCGATCATTTTGTGCAGTTCTCTGAAATCACCCGATGTAATGATTTTCCCTCGAGTTCGGGCTCCAAATCACTCCTTTATGAAATCGGCAAACAGTAGCACAATACCAAATTACCAATACATATGATGACACAATAATCAGGATAAAGACCAGTACCAACCTGTGTGAGGTAGCATATCACTTACTATTTCCTTTGATTTGGAAGCGAGATAAATAGCGGTGACAAAGAAAGGAAGAAAGCAAGCGGAGATTAGCAACCGACAGGAAAGGGCGGAAGTTGTCGAGGCAATGAAGCACCCAAAGTTTTGTGCAGTTCCACCAAAATCGAGCATCCTGTTGGCACATATATTGAGAGAGTGAGATTACTGTAATAGTGGGACTAGTTGATGAAACATACACTAACAAATAGAAGCACCCTCATTATCTTAATGGGTAAAGTTAGCAACATAGTAGTCTTGCTTAAAGAGAGGTATTAGTTTATTTAATCAGTGCCAATTAGCTCAACTCAACACTCAAACCATTGCCATTTATTATAGGTTGCAAAACTTAAAAGTGCAAAGATAAAGGAGTTTCTCATGACAGTAGCATGATACAAATAGAGATGACAGAAAACTAATCTGGATGAAGGCCTTAGGCTCGTACCAACCTGAGAAAAAAAGCTTATTCATGTAGTCCCATAAGAGATGATAAAGCACTCACTGGAATCACACAATAGTATATATATTTGTGCACTTCAAATGTATGGTTGAATTCACTCTTGTTTACCAATGTTGAGATTATATCGAAAGATTATCAAGAACTTCCAGCAGAGTTAAAGCACTGGCTGGGATACAGTTCATTGTATTGTCTTGTGTAGTTCCACTAAAATGTATGATTGGAACAACATGATCCCTGTTTGCACAAGTATGAACAAGGTGAAACCTTCATTACCTTAGTGACAAAGGATAGGAAGACATTAGCATATTACTCAAACAGTAGCATCAAATTCATGATGGACAATACGCAAAACATTGCCTCATTGAACCAGTGGCAATAAATTGACATGCAAAACTATAACATCCCAAATTTCCTATTTGGAATGTTTTACAATTATAGCTAAGCATCCTATGCATCCTGTTTGAATTTGAATGCCATTTGAAGTTTCAGAGAATTTTGAGTTTTGAATTTGAATTTCAAACTTTGGCATGTGGGAAACATTTCAAAAACTAAGCCTGATAAATACTTGATCAAAAGTATGAGAGGAGCAAACATGACACTCCAAAAATATCAGAGGAAACAATGCCAAAAGATTTGGATTCAAATCTGAAATTTATTTGAATTTGAAAAAATAGATTTTTATGAAGTTTGGATTTTGCCTTTGGAAAAATGTTCAAATGTAAGGAATATTCCCTGATCATTTTGGTATATATATACCCTATATAAAATATTTATAGATAGTGTTTTATTTTTGTTTTGTTTTATTTAAAAAATAAAGAAAACCCCCTCGGGCGCCAGCTAGGCCACCCAGGCCCAGCAGCGCCGCCCCCTCCGCAGCCCAGCGCCGAGCCCGGCCAGTGCCTGGCCCAGCCAGCCAGACCAGTGAGCCGAGCCAGCCCAGCTCCTCGCCCAGCGCCTGAAGACGCTAGGCCTCGGCCACCCGCTCGCCGAGCCCCCTCTCTCTCTCACCGACCGTGGGCCCGCCCTCTTCTTCCCCTCCCACGCCACGACCTCATGGGAGATCGACGGATCCCGAGGATCCAGGATCCCCGATCGCCTCGATCCCTTCCAAGCGAGCCCGACCCCAGGCTATAAGAGCCGAGCTCGCGCACCCCATTCCCCGAGACCCCCAGCCCCTCTCTCCTCCCGCTCGACGTCGCTGAACCCGAGCTCGCCACGCCGCCATTATCGCCCGACGACGCCTAGCCCCGACCAACCCCAACACCACCGAACCCCTCCCGACCTCGTCGCAGCTCCCGACGACTCGCTGGAGCTCCCGACGCCCGGACGCCCCGATGCACTCTCGCCGCCGCCGCCGCCATCGCGGAGTCCGGTAAGCCCCGACATCCCCCTCCCGTCCGATCTTAGATCAACGGCCCGATTAAAGCCCCGAAGAAATAAGTTTTATTATAAAACCGGCCGGTTCGATCGGCTTATTTTTAGTTTAGGTTTATTTTTTTAGGCCGGTTCGTTTTAGTTAACCCTAGAGCCCGTTAGGCTATCTAACGCACAGGGCACAGTATAGGCCCATTAGGCCTTTTTCTTTTATTTTGATTTTCTGTTTTAGCCGATTAGTTTCTGTTTTCAAAAATGTATATCTTTTATTCTGTTTAATATTTTTAGACGATTCTTTTTTTGTTGGATTGCAAATTTTATGTAGTTTCTGTAGAATATATATTTAGCTATGTTAAAAATAATTAAAATTGCTTTATTTTAGTTTTAGTCAGAATAGTAAATCTGCTATAACTTTAGTTAGAAAAATTATTTTTGCATGATTCTTTTGTCACCACTTTATTTTGACATTGCCAAACCCTAGAAATTAATTTGGGTATTTTAGGATTAATAAATAATTAGTTTTAGACAGAATCCTATTAATCCTAATTAATTAACTAGTTCTGTTTTCCTAATTAATTAATTAGTAAATGAATTTATTTTAACTTGTGATTAGTTATTCTAAGTTAGTTTCTGTCACTCCATTAGATGAACTTTTATTTATAATTAATAAAAGTTATAAATTATTTTCTTAATAGAAATTGGATTAGGCCTAAAATGAGTTTTATAATAGCTTTTTAATTAATTCTTTTTGCTCCTAGTTGCTTAGTGAAACCTTTTCTGTTAAGTTACCTTAAAAGCATGATTAGGTTATATTAAGGAATTTTTGTTATATAAAAACTATTTTTGTTATTGTTTGGAGTAGGGAAAAACTTTGAATTGGTTTCTTTGAGTTTTCCTTTTGGATTTGGTTTTGGTTGATTTGTTGTTATGTTACTTTTGTTATGTTGTGTGATCCTATTGCTTTGTGCTTATTGTGCTATTGTTTGTCTCGGTAGAGTTTCGAGTCTGAAGCTTGCTACTCGACTCTTTAGCTTACGAGGATCATCGGCAAGGCAAGTTTTGCTCATGTTATTTCTATACCTATGTTTTTGTGCATTAGTAGTTGTCACCACCCACCATGCATGCAGTAGTGAAATCTTGAAGTCATTAAACTTGAGTAGTATCATGTGGTAGGATGAACCAATCCCTTGTTACTATGACCCGGGACGTAGTAGTTACTTTGCTATGCTTGTAGAGCGGGTTTTGGGTATGAGTGATATTCATAAGCAAGATGTGAGAGTCAATGATGATGACAACCCCATGGACTACAATGATCAAGATGGACTTGGAAAATCACTCTTTGGGTGGAGGGCGGTTGGTGGGCACCTGGAGCACCCGGTGGTGGTCGGGATGCATGGAGAAGCACCATGACATCTGCGGAAAGCTTCACCCAGCCACGAAGAGAAGGATGGATGCCCCATGACGGAAGCTTACATGCAGCCGCAAGCCATTATGGGCTCTGGCTGGGTTGACCCTAGTAGTGACGCTGGCTGGGCGGTACTACGAGAAGTAGACGAACGGTAGGATTGGATGGGTACCGGCGGTGGCGGAAGAACTCTTTGGAAGACCTGTTTCATTCGTCCGTCTTCAAACACCATGAAGTCGAAGACTTTAAAGGAGGAATGATTCTTGCGGGAAAGTCGCAACCCTCTGCAGAGTTAAAGATCTAATCGATTAGCCGTGTCCCGATTACGGACATTTGAGCCTCTGGAACTTGGAAGTATTCGGATATCTCAACACTAAAACTAATGGATTAATTTGAGGGTTTATGACTTAATAATTTGGGAGCGAGATATTGGTTGGCGGAACCATCTCAATAACTACCAACAATTGTAGTAATTTGCAAGCAAGTCCTTTGTAGTAGGATAAAATTTGCTTTTCGCAAAATGATGAAACTTAGAGCTCCACACCAAAAATGCATATAGTGTTAGTAACTTTATTATTGTTATTCTTCATGACTTGCCACTTATTCCAAAAGCTGACCTACATGGCTGCAACGTATTATGTTGCGAGATATATTCGATCGGGAGTGAGGCTACGCTCCGCGCTTGGCGATTGCCCTTTGGAGTCGGATGGACTCGCTTATCTTGACGCTTCCGCAGCATTAGTAGTTTATTCCTCATGAGTTGGCCTTGAGCGAATTTATTCCCTTGTAATAAAGACTCTATATGAGAATCGTTTAATGATATTCAGGTGTGATTGAACTTTGATTACTTTATCGATGTCTTGTGAGTACCCGGCATGATCTTGGGATGAATACAGAACACGAGATTTGACCGATTTTGGGTCAGGTCGCTCAGAGATGGTATCGAGCACACGCTGACCGTAGGATCGTAACCCCTAGGATCGGAAAGCCATAGCGAGACCATTTACTTTGAACCCTTTTCATTCTATAATTCTTCCTGTTCAATTCGACTCTTCTCCCTTTGCAACATTCTAGATGGCGCCGAGTTCAACCCAGTTTGCTACGGAGTTACGCTAGCCCGATGAGGCGATGCCCTTCGAAGAAAGCTGGTCCAGATGGTGAAGCAGCTGAAGATAGCTCTACCCTCGATCACCGGAAACCCACTAATGCACTTCCGAGCGGACACCGCTACTGGATTGAAGTGCATATCGAGGAGAACCTTTGGAGGACACACGGAGCCGATCAACTTTGAGTTCACGAGTTCAAGCTGGATCATCGGAAGGGGCGTGGCGATCTATCGAGCACTTGGACATCTCGAGAGGAGTACAGGCGAGCTCGACCACTCGAGACCTCGCCATGGTTTCTCGCAGGGCAAGGAATGGAGATATCATCCGTACCATTGAGGGCGATTCCACTCTCGTACATCCGGGACTTGGAGTGTCTTCTCAGAAGCGGGAGATTCAGACTCGCCGTAACTTCGAAGACACACCGAAGCTTTGTTCCATAAGCTGGGCTGGAGGAGAAGGCACGCAGACTTCCTTGGCCATGAGGAAGAAATCACGGACTTCATGGAGATAGTCGACGATCTGAAGATGAAGCTTGCGCGATAGAGGAAAAGATGGACTTGGGAGAGGACCTTTACCCGAGTGGAGATGAAGCACCCTCGTGAGCAATGATCAGGATTTGAAGGAGTACCATGAAGGAAACCCCAGAGGAGGCGCCAGCGATGAAGACTTTTAGTCGACCACCATGTTATCTTTTACCTTCTCGTCGATCAGTTAGGCCGATGTTTTCCTTCGATTAGTCATGAGCTTTTGTAATCGAGTTTGAACCATGTTTGAGTGGAATGAATAAATGATTGGTGTGTTATGATTGTGCATTCATATGGGTAGTGTTATTTCTCATAGACCATTGTTCTATTCTAAATTTCTCATCCCTCCAAAACACCAGATGCCTCAGAGGCGTGACCTTTGGTTTCCGCGGAGCTCACCCAGCTGCTCCAAAGCAGCAGAATGCTTGATGCAGCTCCTTATTCGAATCGAACAACACCGCCAACAATCCACCGCCACCGCCACCACCCTTTGTGGACAACTTGACTCGATTTACGAGGTTGAATCCATGGTGTTCTCTAGTAGCACCGAGAGCGATTGTGGCTGATGATTGGCTCCGCAAGATCGGAAGGGAGCTAGTCACCGTTGGATGCACTGATGCTGAGAAGGTGCGCTTTGCCGCACACCAACTGGATGGACCTGCAGCTTCTTGGTGGGAGAATTACACCGCCACCTTTCCCATTGGTGCCATCACTTGGGACCAAATCCAGCAAGCCTTCCGCACTGCTCATGTCTCAGCTGGAGCCATGAGTCTAAAGAAGCGTGAGTTCCGCAACTTACGCCGAGGGAACCGTCTTGTGGCACGATGACGTGGATGGTCAGCAAGCTCGCTCGCTATGCCCCCGATGATGTGGCCACGATGATGCAAGCGGAGAAGTTCCTTGAGGACTCAATGATGAAGCGAGCATGCAGCTTATTGTGGCTACTTTCAACAACTACCGGAGCTGGTAGACAAGGCCACCATTCGGAAGGCAAGCAGCAGCAGATAGAAAGCATAGCGGAAGTACAGCCGGGGAAGCACAACTCGGGAGCTCAGCGAAGCCCGCTATGCACCATACTCGGGAGGGCACACCCATCATAACCATGGAGGTCATAACCATGGAGGAAATGGGAACAACCGCAACCAGGACAACAAGTCAGGCCATGGCAATGGCAATGGAAGCGGTAATGGCAATCAGCACCGTTCTGCCCGGCTCAAGGATCTCGAGCCACATCACCGCTTCAAGTGCGGAAGGCGGGGCACTCGCCACCGACTGCCCGGAGGCCAAGCAGAGGAATGGAAATGGCAATGGAGGCTCGGTGAAGAAGCCAAATCCGTTCCCTCGTGCTCGGGTGAACCACATCGGCGTGGAGGGCGTCTATGATCAACCGGACAACGTGGTTGGTAAGTTTTATTGAATTCACGTTCAGTTTTGGTCCTCTTTGATTACGGTGCAGCGCATTCATTCATATCAAGGGTAGTTGTGGAAAAGTACGGATTCGCACTAGAACCCTTAGAAGCCCCTTCGCGTCGGTTCGCAGGAGGAGAAATGATGGCGGTGTAGGCTGTCCTGCAACCCTCAACATCGGGAACCACAAATTTCCGTGGACCTCATAGTGTTGGAAACCCGGACCTTGGATGTAATCCTAGGCATGGATTGGTTGTCAAAGTTTGAAGGAACATTGACTGTGCCGAAGTCTATTACGCTCACCACCGGGCGAAGAGGATCAAGTATGTAGCCGAGCACAGCCGGATGAATAATCGGTGCATTCCCTCACGGGAGTAGTTAGGAGGAAGTGCGGTGGTGCAAGAATTTCCGATGTGTTTCGGAAGAATTACGGGAATGCCACGGACAGGGACATTGAATTTCTGATTGAGCTATTGCGGCACAGCCCCAATATCCAAGAGACCTTATCGGATGCCACCGAATGAGTTGAAAGAAATCAAGGATCAAATAAATGAGTTATTGGAGAAAGGATATATTCGTCCAAGCTCATCACCTTGGGGAGCCCAGTTCTTTTGGTAGAGAAGAAGGATGGGAGCTTGAGGATGGTTGTGGATTATCGTGCATTGAGCGAAGTAACCATCAAGAACAAGTACCCTCTGCCGATGATCAATGACTTGTTTGATCAGCTTGTTGGAGCCAAGGTATTCTCTAAGATCGATCTTGATCGAGGTATCATCGATTGAAGATCCGTGAAAAGGATATACCCAAAACAGCATTCACCACGGTATGGTTTATATGAGTATACCGTCATGTCATTTGGATTGACTAATGCTCCTGCATACTTCATGAATTTGATGAACAAGGTGTTCATGGAGTATTTGGACAAGTTTGTCGTGGTGTTCATCGATGATATATTGATTTTCTCCAAGAGCGAGGAAGAGCATAAGGAACATTTGCGTCTAGTTACGGAGAAACTTGAGAACATCAGTTGTATGCCAAGTTCAGCAAATGTGAATTTTGGTTGAAGGAAGTTGGATTCCTCGGACATGTTATTTCAGGAGAAGGAATAGCAGTTGATCCCGCCAAGGTTGAATCAGTCACCGATTGGCAGTCACCCACCTCAGTCAAGGAGATCCGCAGTTTTCTCGGACTCGCAGGATATTATCGGAGGTTCATTGAGAACTTCTCGAAGATTGCCAAGCCCATGACTGAACTGTTGAAGAAGGAAGCCAAGTATGTTTGGACGAGGAATGTGAAGCCAGTTTTCAGGAATTGAAGAAGCGGTTGGTCACAGCCCGATGTTGATTTTGCGGACATACACAAGGAATACCAGGTTTATTGTGGCGCTTCTCGTCAAGGACTCGGAGGAGTATTGATGCAGGAAGGTAAGGTTGTAGCTTATGCCTCCAGACAGCTACGACCTCATGAGATGAATTATACCACGCATGATTTGGAGTTAGCGGTGTAGTGCATGCACTCAAGACACAGAGACATTTCCTCATCGAAATCGTTGTGATGTCTACAGATCACAAGAGTTTGAAGTATATCTTCACGCAGAAGGAATTGAACCTCAGGCAGAGGAGATGGCTAGAGTTGATAAAGGACTACAACATGATATTGCATTACCACCCCGGTAAAGCTAATGTTGTAGCAGATGCTTTGAGCCGTAAGAGTTATGTGAATACTCTTACAACAGGAGGATTACCCCAGGAGTTAGTCGATGACCTCAGAGATCTCCGACTGGAGATAGTTCCGAAAGGATTTGTTGCAACTCTGGAAGTTCAGTCCACCTTGACCGAAAGGATTCGTGAAGCCCAGAAGTCGGACAAGGAAATCGATGAGATAAAGCAGAAGATGGAGGAGGGAAAAGCTAAAGGATTCCGTAAGGATGAACACGGAACTATATGGTTTGAGGATCGTATTTATGTGCCCAATGATCCCGAGCTCAGGAAGCTAATTCTTCAGGAGGCTCATGATTCACCGTACTCGATTCATCCCGGCAACACCAAGATGTACCTGGATTTGAAGCAAAGTTTCTGGTGGACAGGTATGAAGAAGGACATTGCCGAGTACGTAGCAGTATGTGATGTTTGTCAACGTGTAAAGGCAGAACATCGAAGCCAGCAGGGTTACTTCAACCTTTGCGATTCGATTGGAAATGGGAGAAACTTGGTATGGATTTCATCACGGGATTACCTAGGACCCGTTCAGGTTATGATTCTATCTGGGTAGTAGTTGATCGTTTGACTAAGGTAGCTCACTTCATTCCGTGAAGACTACCTATACCAGTGCCAAGTTGGCCAAGATATACATGACCAGGATCGTATGTCGCATGGAGTTCGAGGAAAATCGTGTCGGATAGAGGAACGCAGTTTACCTCAAAGTTTTGGAAGCAGCTGCATGAAACTTTGGAGTGCGAGGCTGGAATTGATGACAGCTTTTCATCCGCAGACAGATGGACGGACCGAGAGAGTCAATCAGATTACGGAGGACATGTTGAGAGCTTGTGTGCTAGACTATGGGTCTAGCTGGGATGATAATTTGGCGTCGCAGAGTTTTCATACAACAACGTTATCAATCCGGTTTGAAGATGGCCCCTTCGAAGCTCTATACGGAAGGAGGTGCGAGAACACCATTCTTTGTGGGATAGTGTTGGAGATCGATCACTTTTCGGTTCCGACCTTATCAAGGATTCGAAGAGAAAGTCAAGCTGATTGAGACAGGCTCAAGATAGCACGATCGAGACGGAAGAGTTATGCCGACGAGAGCGCAAGGAAGTGACTTACGAAGTGGGAGACCGAGCATATCTTCGTGTGTCACCACCGTGGAATCAAGAGGTTTGGAGTCAAGGAAAGTTAGCACCCGATTCATTGGCCCTACAAAATCCTCGAGCGTCGTGGAGAAGTTGCATACAAGTTGGAATTGCGGAAGGATTGTCCGGAGTTCATGATGTCTTCCATGTTTCTCGATTGAAGAAGTGCCATGCCGACATGGCGATGTTCCGTTAAGAGACACGGTGCCCTAGAGGCCATACAACAGCGGTGATCGACTTACAAGGAGAAACCCGTCCGTATTCTCGAGACCGCAAGCGAGTCACCCGCAGCTAGGTCATCAAATTTTGCAAGGTCTTGTGGAGTCACCACACGAGGAAGAAGCCACACAGGAGCGAAGAAGATCTTCTTGAGACCACCCGCACCTATTTGCTAGCCAACCCGAATCTCGAGGGCGAGATTCATCTTAAGGTGGTAGGTTTGTAACATCCCAAATTTCCTATTTGGAATGTTTTACAATTATAGCTAAGCATCCTATGCATCCTGTTTGAATTTGAATGCCATTTGAAGTTTCAGAGAATTTTGAGTTTTGAATTTGAATTTCAAACTTTGGCATGTGGGAAACATTTCAAAAACTAAGCCTGATAAATACTTGATCAAAAGTATGAGAGGAGCAAACATGACACTCCAAAAATATCAGAGGAAACAATGCCAAAAGATTTGGATTCAAATCTGAAATTTATTTGAATTTGAAAAAAATAGATTTTTATGAAGTTTGGATTTTGCCTTTGGAAAAATGTTCAAATGTAAGGGAATATTCCCCTGATCATTTTGGTATATATATACCCTATATAAAATATTTATAGATAGTGTTTTATTTTTGTTTTTGTTTTATTTAAAAAAATAAAGAAAAACCCCCTCGGGCGCCAGCTAGGCCACCCCAGGCCCAGCCAGCGCCGCCCCCTCCATGAGCCAGCGCCCGAGCCCGGCCAGTAGCCCGGCCCAAGCCCAGCCAGCCGAGCCGAGCCGAGCCAGCCCAGCTCCTCGCCTCGCGCCCGAAGGCGCTAGGCCTCGGCCACCCGCTCCGAGCCCCCTCTCTCTCTCACCGACCCGTGGGCCCGCCCTCTTCTTCCCCCTCGCCCACGCCACGACCTCATGGGAGATCGTGGGATCCGAAGGATCCGGGATCCTCGATCGCCCGATCCCCTTCAAGCGAGCCCGACCCCAGGCTATAAGAGCCGAGCTCGCCGCACCCCATCCCCCGAGACCCCGCGCACCCCTCTCCCTCCCGCTCGGCGTCGCGGAACCAGAGCTCGCCACGCCGCCATTGTCGCCGCCCGACGCGCCTAGCCCCCGACCAACCCCAACACCACCGAACCCCTCCCGACCTCGTCCGCAGCTCCCGACGACTCGCTGAGCTCCCGGCCTTGGACGCCCTGACGCCTCTCGCCGCGCCGCCGCCGTCGCCGAGTCCGTAAGCCCGCATCCCCTCCCGTCCGATCTTAGATCAACGGCCCGATTAAAGCCCCGAAGAATAAGTTTTATTATAAAACCGGCCGGTTCGATCGGCTTATTTTTAGTTTAGGTTTTTTTAGGCGGTTCGTTTTAGTTAACCCTAGAGCCCGTTAGGCTATCTAGCATAGGGCTGATATAGGCCCATTAGGCCTTTTCTTTTATTTTGATTTTCTGTTTTAGCGATTAGTTTCTGTTTTCAAAAATGTATATCTTTTATTCTGTTTAATATTTTTAGACGATTCTTTTTTGTTGGATTGAAAATTTTATGTAGTTTCTGTAGAATATATATTTAGCTATGTTAAAAATAATTAAAATTGCTTTATTTTAGTTTTAGTCAGAATAGTAAATCTGCTATAACTTTAGTTAGAAAAATTATTTTGCATCATTCTTTTGTCACCACTTTATTTTGACATTGCCAAACCCTAGAAATTAACTTGGGTATTTTAGGATTAATAAATAATTAGTTTTAGACAGAATCCTATTAATCCTAATTAATTAACTAGTTCTGTTTTCCTAATTAATTAATTAGTAAATGAATTTATTTTTAACTTGTGATTAGTTATTCTAAGTTAGTTTCTGTCACTCCATTAGATGAACTTTTATTTATAATTAATAAAAGTTATAAATTATTTTCTTAATAGAAATTGGATTAGGCCTAAAATGAGTTTTATAATAGCTTTTAATTAATTCTTTTTGCTCCTAGTTGCTTAGTGAAACCTTTTATGTTAAGTTACCTTAAAAGCATGATTAGGTTATATTAAGGAATTTTGTTATATAAAAACTATTTTTGTTATTGTTTGGAGTAGGAAAAACTTTGAATTGGTTTCTTTGAGTTTTCCTTTTGGATTTGGTTTTGGTTGATTTGTTGTTATGTTACTTTTGTTATGTTGTGTGATCCTATTGCTTTGTGCTTATTGTGCTATTGTTTGTCTCGGTAGAGTTTCAGTCTGAAGCTTGCTACTCGACTCTTTAGCTTACGAGGATCATCGGCAAGGCAAGTTTTGATCATGTTATTTCTATACCTATGTTTTTGTGCATTAGTAGTTGTCACCACCCCACCATGCATGCAGTAGTGAAATCTTGAAGTCATTAAACTTGAGTAGTATCATGTGGTAGGATGAACCAATCCCTTGTTACTATGACCCGGGGCGTAGTAGTTACTTTGCTATGCTTGTAGGCGGGTTTTGGGTATGAGTGATATTCATAAGCAAGATGTGAGAGTCAATGATGATGACAACCCCATGGACTACAATGATCAAGATGGACTTGGAAAATCACTCTTGGGTGGAGGGCGGTTGTGGGCACCTGGAGCACCAGTGGTGGCGGGATGCATGGAGAAGCGCCATGACATCCTGCGGAAAGCTTCACCCAGCCACGAAGAGAAGGATGGATGCCCCATGACCGGAAGCTTACTGTGCAGCCGCAAGCCATTATGGGCTCTGGCTGGGTTGACCCTAGTAGTGACGCTGGCTGGGCGGTACTACGAGAAGTAGCGAGCGGTAGGATTGGATGGGTACCGGCGGTGGCGGAAGAACTCTTTGGAAGACCTGTTTCATTAGTCCGTCTTCAAACACCATGAAGTGCGAAGACTTTAAAGGAGGAATGATTCTTGCGGGAAAGTCGCAACCCTCTGCGAGTTAAAGATCTAATCGATTAGCCGTGTCCCGATTACGGACATTTGAGCCTCTGGAACTTGGAAGTATTCGGATATCTCAACACTAAAACTAATGGATTAATTTGAGGGTTTATGACTTAATAATTTGGGAGCGAGATATTGGTTGGCGGAACCATCTCAATAACTACCAACAATTGTAGTAATTTGCAAGCAAGTCCTTTGTAGTAGGATAAAATTTGCTTTTCGCAAAATGATGAAACTTAGAGCTCCACACCAAAAATGCATATAGTGTTAGTAACTTTATTATTGTTATTCTTCATGACTTGCCAGCTTATTCCAAAAGCTGACCTACATGGCTGCAACGTATTATGTTGCGAGATATATTCGATCAGAGTGAGGCTACGCTCGCGCTTAGCGATTGCCCTTTGGAGTCGGATGGACTCGCTTATCTTCGACGCTTCCGCAGCATTAGTAGTTTATTCCTCATGAGTTGGCCTTGAGCCGAATTTATTCCCTTGTAATAAAGACTCTATATGAGAATCGTTTAATGATATTCAGGTGTGATTGAACTTTGATTACTTTATCGATGTACTGTGAGTACCAGCATGATCTTGGGATGGTACAGGCACAGAGATTTGACCGATTTTGGGTCAGGTCGCTACAAAAACAATAGCACTATTATGTCATGACACTAATAATATTCCCTCCCTGCTCCACCACATGATTCACCTCCATAGACAAACATTCACACGTACATGATTCAGCACAGGGTCCTACTAAAGATTTGTTTAACTCCAACAGGAAAATTAGGCAGTAATAAATTAGTGGTACTTAAGTACTCCTAATTAATTAAGTGAGACAGCAGAAGTGGAAGGTCTCCCTGGAGGATCGTCTCACATGTAAGGTAGTCGTTGCCGGAGCCCTTGAATGGCCTCGACTGAGGCCTCTGGCTTCAGCAAGATCGCCTTGGCACTTTTTATTCTTCTTCCTCTTCTTCTTCATGCTCTGTTTCTCTTTCTCCTCACCAGTTGGTGAAACCAAGTACATGATTGGCCTTCTAATTCAGAATTGGTTTTGTCAGTGAGGGAGTAAAAGTGTACTAGTAAAAAACAACATTATTTTCTCATGGTAGTCGGAAAATGGAGATGAACACATGCATTAAATATCATGCCAACAATATGGATGATGAGGATTGGAACACAGATCTCCCTTTGTGTAGTTCCACCAAAATGAACCAACTGTTCCATTCTGGCATTCCAGTTAAACAGCACAAAAGTCACTTCTTTTAAGAAGAGTTTTGTGCAGTGCACCAAAAGGTCACAACAGCAACCAGGTGAATTGGATATCCCTGTTTGCACAAAAAGGCACAGAGGAAACAGTCAGAGTCTCAAACAATTACAGGCAAAAACATTTGGCTAAACTTGTCATAGCTTATAATAGTGGCATGGCTTCATTTTTACCGGGGACATTAGATTAAGAACAGCTAAGGCTGCGTTCGGTTCACAGGTTTGGTGCAGGATTTTCATAGGAACACAATTCCTACGGTATTCTTTCCCGTCCAACCGTTCGGAACACGGGAAAGGTGAATAGTGTTTCATAGGAAAGCTGGTGCAGTAATCTTGATTCCATAGGATTAGAAACATCCACGCTGCTCATTTTTTGGGCGGAAGCCCGAGGCAAAGCGCTTCGCGCCATCGTTAGACAGGTTCTTTGTGCTGTGTTGCGGAATAAAAAATCAACCTATGTGTGGTGCGTGAGGTGAGGACAAGAGTAGTCACTGTGCAGCTGAATAAACAAATAGCATCTCATACTGCCAAGCATGCTACTCTAAAAAAACAAATCTGTACATTTTGTAGTCCATCTGAACACATTCTCTTGAGAGTTTCCTCCGGTTCGCTGTTCCATAGTATTATACCTACATTCCTTTCCTATTCCTCTATTTTCATCAAGACCTATGTTTTCCGCCCCTTTATTGCGACCGGAGCCTAAATGTTTGGTATAAGGGCATGGGACAGTGGGTGCACCAGCAGTCCAGCACCATGTACGTAAACAGGGGCATAAAGTGGTGATTCATAGTTTGTTGCCCCGAGAAACAAACATCCAAGAAACATATCTGGGTTGGTCCCATTTTTGTTCACTCTAGCCACCTACTCCTATGTGTGGATAGCAAATCTAGTCTGGTCATACCACTTGTATGCAGTGTTACCCCTATATTTCCCTTTTCGACCAAGAGACCGGTTGGATGACCAGTCTGTACTACTTTCACCCTCTTTTCTTCATGTTTGTACCAATTCCGATGTACATACTAAATTCCCCCACCCCCACTTTATTTCTTGTTTGACCAAGTAGTACAAGATTCAACTCCATGAAGTAGCTTTACCTCTAACAATAGAAGAAAAAAATATGTGACGTTGGACCATCCGATCGAGAGGGGCTGAGAGGTAGAAAATGATGCACATGCAGCGACGTAGCGAGCTGGGGAAGTAGAGCTAAGGCAGTTTCAAACGAAGATATACCTGAAGGTCGTCGGGATGTGGATAGGTGGGCGGCGGGAGGCCGGATCCGCCCACAGGCAACGACGAAGGAATCAGAGGACCTCCCGCGCCGGCGCTCGGTCAGAGATAACGGTGCGGCCGGCAGTGGGTCTCCTCCCTCGTTGTCGACGATGGCCTAAACGCTGCCCCTCCTCCCCTTCACCAGTGGAGGGGGATACGTCTGGATCTGTAACCAGTGGTGAGGATAGAAAGCTAGTGTTTTTTGAAGGGAGAAAGACAGTGTTACTACCCCTATCTTGTTTAGATCTGGAGAGGATGATAGTGTGTGAACAGAGCAACCCTATCAAGCAAGCGTGGAGGCTCCGGCCTATATATAAGTAGTGGGGTAGTTTTCCTTTTTCACTCCATCAAAACAATCGTTTAAAATTGTGTACTACTACATGCCAGGTCGCGGTTTTTTTAGTTGTTGATTGTTTTTTTAGATAGCTACCCGCTTGTTCCAAGTGGTGTTACGGTGTGCCAGGTCGCACTTTGTATCATTCAAGTCTGGTACTACAAGTCCCTCCATTAAATGAACAACCACCCCCTCGTAAAAATTGTGAACAAGCCCACGGCTAAAATTAAGCGGAAGCGTGGGTTGCCCCAACATGCATTATTATTTATATTTTCTACTCCTCCGTTCCTAAATATAAGTCTTTTTATTAGCCACACCTAAGACAAGAATTTTTTTATTAGCAGTGAACCCCACATGTCATAGACACAAAAATTGTGGCAAGATTCCCTTAGGCAAGCCAAAGTGTGTCTAACAATTTGAGCAACTCAGGTTAGGCAAGTGTGGCAAGTGTGGGAAAAATAATGTAGCAACATAAGACAAACACAGTCACAATCCAAACAGCCCCGTAATTTTTTGTGACATGCATGAAAATTTGGTTAGTTAAATTTATAGTCAAAATTTGGCAAGGTGCATCAAATCAACACATGCAAGTATCAAAAGGAAAGTCACGGCATGCATGCGTGTGTTGTACTCCCTCCGTTTCCAAATATAAGTCTTTTTAGATATTGCAACAAGTGACTATTACATACGAAGCAGAATATGTCTACTCCTACATACGAAGTAGCCCATTTGAAATGTGTAAAAAGACTTATATCGAGTGCAGTGCTTTAACACGTCGCGTCAACTCATACAAGACCGAGAAATTTGATTACTACGACGCCCTCTCCCTCGCGGACTGAGCTCCGATGCCTTAACTGCACCTGCCTTTAGCTGCATGACAGGAGGGCCAACCACCTGTTGGGCCCACTGTCATAGACGCAAAGCGAGGAGCATAAGTAAACTTCGCTACACGCTATCCCTCCCACACGAGGTGGGCGGACATGCAGCGATGGATTTGATCTTTGTAGAAGTAGGAGTAACATCATTGTTCGTCTTCTCGAAGAGGCGAAGAGCCAAGCGCAACCCGAACATGGCAGTTGCGAACGCTCGCATGGTGCGGTTCCTTGGAGTACTAGCCAGGCTCTTGCATGAGACAAAAATGCTATTGTTTAACAATTAAACACCATTATCCATTGGTTGATACTCATTCTGCATAGGTCCACGCGCTTAGCACCGTTTCCTCCCGGGATCAATAATGTTTACTTGCTAATTAATAGCATTGCATGCAATGAACTAGCCATTGCAAGTCATTAAAAGCATGCACACCTCTCATCTCTTATTGGTTGATATGTCAAGAAACAAGAAACAAGGTAGAAGTTAACGCACCGCGCCTAAGTGTTTTGGGACTATTTAGTTTTCATAAGATGACTTACACACCTAGACGGAGGGAGTAGTATAGCCCTGTAGACCGGAAAGTAGTATTTGCCTTTCTAGAGATTTCAACAAGTGACTAGACTACACCGTCTGCAGTACTCCCTCCCTTCCGGTTTATAGGGCTCAAATCTCAAATCTCATGAACCAAGGCATTTTGCGATTGGAGGAATGTATCTCGTACTTTACAAAACCACCCTGATTAAACTCATGCATTAATTACGTAGTTCTCTCGTTTTCCTCTCCGCCTTGGTCGCGGTGCACAATATTGAGCACTCCTATATGACTAGCCGCTCTATCTACCTGCGAGACATTTCAAAGCATCCGGGCCTGCGTGCCATCCACCAAATCACAGCGAGGTGCTATAGTCGAGACTCACCTGTCACCCCGGTGTGGCCGTCATGACCGTCATATCAAAAAACCCACACCTTTACCAGCAGTTGTAAGGTGGCCTCCAAGTTGGACTGGACGAAGCAACCATCATTTCACTGGAACGCTCGTTCAAGCCCTTTCTTCCCTTTCTTGAAGAAAACCTCCTCCAGGCTACTCACTTCGCCATTTTTCTTACATGCCAGCGAAGGAAAGGTGGGCGAATCAGTTATGCTGCTATATTTTCATTCCAAGAATCTTCTTTTTGCAAAGCACCGACCAACTCTCACATCCTATTCTTTTCCCGTTTTCATTGCGATTGTGGTTTCCTTTTGATTGCTTTTTGTTCGTCGGTTCATTGATGGATCCTGGAGCACTAGGCAAAGAGTTGCCGGCGGACAACCCACTGGAGACAGCGATCTCCAAGAAGCGAGCACCGACCAACGAGTTGCCATGTTGGCGGGCCAACCCATGGAGACGAAGAACTCCATGAAACAAGCATTGGCCAAAGAGTTGAGGACGTTGGCGGACTAACTCCTCAAAGAAAGTTGGAAGAACAGCAAGGGCCCTACCGTGCCTACCCCAGGAACTCTGATTGCCACCTATGCGAGGCTCAAGACCGAGTTTGAGGAGATAGTCGCCGTTGAGAAGCAATATTCCCCTGGCAAGGTGATGGCCCCCATCGCAGATGAGGAGATGGCCCCCGGAGGGATGAGATCCCCCGATGAGCTGCACAAGGTAAAAAATAATGGCTTATTACCATAGTTGTGGTTTTTGATTATTTGCAATGTGCTTGCTAATATGTTAGGGTTGTGCGGGTGCCGGTGGTTGTCCTTGATGATTCCGATGTCGTGGCCCGTCCTGTTGGCATCGCCCCGGAGATCGATTCGATGCGCTGTCATCCTGTGGACATCGCCCGGAGATCGATTCCGATGTCGCGGTCGATCCTGTGGACATCGCCCGAAATCGATTCCCATGCCGATGTCCGTCTTTGTGGTCATTGCCGAGAGATCGATGACAAGAAATAGTTGGTCGCGTTAATCCTTCGGGTAGTTTGCATTGCCCGTGTTTAATTACGAGCGATGCGTGTTATCAAACCATCTTAGGGCTAGTGCACTGTCTTGTGTGGGCGGATCTTGCTACTTTTGTTTGATAGTGAATCGTGCGATGAATCATGTGAACCCTCTCCGAGTTATGGAAACAGATGTATCCTCACTAGCTTTTGATGTAATATATGGCATGCTTAGATGTAAGTTTGAACTGTTTATCATATCAGCAGGGCTTGTTTGATGATTCTTGGTGTTAGTAGGCTAGCTACTGTGCGAGTTATAGTACTTGCAAAACACTCACCGAAGAGAAACGTTGGGGCTGGTAAGCTCGTGGTACGCTTATACTTATCCCTCGTCGATTGACCAATAGCCCTAGCTCCTAAAATTGTAGGCTTAGCGATCGATCAGACAATAGTCAACATACATTCAGGCCTCATTTGGTTCATAGGGTAGGAAAATAGTAGAAAAAGTACAGAGAACGTGCAACACAAAATCATAGCAGTGCAGAGACGTACTCCCTCCGTTCCAAAACAGATGACCTTGGCGGGCTAGTTTGGCCTAGTGGGTTTCAGTGATATGACGTGGTACAGTGCCATCCAGTCTTCGCGTGTGGTAGCAGTATTGCGGGTACAGTAAGTTTTCTTGAAGAAGCGGAATTCAACGAAGTCATGATGGTTCATTCGTCCGAACAACTTACAGTGGGAAAAGTTGGGCCTGTGATACGACCGGGGTAGACCAGGATAATTTTGTGCATGGCAGGTGGACTAGGATGGTCGACGTCCCACATGTCGGCGAATGAAAGTATTCTTTCCGATATAGAGGACGAGCAACGAGTATTCATTGTTTATTTTTGATGAAAGCTATTGTCTCCACTGTTACGACGGAGGAGTGTGAAACACGGCAGCCCAGTGAACTTGGCATGTGCAACAGTCCCTCCTTCCTCATGTAATGTCCATGTTACAGCTTTTTCTCACTTTCTCTCTATCTATTTCCTCTCAAATGTTTTTTACCTTTCTTTTTTAAGACACAATTGTTTTTTATGCCTTTTTTAGAATTATTTTTTATACCTAGGAGCACGTGTAGAGACGGGCTCTTGCAGAGCCCACTCCTTGACTTTGTCAATGCCTCTCTCTCCTCCACATAAGGAGTACTACTTGCTATGCATGCATGCGGTGGGCAGATGGCGTCTTGAGGGGCCAGGGCGGTGAGGCGGGCTCGGGGCGGTCCGGACTCAGCATGGCCCACCTCACATTATCACCATATATTTCTTGGAGCCCGTGCTGTGTGGTGGCGATCTCTTCTCCCTCCCGTTTCTCTCTTTTAAAGAGGCGCCGAGCGATTAGATTTCGCTATCGACGGTTTATTCAATTACGGTCCCACATGTCGGTGAAATTGCAAGACAACGCGTGTCCCCTCGGTGGCGGCGTGTGAGCGGACTGTCCGGGTTGCGGACGCATCTGAGTCGTAAGTGTGCCGCCTTTTCCTTTAGAACTTGCGAGCGTAACATTTTCGCGCGATCGATCGATAGAAATCCAGAACAAAATGACGAGGGCGGTGCTTTCCCGCTCGTTTGGCGGGCTAGTCTGAGTGATATGACGTGCTACGGCGCCGTACACTTGCTCCATTTTTATGTAAGCAAGAGTTTACACTCTTCTGCTGGAGGAGTGCGAAACACCGCGGATCTGATTTTGATCGAGGATAACTGTTCCTGCCAAATAATGGAGGATTGTTAGTGATTATAGCATGATAGTTAGGGCATCTCCAGCGCTGGCCCACAAATTTACACGGCATCTGTCCGGGACACCGATGGATGCCATCGATGCTGCCGCATACCTTTCGACAACTATATGAACTAACCGGACGAAATTCGTGCAAACAAAGCAAATTTCAAATTAACGGATGAAATTCATTACATTTTGAAAAAAAATCCTACAAACTGGATGAAATTCATTACATATTTCGCAAAAACTGTACTAAAACCTACTGTAAACCTAATCTAAACGACCTCCGGCGCCCGACCACCATGTCCAGCCATGAACCCGAGAAAGCCGGCCATTGCCTTTGCCTCCTCCTCCGGAGCACATGGTTCTGAAGATTCCCGCCTCCACGTCGCCGTCAAGCGGCTAATCGGCCGCCGATGTTTACCCCACCAAGCTTGGCATCGACTGAGTGGAGTAGCGGTGGCCTTCCCGGGACCAGAGCGGCGGCGACCTACCGTGTACTACTCTTCCTCGCTGTCGGCTACACCCGCGCACACGCGCTGGCTTCATTGTCGTGGCGGCAAAGGGCGGCCGAGGGGTGATGATCCACAAGTATAGGGGATCTATCGTAGTCCTTTCGATAAGTAAGAGTGTCGAACCCAACGACGAGCAGAAGGAAATAATAAGCGGTTTTCAGCAAGGTATTCTCTGCAAATCTTGAAATAAGTGGTAATGAGATAGTTTTGTGATAAGATAAATTGTAACGAGCAACAAGTAACAAGAGTAAATAAAGTGCAGCAAGGTGGCCCAATCCTTTTTGTAGCAAAGGACAAGCCTGGACAAACTCTTATATAAGGAAAAGTGCTCCCGAGGACACATGGGAATATCGTCAAGCTAGTTTTCATCACGTTCATATGATTCGCGTTCGGTACTTTGATAATTTGATATGTGGGTGGACCGGTGCTTGGGTGATGTTCTTACTTGAACAAGCATCCCACTTATGATTAACCTCTATTGCAAGCATCTGCAACTACAACAAAAGTATTAAGGTAAACCTAACCATAGCATGAAACATATGGATCCAAATCAGCCCCCCATGAAGCAACGCATAAACTAGGGTTTAAGCTTCTGTCACTCTAGCAATCCATCATCTACTTATTACTTCCCAATGCCTTCCTCTAGGCCCAAATAATGGTGAAGTGTTATGTAGTCGACGTTCACATAACACCACCAGAGGCTAGACAACATACATCTCATCAAAATATCGAATGAATACCAAATTCACATGACTACTAATAGCAAGACTTCTCCCTTGTCCTCAGGAACAAACGTAACTACTCACAAAGCATATTCATGTTCATAATCAGAGGGTTAATAATATGCATAAAGGATCTGAACATATGATCTTCCACCAAATAAACCAACTAGCATCAACTACGAGGAGTAATCAACACTACTAGCAACCTACTAGCACCAATCCCGGACTTGGAGACAAGAATTGGATACAAGAGATGAACTAGGGTTTGGAGATGAGATGGTGCTGGTGAAGATATTGATGGAGATTGCCCTCTCCCGATGAGAGCAGCGTTGGTGATGATGATGGTGATGATTTCCCCCTCCCGGAGGGAAGTGTCCCCGGCAGAACAGCTCTGTCGGAGCCCTAGATTGGTTCCGCCAAGGTTCCGCCTCGTGGCGGCGGAGTCTCGTCCCGAAAGGTTGCCTCCTGTTTTTTTCTCATCGAAAGACTTCATATAGGAGAATATGGGCGTCGGAGAGCCACCAGGGGGCCCACGAGGTAGGGGGCGCGCCCCACCCTCGTGAGCAGGGTGTGGGCCCCCTGGCCTTCATCTTTGGCGACGATTTTTCTTTATTTATTTTAAGATATTCCGTGGAGTTTCAGGACTTTTGGAGTTGCGCAAAATAGGTCTCCAATATTTGCTCCTTTTCCAGCCCAGAATTCCAGCTGTCGGCATTCTCCCTCTTCATGTAAACCTTGTAAAATAAATGAGAATATCCATAAGTATTGTGACATAACGTGAAATAACAACCCATAATGCGATAAATATCGATATAAAAGCATGATGCAAAATGGACGTATCAACTCCCCCAAGCTTAGACCTCGCTTGTCCTCAAGAGAAAAGCCGATAACAATAAATATGTTCTCATGTTTAGAGGTATAGGGGTCGATAAAAATAAAATACGGACATGAAGGCATCATGATTATTCTCATAACAGCAACATATATAGATTTTGTCATATGATTACTTATGTTCAAGTGATGATCTTTTCACAATGCAAAAGCATGAATAAGAAACCTTATTGAGCACCAACAAATTATAACCTCAGTCATTGAAGCAATTGCAATTTATCATAACATCGGAAAGAGTCTATGTCAGAGCTTAAAAGCAAGTGCACATACTCAACTATCACTTAGTCCTTCATAATTGCTAACACTCACGCAATACTCGTGGTTGCGGAGTTTTAATCGGACACAGAGAAAGATAGGGGCTTATAGTTTTGCCCCACAACCTTTTACCTCAAGGGTAATGTCAACAATAATAATTCATGCCCCCCCTACATCCAATTAGATATATATATCATGTTCTTTCCAACATGATGGGCTTGCCAAAGGATAAAATGAAAAAGGGAAAGGTGATGATCACCATGACTCTTGCATAAGGTAGAGGATAATAATAGAAGATAAGCCATTCGCAGAGGGAAGTAGAGGTTGCCATGCACTTTTATGGTTGGATGCACAAAATCTCAATGCGAAAGAATGTCACTTTATATTGCCCCTTGTGATATGAACCTTTATTATGCAGTCTGTCACTTTTATTTATTCCATATCACAAGATCGTATAAAGCTTATTTCTCCCACACCAATCAATCATACATATTTAGAGAGCAATTTTTATTGCTTTGCACCGATGACAACTTACTTGAAGGATCTTACTCAATCCATAGGTAGATATGGTGGACTCTCATGGCTAAACTGGTTTAAGGGTATTTGGAAGCACATGTAGTATTTCTACTTGGTGCTGAGAATTTGGCTAGCATGAGGGGGAAAGGCAAGCTCAACATGTTAGAGGATCCATGACGACCTACTTTATCTCAGATATAAGAAAACATAACTCATCATGTTGTCTTCCTTGTCCAACATCAACTCTTTAGCATGTTATATTTTAGTGAGTGCTCCCAATCATAAAAGATGTCAATGATAATATATCTATATGTGAAACCTCCCTTTCCTTATTACTTCCTATTGATTGCAACGATGACGAAAGCTATATTTGCCAACTCCCAACAACTTTTAATCATCATACTCTTTCTATGTGAAGTCATTACTCTCAATAAGATCAATATGACCTCTTTGTTTCTTTTTATTCTTTTTCTTCTTTCTTTTCTTTTATTCACCCAAGATCATGGCAAAATAATCAAGCCCTGACTCAACTAACTTTATTATATATAGCTCACGGACTCGATTACATAGAGAGATCATAAAGCAAAACTAGAAACTAGATCATGACATAAACTTTATTCTACTAGATCAAGATACTACTAAAAGGATCAAACTAAGAAAACGGTAAAGATAGGAGTTGTGATGGTGATACGATATCGGGGCACCTCCCCCAAGCTTGGCAGTTGCCAAGGGGAGTGCCCATACCCATGTGATTATGTCTCCTTATTTGATGTTGGTGTAATATTCTTGGCGATGATTCCCCTCAACATACGGTTCTCCTCTTCAAGCCTATTGACTTGCTACTTGAGGTCCATTATTTCCTTGCGAAGCTTTCTTGTAACGGCTAAAGCTCCTTGCACCCAAGGGTGTTGCATAGCTGCGGGAGAACAAGAGACACTCATCCTCATATTTTCATAAGAAAGAAATCTAACATTGGAAGGGATAACCGAGTTTGGAATAGCTGAGCTCTGTAGTTCTGTAACATCCCAAATTTCCTATTTGGAATGTTTTACAATTATAGCTAAGCATCTATGCATTCTGTTTGAATTTGAGTGCCATTTGGAGTTTCAGAGTTTTGAGTTTTCAAATTTGAATTCAAACTATGGCAAGTGGGAACCATTTCAAAAACTATGCCTGATAAATACTTGAGCAAAAGTATGAGAGGAGTAAACATGACACTCCAAAAATATCAGAGGAAAATAATGCCAAAAGTTTTTGAATTCAAACTTGAGTTTTATTTGAATTTGAAAAAATGAATTTTTATAAAGTTTGGATTTTGCCTTTGGAAAATGTTCAAATGATAGGAATATTCCCTGATCATTTTGGTATATATATGTCCTATGTAAAATATTTATATTTTATAAGTTATCTCTGTTTTGTTTTTATTAAAAAAAAAAAAAAAAAACCCTCCCAGGCGCCGGCCAGCCATGTGCCCAGCCAGCGCCCAGACTGCCCACCAGTGCCGTGACAAGCCAGCCAATGAGCAGTGAGCCGGCCGAGCCACCCCGCCCGAAACCACTCGGCTCGGTCGCCCAGCCCGCGCGCCCCCCTCTCCCTCTGCCAGGCGGACCCCACCTCCTTCAACCCCATGCCACGCAGCGACCCCGCCCGCTCGCCGGGATCCGTGAGATCCGGGATCCGCCGCGATCTCCTCGCCCGCCCTTTCCCTCGTCCAAGCCGAGGACCCCTATAAGAACCCCCCCCACCCCATTCCCCCTCGCCCCTCATGAACCCTCCTCCTCCTCCGCGCTTCATGGAGCCGAGCCTACCGCCGCCGCCATTTGCGTCGCCGTCGCCGCCCTAGCCCTCCCCGAGCTCCACCCACTCCACTAGAACCCCTCCCTCGTCGCCCCGCACCCGCCGGACCACTCCACCGACCTCCCCGACGACCGGAGAGGCCAACGCACTTGCCACCGAGCCGCCGCCGCCGTCCAAACGCCGGTGAGTCGCCGGAGTTACCCTCCCCCGTCCGATCTCGCGTAGACGGCTAGGATTACAACCCCCCGAAGGGGTACGTTCTTTATTTAAAAACCGGTTCGCTCCGGTTTAGTCCGGTTTAAATTTAGTTAGGGTTTTTTTTATTTAGCCCGGCCTGACTCGTTTAACCCTAGGGCCCGTTTAGTTTATATTACGCTCAGTGCGTAGGTTAGGCCCATTAGGCCATTTTTTCTTTATTTTTGTTTTTCTGTTTTAGCAGAATAGTTCCTGATTTGAAAAATCCATAACTTTTATTCTACTTAATATTTTTGAGTGATTCTTTTTTTGTTGGTTTGCAAATTTTCTATAGTTTCTGTAGAAAATATTATTAGCTATGTTAAAATTATTTTAATTTGCTTTATTTTAGTTTTAGCCAGAATAGTAAATCTGTCATAAAATGAGCTAGGAAAATTATTTTAAATTTGTCCCAACTTTGTTTTAACATTGCCAAACCATAGAAATTAATTTGGGCATTTTAGGATTAATAAAAAATAGTTTTAAGCAGAATCATGTTAATCCTAATTAATTAACTAGCTACTGTTTTCCTATTATTTAAATTAGTAAATAAATTTATTTTTCACATGTGATTGATTATTCTAGGATAGTTTCTGTCACTTTATAGGATGAACTTTTATTTATAATAAATAAAACTTTTATTTTATTTTCTTAATAGAAATTGGATTAGGCCTAATAGGAGTTTCATAATAGATTTTAAATTGATTCTTTTTGCTCCTAGTTGCTTAATGCATTCTTTTTCATTAAGTTAACATAAATCCATGATTAGGTTATGTTAAGAAAATTTTTGTTATATAAAACTATTTTTAGTTGTTGCTTGAAGTAGGAAAAACTTGAGTTGGTTTTTCTTTGAGTTTTCCCTTTGGGTTTTGATTTGTTGTTTGGTGTGTTATGTTACTATGTTGCTATGTTATGTGATCCTATGCTATATGCTTATTGTGATTATTGTTTGTCTCAGTAGAGTTTCCAGAGTGCGAAGCTTGCTACCACGAGTCTTTAGCTTACGAGGATCATCAGCAAGGCAAGTCTTGATCATGTTATTTTCAATACCTATGATTTTGTGCATTAGAATTATACCACCCCACCATGCATGCAGTAGTTGAAATTTTGAAGTTATGTTCTTGAGTAGTATCATGTGGTAGGATGAACCAATCCCCTTGTTACCATGACCCCGGGACGAAGTAGTTTACTTTGCTATGCTCGTAGACGGGTTTTGGTTGAGTGAAATTCATAAGAAAGATGTGAGAGTAAATGTTGATGATAACCCCATGAACTAAAATGATCAAGATGGACTTCGAAAATTCACTACTGGGTGGAGGACGGTTGACGGGCACCCTGGAGAACCCAGTGGTTGGCCGGGATGCATGGAGAAGTGCCATGACATCTTGCGGAAAGCTTCACCCAGCCACGAAGAGGCGGATGGATGCCCCATTGACCGGAAGCTTACTGTGCAGCCGCAAGCCATTATGGGCTCTGGCTGGGTCAACCCTAGTAGTGACGCTGGCTGGGCGGTACTACGAGATGTAGAAGAACGGTAGGATTGGATGGGTACGGCAGTAGCAGAAGAACTCTTTGGAAGACCCTGTTTCATTCGTCCGTCTTCAAACACCATGAAGTGCGAAGACTTAAAAGGAGGAATGATTCTTACGGGTAAAGTCATAAACCTCTGCAGAGAGTTAAAGATCTAATCGATTAGCCGAGTCCCGATTCACGGACAATTTGAGCCTCTGGAACTTGGAAGTATTCGAAATCTCAACACTAAAACTAATGAATTAATTTGAGGGTTATGACTAAATAATTTGGGAATGAGATATTGGTTGGCGGAACCATCTCAATAGCTACCAACAATTTGTAGTAGTTTGCAAGCAAGTCCACTGTAGTAGGAGAAAATTGGCTTTTCGCAAAATGATGAAACTTAGAGCCCCACAACCAAAATGCATATAGTATTAGCAATTTTATTATTGTTATTCTCTTCATGACTTGCCAGCTTATTCAAAAAGCTGACCTACACGGCTGCAACGTCTTATGTTGCGAGATTTATTCGATCGGGGAGTGAGGCTACGCTCGCGCTTAGCGATTGCCCTTTGGAGTCGGATGGACTCGCTATTTTAAATCTCACGCTTCGCAGCATTAGTAGTTTATTTCTCATGAGTTGGCCTTGAGCGAATTTATTCTCTTGTAATAAAGACTCTATATGAGAATCGTGTAATAAAATTCAGGTGTGATTGAACTTTGATTATTTCATCGATGTCTTGTGAGTACCGGCATGATCTTGGGATGGTACTGGAACATACGAGATTTGAACGATTTTGGGTCAGGTCGCTACAAGTTCCCCCATCGTAAACCCAGCTCGGAGGCGAGAGGTGACTTCTTGATCCTCCATGGCATCTACCCTCATCAAGTCGGCATCTATCTCTTCCTCCGTTGCTGCCCCAAAGTGGTCAGCATCGCTGTTTGCCCTTGGTTCCGGTGCCGGATTAGATACCCGGCTCTCCCCGACTGACTCTTGAGAAGACATCTTGCTCTAATCTGCAGCAGCAACAGCTCAAAACAAGAACAGAGGATATTTGCGTGATACGAGAGTCAAAACCTTCGGGAGAATATATAATGAATTTTTACCGACCAAAATACGTATCGTGCAAGAAAAGCGGAGTCCGGGGAACACGAGGTGCTCACGAGGTAGGGGCGCGCCCGGGGGTAGGGCACGCCCACCACCCTCGTGGGGCCTCGTGTCCTTCCGGACGGCTACTTATTTTATATTTTCTAAATATTCCAAAGCGGAGAAATATTGCCTTAAAATTGTTTTGGAGTCGGTTTACTTACCGTACCACATACCTATTCCTTTTGAGTGCAAAGCAGTGCGGAAAGTGTCCCTTATGTATTCCTCCGGGTTCTTGTTTCAATAATATTGGTTTCAACATTTATGGGATTACCGAGATATAATGTTTTACTCTTTGACCATTTACCACCTTGGATTTGTGCCTTGAAGTTGTTGATTTTATGGCACCGAACGATAGACCTCCTCGATAACGTAGGGACCTTCCCATTTAGAGAGAAGTTTTCCTGCAAAAAATCTTAAACAAGAGTTGTATAGCAATACATAATCACCTACATTAAACTCACGCTTTTGTATCCTTTTGTCATGCCATCTTTTAACTTTTCTTTAAACAACTTAGCATTTTCATAAGCTTGGGTTCTCCATTCATCAAGTGAGCTAATATCAAATAACCTTTTCTCACCGGCAAGTTTGAAATCATAGTTGAGCTCTTTAATAGCCCAATATGCCTTATGTTCTAGTTCGAGAGGTAAGTGACATGCTTTTCCATAAACCATTTTATACGGAGACATACCCATAGGATCCTTATATGCAGTTCTATATGCCCATAATGCATCATCAAGTTTCTTGGACCAATTCTTCCTAGACCTATTAACAGTCTTTTGCAGAATTAATTTGAGCTCTCTATTTCTCAATTCTACTTGACCACTAGACTGTGGGTGATATGGAGATGCAATTCTATGATTAACATCATATTTAGCAAGCATTTTACGGAAAGCACCATGAATAAAATGTGAACCACCATCAGTCATTAAGTATCTAGGGACTCCAAACCTCGGAAAAATAACTTCCTTAAGCATTTTAATAGAAGTGTTATGATCAGCACTACTAGTTGGAATAGCTTCTACCCACTTAGTAACGTAATCAACAGCAACCAAAATATGTGTATATCCATTAGAGGCAGGAAAAGGTCCCATATAATCAAAGCACCAAACATCAAATGGTTCGATAACAAGTGAATAATTCATAGGCATTTCTTGACGTCTACTAATATTACCAATTCTTTGACATTCATCGCAAGACAAAACAAACTTATGGGCATCCTTGAAGAGAGTAGGCCAATAAAAACCGGATTGCAATACCTTATGTGCAGTTCTATCTCCGCGTGGTGTCCTCCATAAGCTTCGGAGTGACACTTGCGTAGGATTTGTTCCTGTTCATGCTCAGGCACACAACGTCTAATAACACCATCTACTCCTTCTTTATAAAGACGTGGGTCATCCCAAAAGTAATGTCGCAAATCATAGAAAAACTTTTTCTTTTGTTGGTATGTGAAGCTAGGTGGTATAAATTTAGCAACAATATAATTAGCATAATCAGCATACCATGGAGTGCTACGAGAAGTGCTTATGACATTTAATTGTTCATCAGGAAAGCTATCATCAATAGGTAGTGGGTCATCAAGAACATTCTCTAACCTAGATAAGTTATCTGCGACGGGGTTCTCAACTCCTTTTCTATCAACAATACGCAAATCAAATTCTTGCAGCAAGAGAACCCATCTAATAAGTCTAGGTTTTGCATCTTTCTTTTCCATAAGATATTTAATAGCAGCATGATTAGTGTGAATAGTTACTTTAGAATCGACAATGTAGGGTCTGAATTTATCGCAAGCAAATACAACTGCTAAAAGTTCCTTTTCGGTAGTAGCATAATTTCTTTGAGCATTGTCTAGAGTCCTACTAGAATAATGGATAACATTTAATTTCTTGTCAACTCTTTGCCATAGAACAGCACCTACAGCGTAATCACTAGCATCACACATAATTTCAAAGGGTAAACTCCAATCAGGTGGCTGAACAACAGGTGCAGAGACTAATGCTTTCTTAAGTATTTCAAATGCTTCTACACAATCATCATCAAAGACAAATGGTACATCTTTTTGTAATAAATTAGTCAGAGGCCGAGAAATTTTTGAGAAGTCCTTAATGAACCTCCTATAAAATCCGGCGTGACCAAGGAAACTTCTTATACCTTTGATGTCCTTGGGACATGGCATCTTTTCAATAGCATCAACCTTGGCTTTATCAACTTCAATACCTCTTTCAAAAACTTTGTGCCCCAAGAAAATACCTTCATTAACCATAAAGTGGCACTTTTCCCAATTCAAGACAAGATTAGTTTCTTCACATCTCTGCAAAACTCGATCAAGGTTGCTCAAGCAATCATCAAAAGAGGAACCATAGACGGAAAAATCGTCCATGAAGACCTCACAAATTTTTTCACAGAATTCAGAGAATATAGCCATCATGCATCTTTGAAAGGTAGCAGGTGCATTACATAAACCAAAAGGCATACGTCTATAAGCAAAAGTACCAAAAGGGCAAGTAAATGTAGTCTTTGATTGATCTTTAGCCGACACAAGTATTTGAGAGAAACCAGAATAACCATCTAGAAAGCAGTAATGTGTATGTTTGCATAATCTTTCTAGCATTTGATCAATAAAAGGTAACGGGTAATGATCTTTCTTAGTAGCTTTATTTAATTTGCAGAAATCAATTACCATCCTATAACCTGTGATAATTCTTTGCGGGGTCAGTTCATCTTTTCATTAGGAACAACAGTAATACCTCCCTTCTTAGGGACACAATGGACAAGACTTACCCACTGACTATCAGCAACGGGATAAATTATACTTGCCTCCAGAAGCTTGAGTATTTCTTTTCTTACCACTTCTTTCATTTTAGGATTCAAACGTCGTTGAGGATCACAAACTGGTTTGGCGTCCGCTTCCAAATTTATTTTATGTTGACATAGACTGGGACTAATGCCCTTAAAATCATCAAGAGTATATCTAATAGCGGCACGGTGCTTCTTCAGAGTTTTCAATAATCTTTCTTCTTCATGCTCTGAAAGGTTAGCACTAATAATAACAGGATATATTTTATTTTCATCAAGATAAGCATATTTAAGATTATCAGGCAACAGTTTAAGCTCAAACACGGGATCGCCCTTGGGTGGAGGAGGATCCCCTAGGATTTCAACAGGCAAATTGTGTTGCAGAATAGGTTCCTGTTTAAAGAATACTTCATCTATTTCCCTTCTTTCATTCATGAACATATCATTTTCATGATCTGCAAATAGTGTTCTAAAGGATCACTAGGAGGTACGACAATAGAAGCAAGACCAATAATATCATCCTTACTAGGCAATTCTTCCTCACGATGTTGTTTACTAAATTTAGAGAAATTAAACTCATGAACCATATCATCCAAGCCAATAGTAACAACATTCTTTTTGCAGTCTATCTTAGCATTAACAGTATTCAAGAAGGGTCTACCAAATATAATGGGACAAAAGCTATCTTGTGGAGAACTGAGAACAAGAAAATTAGCAGGATATTTAGTTTTCCCACACAAGACTTCAACATCTCTAACAATTCCCATTGCAGATATAGTATCTCTATTGGTAAGTTTAATTGTAACATCAATATCTTCTAACTCAGCAGGTGCAATTTCATGCTTAATTTCTTTATATAAATCATAAGGTATAACACTAGCACTAGCACCCATATCACATAAGCCATGATAACAATGATCTCCTATTTTAACAGAAATAATAGGCACGCCTACCACAGGTCTATGTTTATCTTTAGCACAAGGTTTAGCAATTCTAGCAGATTCACCGCAGAATTGAATAACATGCCCATCAATATTATCAGACAAGAGATCTTTAACAATAGCAATATTAGGTTCTACTTTGACTTGCTCAGGAGGTGTATAAGTTCTAATATTGCTTTTACGAACCTGATTGAAGCTTTAGCATGATCCTTTATTCTAACAGGGAAGGGTGGTTTCTCAACATAAGAGGTAGGAACAATAGGATCATTATAAGTGACAGTCTTTTCTTCAACTTTAATAGGTGCAGCTACTTTTACTTCTATGGGAGGATGATATTTAAACCACTTCTCCTTGGGAGATCAACATAAGTAGCAAAAGATTCACGAGAAAGAAGCTACTATCTCGAGTGAAGTCCATATTTAGTGCTAAACTTACGGAAAATATCGGTATCCATAAAAGATTTAACACAATCAAACTTAGGTGTCATACCTGACTCCTTACCTTCATCGAGGTCCCAATCTTCAGAGTTGCGTTTAATTCTATCCAATAAATTCCATCTGAATTCAATAGTCTTCATCATAAAAGAGCCAACACAAGAAGTATCGAGCATGGTGCGATTGTTATCAGAAAGCCGAGCATAAAAATTCTGAAGAATTGACACTCTTGAGAGCTCATGATTGGGGCATGAATATAACATTGATTTAAGCCTCCCCCAAGCTTGAGCGATGCTTTCTCCTTCGCTAGGCCAAAAATTATATATATAATTGCGATCACAATGAACAAGATGCATAGGGTAATATTTTTAATGAAATTCCAATTTCAATCTTTTATAGTTCCATGATATCGTATCATTACATAGCCTATACCATGTCAATGCGTCTCCCTTCAAAGATAAAGGGAAGACCTTCTTGTTAACAACATCATCGGGTATACCTACAAGCTTAAATAGTCCACAAACCTCATCCACATATATTAAGTGTTCATCAGGATGCTTGGTTCCATCTCCTACAAAAGTATTAGCTAGCAGTTTTTCCATCATACCCGAAGGAATTTCAAAAGGAGTTTCATTTTCAATAGGTTCAGTAGGTTGAGGAGAAACTCTTTGCTCTACTGGACGGGGTGAAGATACCCCGAACAAGCCCCTCAGAGAATTACTTTCCATAGTAACAAGTGACAGTAAATTTCAGCACACTATATAAATTTTTCCTTACCAAATTCCACCTACCAAAGGCGCTACACTCCCCGGCAACGGCGCCAGAAAAGAGTCTTGATGACCCACAAGTATAGGGGATCTATCATAGTCCTTTCGATAAGTAAGAGTGTCGAACCCAACGAGGAGCAGAAGGAAATGATAAGCGGTTTTCAACAAGGTATTCTCTGCAAGTACTGAAATAAGTGGTAACAGATAGTTTTGTGATAAGATAAATTGTAACGAGCAACAAGTAACAAGAGTAAATAAAGTGCAGAAAGGTTGCCCAATCCTTTTCGTAGCAAAGGACAAGCCTAGACAAACTCTTATATAAGGAAAAGCGCTCCCGAGGACACATGGGAATATCGTCAAGCTAGTTTTCATCACGTTCATATGATTCGTGTTCGGTATTTTGATAATTTGATATGTGGGTGGACCGGTGCTTGGGTGTTGTTCTTACTTGAACAAGCATCCCACTTATGATTAACCTCTATTGCAAGCATCCGCAACTACAACAAAAGTATTAAGGTAAACCTAACCATAGCATGAAACATATGGATCCAAATCAGCCCCTCACGAAGCAACGCATAAACTAGGGTTTAAGCTTCTGTCACTCTAGCAACCCATCATCTACTTATTACTTCCCAGTGCCTTCCTCTAGGCCCAAATAATGGTGAAGTGTTATGTGGTCGACGTTCACATAACACCACTAGAGGCTAGACAACATACATCTCATCAAAATATCGAACGAATACCAAATTCACATGACTACTTATAGCAAGACTTCTCCCTTGTCCTTAGGAACAAACGTAACTACTCACAAAGCATATTCATGTTCATAATCAGAGGGGTAATAATATGCATAAAGGATCTGAACATATGATCTTCCACCAAATAAACCAACTAGCATCAACTACAAGGAGTAATCAACACTACTAGCAACCTACTAGCACCAATCCCGGACTTGGAGACAAGAATTGGATACAAGAGATGAACTAGGGTTTGGAGATGAGATGGTGCTGGTGAAGATGTTGATGGAGATTGCCCTCTCCCGATGAGAGGAGCGTTGGTGATGACGATGGTGATGATTTCCCCCTCCCGGAGGGAAGTGTCCCTGGCAGAACAACTCTACCGGAGCCCTAGATTGGTTCCGCCAAGGTACCGCCTCGTGGCGGCGGAGTCTCGTCCCGAACGGTTGCCTCCTGTTTTTTCTCATCGAAAGACTTCATATAGGAGAAGATGGGCGTCGTAGAGCCACCAGGGGGCCCACGAGGTAGGGGGGCGCGCCCCCCACCCTCGTGAGCAGGGTGTGGGCCCCCTGGCCTTCATCTTTGGCGATGATTTTTCTTTATTTATTTTAAGATATTCCGTGGACTTTCAGGACTTTTGGAGTTGCGCAGAATAGGTCTCCAATATTTGCTCCTTTTCCAGCCCAGAATTCCAGCTGCCGGCATTCTCCCTCTTCATGTAAACCTTGTAAAATAAAAGAGAATAGCCATAAGTATTGTGACATAACGTGAAATAACAGCCCATAATGCGATAAATATCGATATAAAAGTATGATGCAAAATGGACGTATCAGGGGGGTGCCGGCGATCTCCTTCGTTTGCTCCTGCAACAGTACGTCGAAGAGAGCTTTGGAGCGCGCCCGGAGCGGAGCCGCCGATGTCCCTCGTCTGCTCCTGCGACAGTACGTCCAAGAGAGCTTCGAAGCGCCAGGAGGCCATGGTTGAAGTGGTGCCGACAGAAGGAAGGGACCGGAGGAGAATAAGTGTGGGTCTTTGAATATGGCTGGGAGCTGGGGCTCAAGTTAATATAGCGGGCGAATGGCAATGAGCCGCGGCAGACGGATGGACAACTGGTGCCGGAGTAGGTTCATCGGGCGTGAATGCGGACGCTGCTTCAGTGACTTAACTGCAGATGCATGGGTTACTGACATGTGGGCCCAACGGGCATCTGGCCCGCATGTCAGTGACACACCAATTGCTTGGCTTGTCATCGGGGTTGTGCATGATTAAATACTTTGTGATGAAGATAGAGCATAGCCAGACTATATGATTTTGTAGGGATAAATTTCTTTGGCCATGTTATTTTGAGAAGACATGATTGCTTTGTTAGTATGCTTGAAGTATTACTGTTTTTATGTCAATATTAAACTTTTATCTTGAATTTTATGGATCTGAATATTCTTGCCACAATAAAGAAGATTACATTGATAAATATGTTAGGTAGCATTCCACATCAAAAATTCAGTTTTTATCATTTACCTACTCGAGGACGAGCAAGAATTAAGCTTGGGGATGCTTGATACGTCTCCAACGTAACTATAATTTTTGATTGTTCCATGCTATTATATTATCCATCTAGATGTTTTATATGCATTTATATGCTATTTTATATGATTTTTGGGACTAACCCATTAACCTAGAGCCCAGTGCCAGTTTCTGTTTTTTTCCTTATTTTTGAGTATCGTGGAAAAGTAAAACAAAACGGAGTCCAATTGACTTGAAACTTCACGGAACTTATTTTTGGACCAGAAGAAGGCCATGGAGTAAAAGAGTTGGGCCAGAAGAGTCCCGGGCTTCCCACGAGGGTGGGGGGCGCGCCCACCCCCCTGGGCGCGCCTCCCTACCTAGTGGACAACCCGGAGACCCCCCCCCCTGACTTGTTCTCGACGCCAAAACCTCTTATATATACTGGAACATCCAGAAAATAACCTAGATCAGGAGTTCCGCCGCCGCTAGCCGCTGTAGGCACCAAAAACCAATCGGGACCCTGTTCCGGCACCCTGCCGGAGGGGGGATCCCTCACTGGTGTCCATCTTCATCATCCCGGCACTCTCCATGACGAGGAGGGAGTAGTTCACCCTCGGGGCTGAGGGTATGTCCCAGTAGCTATGTGTTTGATCTCTCTCTCTCTCTCGTGTTCTTGAGGTGGTACGATCTTGATGTATCGCGAGCTTTGCTATTATAGTTGGATCTTATGATGTTTCTCCCCCTCTACTCTCTTGTAATGGATTGAGTTTTCCCTTTGAAGTTATCTTATCGGATTGAGTCTTTAAGGACTTGAGAACACTTGATGTATGTCTTGCATGTGCTTATCTGTGGCGACAATGGGATATCACGTGATCTACTTGATGTATGTTTTGGTGATCAACTTGCGGGTTACGTGACCTCGTGAACTTATGCATAGGGGTTGGCACACGTTTTCGTCTTGACTCTCTGGTAGAAACTTTGGGGCACTCTTTGAAGTTCTTTGTGTTGGTTGAATAGATGAATCTGAGATTGTGTGATGCATATCGTATAACCATACCCACTGATACTTGAGGTGACATTGGAGTATCTTGGTGACATTAGGGTTTTGGTTGATTTGTTTCTTAAGGTGTTATTCTAGTACGAACTCTATGATAGATCGAACGCAAAGAATAGTGATGTCTACTATGCAACCTTTTTCTTGTAGACGTTGTTGGGCCTCCAAGTGCAAAGGTTTGTACGATAGTAGCAAATTTCCCTCAAGTGGATGACCTAAGGTTTATCAATCTGTGGGAGGTGTAGGATGAAGATGGTCTCTAGCAAGCAACCCTGCAACCAAATAACAAAGAGTCTCTTGTGTCCCCAACACACCCAATACAATGGTAAATTGTATAGGTGCACTAGTTCGGCGAAGAGATGGTGATACAAGTGCAATATGGACGGTAGATATAGGTTTTTGTAATCTGAAAATATAAAAACAGCAAGGTAACTAATGATAAAAGTGAGCGTAAACGGTATTGCAATGATAGGAAACAAGGCCTAGGGTTCATACTTTCACTAGTGCAAGTTCTCTCAACAATAATAACATAATTGGATCATATAACTATCCCTCAACATGCAACAAAGAGTCACTCCAAAGTCACTAATAGCGGAGAACAAACGAAGAGATTATGGTAGGGTACGAAACCACCTCAAAGTTATTCTTTCTGATCGATCTATTCAAGAGTCTGTAGTAAAATAACACGTAGCTACTCTTTCTGCTCGATCTATCATAGAGTTTGTACTAGAATAACACCTTAAGACACAAATCAACCAAAACCCTAATGTCACCTAGATACTCCAATGTCACATCAAGTATCCGTGGGTATGATTATACGATATGCATCACACAATCTCAGATTCATTTATTCAACTAACACAAAGAACTTCAAAGAGTGCCCCAAAGTTTCTGTCGGAGAGTCAAGACGAAAACGTGTGCCAACCCCTATGCATAAGTTCACGAGCGGAACCCGCAAGTTGATCACTGATACGTCTCCAACGTATCTATAATTTTTGATTGCTCCATGCTATATTATCTACTGTTTTGGACATTAATGGGCTTTATTATCCACTTTTATATTATTTTTGGGACTAACCTATTAACCGGAGGCCCAGCCCAGAATTGTTGTCTTTTGCCTATTTCAGAGTTTCGAAGAAAAGGAATATCAAACGGAGTCCAAATGGAATGAAACCTTCGGGAACGTGATTCTCTCACCGAACATGATCCAGGAGACTTGGACCCCACGTCAAGGAAGCTTCCAGGAGGCCACGAGGTAGGGAGCGCGCCCTCCCCCCCCCCCAGGCACGCCCTCCACCTCGTGGGCCCCATGTTGCTCCACCGACGTACTCCTTCCTCCTATATATACCTCACGCACCCCAAACGATCGACATCGGAGCCAAAACCTAATTCCACCGCCGCAACCTTCTGTACCCACGAGATCCCATCTTGGGGCCTGTTAGGAGCTCTCATTTGGAGGGTGCATCCATCACGGAGGGCTTCTACATCAACACCATAGCCTCTCCGATGAAGTGTGAGTAGTTTACCTCAGACCTTTGGGTCCATAGTTAGTAGCTAGATGGCTTCTTCTCTCTTTTTGGATCTCAATACAATGTTCTCCCGCTCTCTCTCATGGAGATCTATTCGATGTAATCTTCTTTTTGCGGTGTGTTTGTTGAGACCGATGAATTGTGGGTTTATGATCAAGATTATCTATGAACAATATTTGAATCTCCTCTGAATTCTTTTATGTATGATTGGTTATCTTTGCAAGTCTCTTCGAATTATCAGTTTGGTTTGGCCTACTAGAATGATCTTTCTTGCAATGGGAGAAGTGCTTAGCTTTGGGTTCAATCTTGCGGTGTCCTTTCCCAGTGACAGTAGGGGCAGCAAGGCACGTATTGTATTGTTGCCATCGAGGATAACAAGATGCAGTTTTTCTCATATTGCATGAATTTATCCCTCTACATCATGTCATCTTGCTTAAGGCGTTACTCTGTTTTCATGAACTTAATATTCTAGATGCATGCTGGATAGCTGTCGATGAGTGGAGTAATAGTAGTAGATGCAGGCAGGAGTCGGTCTACTTGTCTCGGACGTGATGCCTATATACATGATCATACCTAGATATTCTCATAACTATGCTCAATTCTATCAATTGCTCAACAGTAATTCGTTCACCCAGCGTAAAATACTTATGCTCTTGAGAGAAGCCACTAGTGAAATCTATGGCCCCCGGGTCTATCTTCATCATATTAATCTTCCAACTCTTAGTTATTTCCTTTGCTTTTATTTTACTTTGCATCTTTATCACAAAAATACCAAAAATATTATCCTATCATATCTATCAGATCTCACTATCGTAAGTGATCGTGAAGGGATTGACAACCCCTTATCGTGTTGGTTGCGAGGATTTATTTGTATTGTGCAGGTGCGAGGGACTTGCGCGTATCCTCCTACTGGATTGATACCTTGGTTCTCAAAAACTGAGGGAAATACTTACGCTACTGTGTTGCATCACCCTTTCATCTTCAAGGGAAAACCAACGCAGTGCTCAAGAGGTACCAAGAAGGATTTCTGGCGCCGTTGCCGGGGAGTCTACGCAAAAGTCAAAATACCAATTACCCATCACAATCCCTTATCTCCCGCATTACATTATTTGCCATTTGCCTCTCGTTTTCCTCTCCCCCACTTCACCCTTGCCGTTTTATTCGCCCTCTCTTTTCCGTTTGCCTCTTTTTCGCTTGCTTTTTGTTTGCTCGTGTGTTGGATTGCTTGTTTGTCACGATGACTCAAGATAATACCAAATTATGTGACTTTACCAATACCAACAATAATGATTTCCTTGGCACTCCGATTGCTCCTCTTACCAATACTGAATCTTGTGAAATCAATGTTGCTTTGTTGAATCTTGTCATGAAAGATCAATTGGCCGGCCTTCCTAGTGAAGATGTCGCTACTCATCTAAATAGCTTCGTTTATTTGTGTGATATGCAAAAGAATAAAGATGTGGACAATGATATTGTTAAATTGAAGCTATTTCCTTTTTCGCTTAGAGATCGTGCTAAAGCTTGGTTTTCATCTTTGCCTAAAAATAGTATTGATTCTTGGAACAAGTGCAAAGATGCTTTTATCTCTAAGTATTTTCCTCCCGCTAAGATCATCTCTCTTAGAAACGATATTATGAATTTTAAGAAACTTGATCATGAACATGTTGCACAAGCTTGGGAGAGGATGAAATTAATGATACGTAATTGCCCTACTCATGGTTTGAATTTGTGGATGATTATACAAAACTTTTATGCCGGATTGAATTTTGCTTCTAGAAATCTTTTAGATTCTGCCGCGGGTGGCACTTTTATGGAAATCACTTTAGGAGAACCTACTAAACTCCTAGATAATATTATGGTTAATTATTCTCAATGGCACACTGAAAGATCTACTAATAAAAAAGTGCATGCGATAGAAGAAATTAATGTTTTGAGTGGAAAGATGGATGAACTTATGAAACTATTTGCTAGTAAGAGTGTTTATTCCGATCCCAATGATATGCCTTTGTCTACTTTGATTGAGAATAATAATGAATCTATGGATGTGAATTTTATTGGTAGGAATAATTTTGGTAACAACGCATATAGAGGAAACTTTAATCCTAGGCCTTATCCTAGTAATTCCTCTAATAATTATGGTAATTCCTACAACAACTCTTATGGAAATTTTAATAAGATGCCCTCTGAATTTGAGACTAGTGTTAAAGAGTTTATGAATTCACAAAATAATTTCAATGCTTTGCTTGAAGAAAAATTGCTTAAAGTTGATGAATTGGCTAGGAACGTTGATAGAATTTCTCTTGATGTTGATTCTTTAAAACTTAGATCTATTCCTCCTAAGCATGATATCAATGAGTCTCTCAGAGCCATGAGAATTTCCATTGATGAGTGCAAAGAAAGAACCGCTAGGATGCATGCTAAAAAAATTGCTTTATGAAAGCGTGTTCTTCAAATTTCTATGAAAATAAAGATGAAGATATAAAAGTTATTGATGTGTCTCCTATTAAATCTTTGTTTTGCAATATGAATCTTGATAATGATGAGACTGAATATGATCCACCTTTACCTAGAAGGCGTTCCAAAAATTCGGAGTTTTTAGATCTTGATGCTAAAATTGACAAAAGTGGGATTGAAGAAATCAAAACCCTAGATGTTAAACCCACTATTTTGGATTTCAAGGAATTTAATTATGAAAATTTCTCTTTGATAGATTGTATTTCCTTATTGCAATCCGTGTTAAATTCTCCTCATGCTTATAGTCAAAATAAAGCATTTACCAAACATATCGTTGATGCCTTAATGCAATCTTATGAAGAAAAACATGAGTTGGAAGTTTATATCCCTAGAAAACTTTATGATGAGTGGGAACCTACTATAACATTAAAATTAAGGATCATGAGTTCTATGCTTTATGTGATTTGGGTGCTAGTGTTTCCACTATTCCCAAAACTTTGTGCGATTTGCTAGATTTCCGTGATTTTGATTATTGCTCTCTAAACTTGCACCTTGCGGATTCCACTATTAAGAAACCTATGGGAAGAATTAATGATGTTCTTATTTTTGCAAATAGGAACTATGTGCCCGTAGATTTTATCGTTCTTGATATAGATTGCAATCCTTCATGTCCTATTATTCTTGGTAGACCTTTCCTTAGAACGATTAGTGCAATTATTGATATGAAGGAAGGGAATATTAGATTCCAATTTCCATTAAAGAAAGGCATGGAACACTTCCCTAGGAAGAAAATAAAATTACCATATGAATCTATCATGAGAGCCACTTATGGATTGCTTACCAAGGATGGCAATACCTAGATCTATTCTTGCTTTTATGCCTAGCTAGGGGCGTTAAACGATAGCGCTTGTTGGGAGGCAACCCAATTTTATTTTTAGTTTTTTGCTTTTTGCTTATATTTAGGAATTAATATTTGTTCTAGCCTCTGGTTAGATGTGTTTTTGTGTTCTAATTAGTGTTTGTGCCAAGTTAAACCTATAGGATCTTCTTGGATGATAGTTATTTGATCTTGCTATAATTTCCAGAAACTTTCTGTTCACGAAAATAATTTTTAAAAATCACCAAAAACGTGATAAAATAGTGATTCCAATTGCTGCTGATCAATAAACAAATTGTCTAGGTCTTCCTATTTTGGCTCATTTTGTGGAGTTCCAGAAGGTTGCGTTAGTTACAGATTACTACAGACTGTTCTGTTTTTGACAGATTCTATTTTTCGTGTGTTGTTTGCTTATTTTGATGAATCTATGTCTAGTAAAATAGTTTATAAACCATAGAAAAGTTGGAATACAGTAGGTTTAACACCAATATAAATAAAGAATGAGTTCATTACAGTACCTTGAAGTGGTCTTTTGTTTTCTTTCGCTAACGGAGCTCACGAGATTTTCTGTTAAGTTTTGTGTTGTGAAGTTTTCAAGTTTTGGATGAAAGATTTTGATGGATTATGGAACAAGGAGTGGCAAGAGCCTAATCTTGGGGATGCCCATGGCACCCCCAAGATAATCTAAGGACACCATAAAGCCAAAGCTTGGGGATGCCCCGGAAGGCATCCCCTCTTTCGTCTACTTCCATCGGTAACTTTACTTGGAGCTATATTTTTATTCACCACATGATATGTGTTTTGCTTGGAGCGTCTTGTATGATTTGAGTCTTTGATTTTTAGTTTACCACAATCATCCTTGCTGTACACACCTTTTGAGAGAGCCATATATGATTTGGAATTTGTTAGAATACTCTATGTGCTTCGCTTATATCTTTTGAGCTATATAGTTTTGATCTAGTGCTTCACTTATATATTTTAGAGCACGGTGGTGGATTTGTTTTATAGAAACTATTGATCTCTCATGCTTCACTTAGATTATTTTGAGAGTCTTAAATAGCATGGTAATTTGCTTAAATAATCCTAATATGCTAAGCATAAATGATTTGTAAAAATTCTTATGAGTGTGTTGAATACTAAGAAAAGTTTGATGGTTGATAATTGTTTTGAGATATGAAGATGGTGATATTAGAGTCATGCTAGTTGAGTAGTTGTGAATTTGAGAAATATTTGTGTTAAAGTTTGTGATTCCCGTAGCATGCATGTATGGTGAACCGTTATGTGATGAAGTCGGAGCATGATTTATTTATTGATTGTCTTCCTTATGAGTGGCGGTCGGGGACGAGCGATGGTCTTTTCCTACCAATCTATCCCCCTAGGAGCATGTGTGTAATACTTTGCTTTGATAACTTGTAGATTTTTGCAATAAGTATATGAGTTCTTTATGACTAATGTCCTTCTTCCTTCCACCGTTGCTAGCCTCTCTAATACCGCGCACTTTTCACCGGTATCATACACCCACCATAAACCTTCCTCAAAACAGCCACCATATCTACCTATCATGGAATTTCCATAGCCATTCTGAGATATATTGACATGCAACTTTCCACCGTTCCATTTATTATGACACGCTCCATCATTGTCATATTGCTTTGCATGATCATGTAGTTGACATTGTACTTGTGGCAAAGCCACCGTTCATAATTCTTTCATACATGTCACTCTTGATTCATTGCATATCCCGGTACACCGCCGGAGGCATTCATATAGAGTCATATTTTGTTCAAAGTATCGAGTTGTAATTGTTGAGTTGTAAGAAAATAAAAGTGTGATGATCATCATTTTTAGAGCATTGTCCCAAGTGAGGAAAAGGATGATGGAGACTATGATTACCCCACAAGTCGGGATGAGACTCCGGATGAAAAAAATAAAAAAAAGAGGCCATAAAAAAAGAGAAAAGACCCAAATAAAAAAATGAGAGAAAAAGAGAGAAGGGACAATGTTACTATCCTTTTACCACACTTGTGCTTCAAAGTAGCACCATGATCTTCATGATAGAGAGTCTCTCATTTTGTCACTTACATATACTAGTGGGAAATTTTCATTATAGAACTTGGCTTGTATATTCCAATGATGGGCTTCCTCAAAATGCCCTAGGTCTTCGTGAGCAAGCGAGTTGGATGCACACCCACTTAGTTTCCTTTGTTGAGCTTTCATATACTTATAGCTCTAGTGCATCCGTTGCATGGCAATCTCTACTCACTCACATTGATATCTATTGATGGGCATCTCCATAGCCCCGTTGATACGCCTAGTTGCTGTGAGACTATCTTCTCCCTTTTTGTCTTCTCCACAGCCACCATTCTATTCCACATATAGTGCTATGTCCATGGCTCACGCTCATGTATTGCGTGAAGATTGAAAAAGTTTTGAAAATGTCAAAAGTATGAAACAATTGCTTGGCTTGTCATCGGGGTTGTGCATGATTTAAATACTTTGTGTGGTGAAGATAGAGCATAGCCAGACTATATGATTTTGTAGGGATGAACTTTCTTTGGCCATGTTATTTTGAGAAGACATAATTGCTTAGTTAGTATGCTTGAAGTATTATCATTTTTATGTCAATATGAACTTTTGTCTTGAATCTTTCGGATCTGAATATTCATACCACAATTAAGAAGAATTACATTGAAATTATGCCAAGTAGCACTCCGCATCAAAAATTATCTTTTTTATCATTTACCTACTCGAGGACGAGCAGGAATTAAGCTTGGGGATGCTTGATACGTCTCCAACGTATCTATAATTTTTGATTGCTCCATGCTATATTATCTACTGTTTTGGACATTAATGGGCTTATTATCCACTTTTATATTATTTTTGGGACTAACCTATTAACCGGAGACCCAGCCCAGAAGTGTTGTTTTTGCCTATTTCAGAGTTTCGAAGAAAAGGAATATCAAACGGAGTCCAAACGGAATAAAACCTTCAGGAACGTGATTTTCTCACCAAACATGATCCAGGAGACTTGGACCCTACGTCAAGGAAGCTTCCAGGGCCACGAGGTTGGGGGCGCGCCCTCCCCCCAGGCGCGCTCTCCACCCTCGTGGGCCCCCTGTTGCTCCACCGACGTACTCCTTCCTCCTATATATACTTACGTACCCCCAAACGATCAGATACGGAGCCAAAAACCTAATTCCACCGCCGCAACCTTCTGTACCCACTAGATCCCATCTTGGGGCCTGTTCCGGAGCTCCGCCGGAGGGGGCATCCATCATGGAGGGCTTCTACATCAACACCATAGCCTCTTCGATGAAGTGTGAGTAGTTTACCTGAGACCTTCGGGTCGATAGTTAGTAGCTAGATGGCTTCTTCTCTCTTTTTGGATCTCAACACAATGTTTTCCCCCTCTCTCTCATGGAGATCTATTCGATGTAATCTTCTTTTTGCGGTGTGTTTGTTGAGATCGATGAATTGTGGGTTTATGATCAAGATTATCTATGAACAATATTTGAATCTTCTCTGAATTCTTTTATGTATGATTGGTTATTGAGGGAGTCCTGGATTAGGGGGTGTCCGGATAGCCGGACTATAACCTTTGGCCGGACTCCTGGACTATGAAGATACAAGATTGAAGACTTCGTCCCGTGTCCGGATGGGACTTTCCTTGGCGTGGAAGGCAAGCTTGGCGATACGGATATGTAGATCTCCTACCATTGTAACCGACTCATGTAACCCTAACCCTATTCAGGTGTCTATATAACCGGAGGTTTTAGTCCGTGAGGACGAACAACAATCATACCATAGGCTAGCTTCTAGGGTTTAGCCTCTCGATCTCGTGGTAGATCTACTTTTGTACTACCCATATCATCAATATTAATCAAGCAGGAGTAGGGTTTTACCTCCATCGAGAGGGCCCGAACCTGGGTAAAAACATCGTGTCCCTTGTCTCCTGTTACCATCCGCCTAGACGCACAGTTCGGGACCCCCTACCCGAGATCCGCCGGTTGACACACCGACATTGGTGCTTTCATTGAGAGTTCCTCGTTGTCGTCATCTTTAGGCCCGATGGCTCCTCCGATCATCAATAATGATGCGATCCAGGGTGAGACTTTTCTCCCCGGACAGATCTTCGTATTCGGCGGCTTTGCACTACGGGCCAATTCGCTTGGCCATCTGGAGCAGATTGAAAGCTACGCCCCTGGCCATCAGGTCAGATTTGGAAGTTTGAACTACACGGCTGACATCCGCAGAGACTTGATCTTCGATTGGTTCGAGCCACAGCCAAGCGTGCCGCACTGTCACGAGGGGCATGATCTAGCTCTGCCGCCGAACAGGGTCCTGGAGGCCGCACCAGAGTCCGCTCTGACCTTTAGCTCGGAGCCGACCGTGCCGATCGAGGACGGGTGGCTGGACACCGCCTCGGGGGATGCGGTCTCTACGGCGATTGAGCCGTACACCTACCCCGTCCTTTGCGAAGCTCGTAACTCCAAGGTGCCGGACTCCTATCCGGACTCCGAGCCTTCCACGCCCCTGCCAATCGAATCCGATTGGGCGCCGATCATGGAATTCACTGCCGCGGACATCTTTCAGCACTCGCCCTTTGGCGACATTCTGAATTCACTAAAGTCTCTCTCTTTATCTGGAGAGCCCTGGCCGGATTATGGTCAGGAAGGCTGGGATGCGGACGATGAAGAAAATCAAAGCCCACCCACCACCCACTTCGTAGCCACTGTCGATGATTTAACCGACATGCTCGACTTCGACTCCGAAGACATCGATGGTATGGATGACGATGCAGGAGACGACCAAGAACCAGCGCCCACAATGCACTAGAAGGCCACCTCGTCATACGACATATACATGGTGGACATCCCGAAGGATGGGAATGGCGATGGAATAGCGGAGGATGACCCCTCCAAGAAACAGCCTAAGCGCCGGCGTCAGTGGCGCCGCTCTAAATCCCGCCACAGCAAAAACGGTGATTCCGGCACAGGAGACAATAACACCCCGGACAGTGCCGAAGACAACCCCCTCCAGCAAGATTCAGCGTAGGAGGATGGAGAAGCTAGCCCTCATGAGAGAGCGGCAGAAAAAGAGGTAGAGGACGATAATTACATGCCTCCCTCCGAAGATGAGGCAAGCCTCGACGACGACGAATTTGTCATGCCTGAGGATCCCGTCGAACAAGAGCGTTTCAAACGCAAGCTCATGTCCATGGCAAGCAGCCTCAAGAAAAAGCAGCAACAACTTAGAGCTAACCAAGACTTGCTAGCTGACAGATGGACTGAAGTCCTTGCGGCCGAAGAGTATGAACTCGAGCGCCCCTCCAAGAGCTACCCAAGACGCAGGCTGCTACCCCGATTAGAGGAGGAAGCACCCAAACCTACATCACCAGTGCATGATATGGCTGACCGGCCACCTCGTGGCCGCGACAGAGAGGCCTCTCGGCCCTCAACTCAAGCCGCACCCCGTCGCCGCTCAAAAAATACAAAGGCGCGGGGAAATGCGCCAGACCTGCGAGATATATTGGAGGACAAGGCAAGGCAAACAAGATCGATCTACGGATCGCGTGGGCGCCCCACGACACGTGACGATAACCGTCACGCCGGATATGGCAACTCCGGCCGGGCCGAACACAGTAGACAAAGCTCATTTGAGCTGCATCGTGATATATATTGTCTGAGGCGCCAGACACCCACTATGCTTCACAGATGAAGTGATGGATCATCAAATCCCTAAGGGTTTCAAACCCGTAAACATTGAATCATACGATGGCACAACAGATCCCGCGGTTTCGATCGAGGACTATCTCCTTCACATCCACATGGCCCGCGGTGATGATCTACACGCCATCAAATACCTCCCACTCAAGCTTAAAGGACCAGCCTGGCATTGGCTTAACAGCTTGCCAACAGAGTCTATTGGTTGTTGGGAAGACCTGGAAGCCGCATTCCTCGACAATTTCCAGGGCACATATGTGCGGCCACCAGACGCCAATGACCTAAGCCACATAATTCAGCAGCCAGAGGAATCGGCAGACAATTCTGGACACGGTTCCTAACCAAGAAAAATCAAATCGTCGATTGTCCAGATGCCGAGGCCCTTGCAGCCTTCAAACACAACATCCGCGACGAGTGGCTTGCCTGGCACCTAGGACAGGAAAAACCGAAATCCATGGCAGCCCTCACAACACTCATGACCCACTTTTGCGCGGGAGAGGACAGATGGCTAGCTCGTAGCAACTACATGACCAAGAGCCCTGGTAATTCGGGTACCAAGGACAGCAGTGGCAGGTCGCATCGCAACAAGCACAAGCGCCGCATTAACGGCGATAATGCTGAGGATACGGCAGTCAATTCCGGATTCAGAGGCTCTAAACTCGGTCAGCGGAAAAAGCCATTTAAAAGAAATACTCCAGGCCCGTCCAATTTGGACCGAATACTCGATCGCTCATGCCAGATACATGGCACCCCCGAAAAGCCAGCCAATCACACCAACAGGGATTGTTGGGTGTTCAAGCAGGCAGGCAAGTTAAATGCCGAAAACAATGACAAGGGGATGCATAGCGATGACGAGGAGGAGCCCCGGCCGCCGAACAATAGAGGACAGAAGGGCTTCCCCCCGCAAGTGCGGATGGTGAACATGATATACGCAACCCACATACCCAAAAGGGAGCGGAAGCGTGCACTAAGGGACATATATGCGATGGAGCCAGTCGCCCCAAAGTTCAACCCCTGGTCTTCCTGCCCGATCACTTTTGATCGAAGGGACCACCCCACTAGCATCCGCCATGGCGGATTCGCCGCATTGGTCCTAGACCCAATCATTGACGGATTTCATCTCACTAGAGTCCTAATGGACGGCGGCAGCAGCCTGAACCTGCTTTATCAGGACACAGTGCGCAAAATGGGCATAGACCCATCAAGGATTAAACCCACGAAGACGACCTTTAAAGGCGTCATACCAGGTGTAGAGGCCAACTGTACAGGCTCAATTACACTTTAAGTGGTCTTCGGATCCCCGGATAACTTCCGAAGCGAGGAGTTAATCTTCGACATAGTCCCATTCCGCAGCGGCTATCATGCACTGCTCGGACGAACCGCATTTGCAAAGTTCAATGCGGTGCCGCACTACGCATATCTCAAGCTCAAGATGCCAGGTCCTCGAGGAGTCATTACGGTCAATGGAAACACCGAACGCTCTCTCCGGACGGAGGAGCATACGGCGGCCCTCGCGGCGGAAGTACAAAGCAGCCTCTTAAGGCAATTCTCGAGTCCGGCTGTTAAACGCCCGGACACCATCAAGCACGCCCGGAGTAACCTACAACAAGACCTTCCTGGCATGTTCCGAGCACGCATAACAATGCGGCCCAAGCCCCAGCCCTCGCGAAATTGTGAAACCAGTACTACGCGTACATAATTACGCTCTGGAAATACCATGGGCACAGGGGAAGGGGCACGACCACGGCATGCCCAGAATGCGGCTCAACCGCACCAGGGGCTCCCGATTGTGTCATTCTTTTCTTCTTTTTTTTACTTTCAGGACTCCGTCCTCATGAAGCCCTGTCCGGCATTAGAATCGCCGAACACACGATGCAACAGCCAGGGAAGCAGAAAGCTACGTCGAGTGTCCAGGTGGTCTCTGTTACGAGCAATATATCTGTTTTACACACCATCCCGCGGCTTACCCCTCGGAGGGAGACATGTTAAAAGTCTTGTCCCTTGCTTATCGTGACTATTTGTATCGTTCGCTCATCGCAGCCCTTTTGAATAAACAATATATAGCTTCGCCTATTATTGAATTCCCTTTTTCTATATATATATATATATATATATATATATATATATATATATATATATATATATATATATATATGTTCATTTATGACATTGTGCAACCGTACACTTTGGTACGGGCAATACACCGGGGGCTTAAGTACCCCATAACATGGTGTGATAAGTACGAACACTTTCACAAGTGCGGCACCCCGAACTTATAGCATTATATGCATCGGCTCCGAATCATGTGTTGGTTCAATAGTTGGGTTTGCCCGGCTCCCATGTTTTGGTACCTTACGTTCCGTTATATCGGCTAAGGTAGCGCTGGGAGAACCACTGCGATTGTGCCACGGTTGAGCTGGGTTAAGCACCTCAGTGGAGAAAGCTAAAACTGACCGTCATGATAGGGCGAGAGCCGGTCGCTGTTCGAGAGGTTTTCGAGTCCCTAAAGACTTATGCCGCTTAGAGCGAGGAGTCAGCATTGTCCGGCCTAAGGCATGGATAGCGCCCCGAACTCGGTCTTCCGAATACTAGGGGCTTCGCCGAAATTTAAAATTATAGAATTCTATGGCTAAGTGAGAGTGTTCAAGCATTATAGTCCGGTTGCCTTGTTCGTTGCGTTGAGCGCCTCCCTCGAAGGACCCAAGAATGGGAACAAGAGCGCTCAAGTTTATCCTGAACACCCCAGCACTCGTGGCATGGGGGCTGAAGCCGATGACTCGCCATCTCTCAAATTTAATAAACGGCCGCACAGAAGGTAATATTTTAAATTCAAAAGTGTTGCTTCGCGCATATGAACAAGTTTTCAGCGCACAGGATAACAAATGTGAGTCTACTCAAAAATTATATCTTTGGAGCATTCATCCGCTATAAGGCAGGCACCCTTCAGGACGCCCTCATAATACATTTCAGGCTTGCGATGCTCCTTCTTCGGTGGTGGTTCGTCCGTCACAAGCTTCTCAGCGTCCATCTTGCCCCAGTGCACCTTAGCAAGGGCAAGGGCCCTATGGGCACCTTCGATGCTGACGGAGCGCTTGATGACTTCAACCCGTGGACAGGCGTCCACCAGCCGCCTCACTAGCCCGAAGTAGCTCCCAGGCATGGCTTCCTTAGGCCACAGCCGAACTATGAGGCCTTTCATGGTCTGTTCGGCCACCTTATGGAGCTCGACCAGCTGATTCAACTGGTCGCTTAAGGGCACCGGGTGTCTGGCCTCAGCATACTGAGACCAGAACACCTTCTCCGTCAAGCTTCCCTCCTCGGCTCGGTAGAATGCGGCAGCATCAGCCACACTGCGGGGCAGATCTGCGAATGCTCCTGGAGAGCTCCGGATTCGGGTAAGTAACATATAATTCACTTTCACATGCTTGCTTTGCATATAGAATGCCTTACCCGCCGCTATCTTCTTCATCGCCTCAATCTCCTGGAGGGCCTTTTGTGCTTCGGCCTTAGCGGCCTTGGCGCTCTCAAGGGCCGAGGCGAGCTCGGACTCTCGAGTCTTTGAGTCACGCTCCAAACTCTCGTGTTTTTCCACAAGAGCCTGGAGCTCTTGCCGCACCTCCGCCACCCGCGCCTCCTGCTTCTCTCGCTCGGTGCGCTCGGCGGCGCGTTGCTTCGGCCTTGACACCGCTTCCTTGTGGTCGCCACCTCGTTCGTGGCCCCTGCAATATTCACGTTATTCCTGTCATTTTTTGCAAACACATCTTTTAAATACTCCCATAAGGTATTACTTACCTTCCTTGTCCTCGAGCTGCTTTTTGGCAAGTCCGAGCTCGTTCTCGGACTGCTCGAGGCTCTGCTTTATTGCATCAACCTCCGCAGTCAGTGCGGCAGAGGTCAGCAGCACAGCCTGCATTCCCATATTGACATACTTATGTTAGACTCCTGCGTATATCTTTTTAGATCCTCAGTTCGGGTATTTCTTTCCGAATACCAAACTAAGCATCAGGGGCTATTGTCTATGCGGTAATATTTTTACATATCTTAAATACATACCTCAAAGCCTGTTAGAAGGCTGGCACGAGCTTGATCAGCCCGCTCTTGGCGGATCGAACTTCTGGATCACGCGCCATAACAAAGGCGGTGCTCCTCGCTGATGGAAGCGCCGTTAAGCGCCTCCATCAAATCATCTGTGCCTCGGTTGGGACGGAGGTCATCGGCGTCAGAGTCTTGCCCTTCTTACGAAGGGTCGCTGTCGGACTCGGAACCTTGAAGGTTCGACGGAGTCCGGCGCAGGGCCGGACTTGAAGCCCTTCGGGGTTTCATCCCCTTTGAGCCCGGATTCCGGGAGGTCGCCTTGCGGCGCCTCCAGGGCCACCTCCTCCTGGCTTGGCCCCTTTTGGGACTCCACCCCGGCGTCATCCGCGGCGGGAGGAGACGAGGCGGTCGGAAGTGAGGTGCTATTCACCTCCGACGAATCCAGGGAGCCGCTCGACGAATCGTCGAGCCCGTCCTTGGGCGGACTGCACGGTTATACTTGGCATTAGAAGATGTTGTGCGACAAATGGAATGCCATGAATTATTCTGGTGTCCGGACACTTACGATTTGCCAGGGGCTTGGTCCTAGGTGCCCACCCCTCTTCGCCATCGTCGGCATCGGCGGTGTAGTCCGGAGGAAGGGTCCTTCCCTTCTTGGACCCTCCGGCCTCCCGGTTAGGCGGCCTTCCTTTCTTCTCTCCCCGGCTGGGAGAGGCCTTTTCCTCCTCCCGTCTTCGCGGGGGGAGTCCGCCTCGGAGTCATCGAACGATGAGTCCGACAGCACCTGGCGCCGGGAACTCCTTCGAGTTCACGTGGCCATTTTCTTGGCCTTCTTCTCCAGAACCACGTGAGGTGCCGGAACCAGCAGCCCCGTCAATTGGGCATCCGCTGGGTCTTCTGGCAAGGGAGCCGGACAGTCAATCTGTCCGGACGTCTTCAACCAGTCCTGTCAAAGGTGAGGGAGTTTTAGATCCCGCAAAGAGTCAAACTATGAAAAAAGAGTCCCGTAAAGGGTAAAATAACTTTCCTCGCTGGCTTGATGCTGCGAGCTGAATCCGCGATCTTCGGTAGCGGATGCGGGAGCTTCGGCGCCCTTGAACAGCACCTTCCAGGCATCTTCGTGCGTAGTGTCGAAGAGCCGACTTAAGGTTCGGTGTTGTGCCGGATCAAACTCCCACAAGTTGAAGGCCCGTTGCTGGCATGGGAGAATCCGGCGGATGAGCATCACCTGGATTACATTGACAAGCTTGAGATTCTTGTCCACCAGGTTTCGGACGCATGTTTGGAGTCCGGTCAGCTCTTCCTAATTACCCCACGTCAGGCCCGTCTCTTTCCATGAGGTGAGCCGTGTAGGGAAGCCAGATCAGAATTCGGGGGCCGCCGCCCATTGAGAGTCGCGCGGCTCGGTGATGTAGAACCACCCCGATTGCCACCCCTTTATGGTCTCCACAAAGGAGCCCTCGAGCCATAGGACGTTGGCCATCTTGCCCACCATGGCACCTCCGCACTCCGCTTGGCGGCTGCCCACTACCTTCAGCTTGACATTGAAGGTCTTCAGCCATCAGCCGAAGTGGGGCTGGATGCAGAGGAAGGCCTCGCACACAACGATAAACGCTGGGATGTTGAGGATGAAATCCGGGGCCAGGTCATGGAAATCTAAGCCGTAGTAGAACATGAGCCCCCGGACGAATGGGTGAAGTGGAAACCCTAGTCCGCGGAGGAAGTGAGGGAGGAACACCACCCTCTCATGGGGCCTGGGGGTGGGGATGAGTTGCCCCTTGTTGGGAAGCCTATGCGTGATGTCGCTGGACAAGTATCCGGCCTTCCGCAGCTTTTTTATGTGCCCCTCCGTGACGGAGGAGGCCATCCACTTGCCTCCCGCTCCGGACATAGTTGGAGAAGGTTGAGGTGGGATGTGCGGACTTGGGCGCTGGAGCTCGAGTGCGCGAAAATGGATAAGCAAAGGAGGAAGAAGGCGTGTGTGAAAAAGTGGATCCTTATCCCCTTATATGGACGGACAAAGCTATGCGTCCCCACCGGCCTGATAAAACTTGCTTATCTCCCAAGCACCGTAATCAAAGGCGCGGTTCGGTTACCCACGCCCGTATTGATGAGAATCCCGGAATAAGGGGACACGATCTCTGCTTTGACAAGACGTGCCAAGGAAACCGCCTCCCTAAACGCGCTGAGGTGGGACAGTAAAAACGATTCGAATGAAGGCTTGGTCGTGGTGTGATGTCACGCTGCGGAATACGTCAGCAGATTGAACTTGCGTAAATATTATTCTCTCTATGGTGGTATGTGGAACTTATTTTGCAGAGACGGACACTATCCTTGTGTTCAAAATCTTCTATGAAGTATTCGGAGGAGGAACCCGCCTTGCAATGCCGAAGACAAATTGCGCGCCGGACTCATCGTCATTGAAGCCTGGTTCAGGGGCTACTGAGGGAGAACTGGATTAGGGGGTGTCCGGATAGCCGGACTATAACCTTTGGCCGGACTCCTGGACTATGAAGATACAAGATTGAAGACATCGTCCCGTGTCCGGATGGGACTTTCCTTGGCGTGGAAGGCAAGCTTGGCGATACGGATATGTAGATCTCCTACCATTGTAACCGACTCTGTGTAACCCTAACCCTATTCGGTGTCTATATAAACCGGAGGGTTTTAGTCCGTAAGACAAACAACAATCATACCATAGCCTAGCTTCTAGGGTTTATCCTCTCTCATCTCGTGGTAGATCTACTCTTGTACTACCCATATCATCAATATTAATCAACCAGGAGTAGGGTTTTACCTCCATCGAGAGGGCCTGAACCTGGGTAAAAACATCGTGTCCCTTGTCTCCTGTTACCATCCGCCTAGACGCACAGTTCGGGACCCCCTACCCGAGATCCGCCGGTTTTGACACCGACAGTTATCTTTGCAAGTCTCTTCGAATTATCAGTTTGGTTTGGCCTACTAGATTGATCTTTCTTGCAATGGGAGAAGTGCTTAGCTTTGGGTTCAATCTTGCGGTGTCCTTTCCCCGTGTGATGAGGGGCAGCAAGGCACGATTGTATTGTTGCCATCGAGGATAACAAGATGGGGTTTTTATCATATTGCATGAATTTATCCCTCTACATCATGTCATCTTGCTTAAGGCGTTACTCTGTTTTCATGAACTTAACACTCTAGATGTATGCTGGATAGCTGTCGATGAGTGGAGTAATAGCAGTAGATGCAGGCAGGAGTAGGTCTACTTGTCTCGTACGTGATTCCTATATACATGAGCATACCTAGATATTCTCATAACTATGCTCAATTCTATCAATTGCTCAACAGCAATTCGTTCACCCACCGTAAAATACTTATGCTCTTGAGAGAAGCCACCAGTGAAATCTATGGCCCCCGGGTCTATCTTCATCATATTAATCTTCCAACTCTTAGTTATTTCCTTTGCTTTTTTACTTTGCATCTTTATCACAAAAATACCAAAAATATTATCCTATCATATCTATCAGATCTCACTCTCATAAGTGACCGTGAAGGGATTGACAACCCCTTATCGCGTTGGTTGCGAGGATTTATTTGTATTGTGCAGGTGCGAGGGACTTGCGCGTAGCCTCCTACTGGATTGATACCTCGGTTCTCAAAAACTGAGGGAAATACTTACGCTACTTTGTTGCATCACCCTTTCCTCTTCAAGGGAAAACCAACGCAGTGCTCAAGAGATAGCAATCACCAAAACATACATCAAGTGGATCACGTGATATCCCATTGTCACCACAGATAAGCACATGCAAGACATACATCAAGTGTTCTCAAATCCTTAAAGACTCAATCCAATAAGATAACTTCAAAGGGAAAACTCAATCCATTATAAGAGAGTAGAGGGGGAGAAACATCATAAGATCAAACTACAATAGCAAAGTTCGCGATGCATCAAGATCGTATCACCTCAAGAACACGAGAGAGAGAGAGAGAGAGAGAGAGAGAGAGATCAAACACGTAGCTACTGGTACATACCCTCAGCCCCAAGGGTGAACTACTCCCTCCTCGTCATGGAGAGCGCCATGATGATGAAGATGGCCACCGGTGAGGGATCCCCCCTCCTGCAGGGTGCCGGAACAGGGTCCCGATTGGTTTTTGGTGGCTACAGAGGCTTGCGGCGGCGGAACTCTCGGTCTATTGTGTTCCTCGATGTTTTTAGGGTATATGGATATATATATATAGGCGAAAGAAGTCGGTAAGGGGAGACACGAGGGGCCCACAAGGGTGGGGGCGCGCCCAGGGGGGCAGGCGCGCCTCCCTACCTCGTGGACACCTTGAAGTTTCCCTGACTTCAACTCCAAGTCTCCTGGATCACGTTCGTTCCAAAAATCACGCTCCCGAAGGTTTCATTCCGTTTGGACTCTGTTTGATATTCCTTTTCTGTGAAACACTGAAACAAGGGAAAACAGAAACTGGCACTGGGCTCTGGGTTAATAGGTTAGTCCCAAAATTAATATAAAAGTGCATAGTAAATCCCATTAAACATCCAAGATGGATAATATAATAGCATGAATACTTCATAAATTATAGATACGTTGGAGACGTATTAAATAGCTTCGTGTTATTTTACTACGGACTCTTGAATAGATAGATCAGAAAGAATAACTTTGAGGTGGTTTCGTACCCTACCATAATCTCTTCGTTTGTTCTCCCCTATTAGTGACTTTGGAGTGACTCTTTGTTGCATGTTGAGGGATAGTTATATGATCCAATTATGTTATTATTGTTGAGAGAACTTGCACTAGTGAAAGTATGAACCCTAGGACTTGTTTCCTAGCATTATAATACCGTTTAGGCTCACTTTTATCATTAGTTACCTTGTTGTTTTTATATTTTCATATTAAAAAAACCTATATCTACCATCCATATTGCACTTGTATCACCATCTCTTCGCCGAACTAGTGCACCTATAAAATTTACCATTGTATTGGGTGTGTTGGGGACACAAGAGACTCTTTGTTATTTGGTTGCAGGGTTGTTTGAGAGAGACCATCTTCATCCTACGCCTCCCATGGATTGATAAATCTTAGGTCATCCAATTGAGGGAAATTTGCTACTGTCCTACAAACCTCTGCACTTGGAGGCCCAACAACGTCTACAAGAAGAAGGTTGTGTAGTAGACGTCAGCGGAGCGCGCGCGGTGGCGGCTGTAGTAGGGCCAACGGCGGGGCAAGGAGGGCACGGTGGGAGCAAAGGCAGATGGCTGCAGTGGAGAGACCGGGGCAGCAGTTGCTACGGCAGTACACGGCGCGCGACGCAGCCGAGTGCATGCGGAGGCGGGAATGCGGTAGCGGGCGCGCGGGTAGCAGCAGTCCGACAGCAGCAAGACAGCAGTCCGACAGTCACAAGGCAGCAGTCGAGCAGCAGGGGTCGCGGGTGCGCATGCGGCGGGTGTTGGTAGCAGGGGAGCGGCGATTGGCAGGCGAGGGGCAGCGGGCCGACGGCGATGGGCGGGCGGCAGCCAGAGTGCAGCAGCAGCAGCGTAAACTAGGTAGCAGGTGAGCGAGCGCGACGGCGATTTCTGAGCGCATGAGCGGGGACGACACGGGCGGCGAGCGCGCGGCACGAGGAGCAGAGGGGAACGAGGCGCGGCCGACATCACAACGGGGAGAGGGAAGTGGACTCAGGGGCTCACCATGAAGGCACAAGGAGGCCCGTCGAGATGTTAGGAGCTGCAGTGGCGAGGGATTCGTCAAAGGAGCGCCGGCGACGGGGGAAGGAAGAAGCAGTCGATCCACGCGAAACGGAGGCGTTGAGGTCAACCCCGTGGTCGTAGACGACGTAGCAGAGGTAGACATGGCTCGTGGGCACAAGCTCAGGGCGCGGGGGTGACTGTGGGCGCATGGACGGCGAAGGCCATGGCGACAACGGCGTCGGGCTCGACCAGATCGAGAGCAAGGAGCGAGAGAGGGGCGAACGCGAGTTGGGACGGGGAAAAGATCCTGGGGAGCTGACGAGGCAGAGGGGGCTCGGCCTTATCCATCGGGGCTGCGCCACTGAGGGGGTCGGACGGGGACAACTCGGGCGCATGCCTCGGTAGCACGCACAGTGGGAAGGAGGAGGCGACCGGTGGGGGCCTAAAGGAGGGGGGTGGGCCGGCCTGGTCGGCCAGCTGGCCGTGGCCCAGTGGGCCATGGGGGTGGGGTCTTTGTCTTTATTTTATTTTTGTTATTTATTTTCTGTTATCTCATTTCCTACTATTTTATACTAAATTGAGTTAACAAATGATTTTAGTTAAATATGCTATTTAACACAATAATATTAGATAAGGTTTTGAGTTAGCATCGATAGTTGCAAATTATTTTGAAAATCATTCAGAATTATTTTAAATTGAAAAGCCCCATATAACTGCTGCTGGAGTAGTTTTAAAATGTTTAGGGGCATTTTAATATTTTGAAAAAGGTTAATTCTTACCTAAAAATTAGTTAGTGAATATTTGCAACCCACCGAACATTTTGTTTGCATGTTTGAGAAATTTGAATTTTTCACTTTAATTTGAATTGGAATTGGAACCAGATTCGAATCAACGAGAGTCTAACAACAGTAATCGTGGTGACATGGCAACATTAGCCGAGGATTACTGTAGCTTAATTATCCGGGCGTTACACAATCATAGTCCTTTGGATAAGTAAGAGTGTCGAACCCAACGAGGAGCAGAAGGAAATGACAAGTGGTTTTCAGGAAGGTATTTTCTACAAACACAGAAATGTCGGTAACAAGTAGTTTGATAGCAAGATAGTTTGTAACGAGCAAGTAACGGTAACGGTAAATAAAGTGCAGCAAGGTAGCCCAATCCTTTTGTGGCAAAGGACAGGCCAAAATAGTCTCTTATAATAAGCAAAGCATTCTCGAGGGTACACGGGAATTTCACCATGCTACTTTCATCATGTTGGTTTAATTCGCGTTCGCTACTTTGATAATTTGATATGTGGGTGGACTGGTGCTTAGGTGTTGTTCTTACTTGAACAAACCTCCTACTTATGATTAACCCCCCCCCCCCAAGCATCCGCAACTACGAGAAAAGTATTAAGATAAAATCTAACCATAGCATTAAACTTTTGGATCCAAATCGTTCTCTTACGAAGTAGCATATAAACTAGGGTTTAAGCTTCTGTCGCTCTAGCAACCCATCATCTAATAACTACTCCACAATGTTGTCCCTTAGGGCCAAATATGGTGAAGTGCTATGTAGTCGACGTTCACATGACACCACTAAGGGAATCACAACATACATATCATCAAAATATCAAACACATATCAAGTTCACATGATTACTTGCAACATGACTTCTCCCGTGACCTCAAGAACAAAAGTAACTACTCATAAATAATAATCATGCTCAAGATCAAAGGGGTATTAAATAGCATAATCAATTTGAACATATAATCTTCCACCAAATAAACCATATGGTAATCAACTACAAGATGTAATCAACACTACTAGTCACCCACAAGCACCAATCTAAGTTTCCGGTACAAAGATTGAACACAAGAGATGAACTAGGGTTTGAGAGAAGATGGTGTTGTTGAAGATGTTGATGCAGATGGCCCTACCAAATATGGGAGAGTTGTTGGTGATGAAGATGACAATGATTTCCCCCTCCGAGAGGGAAGTTCCCTGGTGGAATCGCTCCGCCGGAAGGCAAAGTGCTCCTGCCCAAGTTCCGCCTCGAGACGGTGGTGCTTCGTCCCGAAAGTCCTCTCCTTATTTTTTCTAGGTCAAAATGACTTATATACCAGAAGAGGGGCACCAGAGGTTGGCCGAGGAGGGCACAACCCACCAGGGTGCGCCTGGGCTCCCTGGTGGGCCCCCTCTGGTATTTATTTGCTCCAGTATTCTTCATATATTGCAAAACAATTCTCCATAAATTTTCAGCTCATTTGGAGATGTGAAGAATAGGTAACTCTGACGTAGCTTTTTCAAGTCCAGAATTCTAGCTACCGATATTCTCCCTCTTTGTGTAAACCTTGCATATTATGAGAGAAAGGGCATTAGAATTACTTCCAAAAGCATTATTATGCATAAAACATTATAAATAACAGTAGGAAATCATGATGCAAAATGGACGTATCAGAGGCGACAATGGAGCTCGGGGAGGTGGCGGTGGCAAAGAAGATGGCGCGCAACCAAGAGAGAGACAGCAACGGAGCTCGGGGAGGCGGCAGTGTTGGACAAGGAAGACATGCAAAGGCATGGGGGGGATCGTGGCCCACGTGTGCAGCATTGACGGTGTCGGGGAGGCAGCGTGGGGCTCGACCGTCAGCCGCGACCTTGAGCTTGAGGAAGGAGGTGGTTCCGGCCCGAACAAGCTGCGAGAAAGGCCTGAATCAAGAGCAACAGTTGTGACAATGGATGAGCAGGGATGGGATAGAGCTCGGGGCGACGGTGGCGGGTTTTATAGCCGGAGTGAAGCGAATCGGTCAGCGCCTCGGTTGCCATGCCATGAATGCGGGAGGAGCATATTCCCCATTTTAGTGTCTACTTCTCTCGAAATAGGCTTGTGCCCCACTATATTAATATAGCAAACACTCGATACAGCCAACGATAGGTGCTAGGGCAGCATCAACACAATCACGCCCAAAAGAAAAGATAGAGAAAATACAAAAGAAACAAATGCCGACAACGGCAGATGAACAAAAACGTAGAAGCCCCGCGACCACTGCGCCCACTGGATATCTCCCACAAAGCTCCTAGACTCCAAAGCACCGATACCAAACAACACATCCAAGAAGGGACATGACGATGATGACGTTGTTGCCAAGGGTTTCCCCCGATACGTGGCGAGGAGAGAGGAAGGGTAGCACCCGACGCCCCTTAGGAAAGCTCGACGGAACCCTTAGGCGCCACTACGTCGGTGTCGTACAGGCCGACAGGGATTTCTCCCGATCCCAACCATCACACCGGGCGCTCCGGAGCACTCCACCATGCCGCCCGCCACCCTGCGCCAGCACGATCTTGAAGCCACCCACGCTGTCTCACCACGGCTCTGAGAAATGGGGCCTGCACAATAAGAAGGGCCAGCACTAGGGGCAGCAGCACCGCCAACATGCGGGAGGGGACGACCACCACCGTCCACAATGGTAATCGACCGAACAGAACAGAGGGAGCACACCAGGCCCGTGGGCCCACAGCCCCGCCCAGGCCTGAAACGCCCATAAAGCTCCCGCCATTATGCTGCACAAGGTATGCCGCTGGCGTCGCCACCCCCATCCAAGATGCCCCTCCTCTTCACCATGCAGAGAGCAGTGAGGCCACGCCGGAGGCTGCCCGCCCAGATCCAGATGGGGCCCTAAGGGCCCAGATCTGGGCCGGGCCCACCGACGACCAGCCCCGCGCCACCAGGCCACCCCACCGACAAGAGGCGGCGCCACCATCGCTCTAGCCGCCTGCCACCACCTCCAGGCCACCAACCGTCTCCTGCCGAACCGCACCACAGCCGACCTCCTACACCGAGAAGATCCCGCCGCCACCGACAGCACCCGGGCTAAGTTCGGGGCGCCCGACGGCGACGGGGGAGGAGGAGTAGGGGGCGGAGGGAAGATGGTCGCGCGCCACCTCGGCCGCCTCCCGGGAGCCGACGCGAGGACATGGTCAGGAGAGGGGGACAATGCTCACTCTAGTGTCTACTTCTAGAACAAAAATAGGCTAGAGATACAAAGTGTGGGGGTTCAAAAGCTATTTTTGGAGGCACTAAACTTTTTAGGGGATATGCTAGATGGGGTTTAATATTTTTAAATGTCATAAAAATTTCTTCTAGGAATCTGGTAGAGGTGCCCTTATTCTATCTGGCCATGATGCTATTACTGTTCGTTAAAGAAGAGGGTTTTATATGTAAATCAAAAGAAAAGACGTTCCAGAGGACAAAAGCATCTCTGTTGCATTAGATTTCTCCGAGCCATGAACTCGATTAGCGACGGTGTCAACTAATGAATTGGTCCAAAATAATGTAGTTCATTCTGTAGCACAGATGGGTAGATCATCTACTCGCACGGTCGTCTGGCTTCGCCATGGCTCAGACGAAATTGACACTCTTTGCCAAGAGGATTGTAATGAACCACCTTGATTGAAAAAAATGAACCACCTTGATTGAAATGAAATTAATATTTTGGACAACGCTAACGTCCACACGTGTGGTGGGAGCGAAACCCACCAACTCGCCCTATAACACACAAACTGTGCCATGTCGCCGCATGCATGTATGTGGGAATCTTTTTGGATTTTCAATTTTTAAAATGTTTTCTCTCTTAAATGAAAAATCTGATTGAAGATCCGTTTTCACCATTAAATTCCTCGCGACATGATCTTCGAAAGTAGATCTCATATCAATATATTTCGACGAGTTTTTTTGGGTTAAAAGTTGCCATGTCTATTGCACATGAATTGCCATGGTGTTTACCCTGAAGTTGCCATGATATGTTTCAGCTATTTTCTTCTACTTTTGAAAGTAATTTTTGACATATTATAAAACGGGGAATTAATAAACTAGACTTACCATGAACCATAAACTTGCCATGATACATGCACTTAAAATTGGCATGGTTCATACAAAAATAATTTTCATGGTCAAAATACTGGAATTGTCATCATCAAAATACTAAAATTGCCATGCTCTACAAACTAAAATTGCCACATGGCAACTTTAGTTTAAGCACTATGGCAACTACGGTGTAAACATCATGGCAACTTTCAGGCAAAAAAGAATTTATCGAAACATATCAACATGGGGTCTAGTTTTGAAGATCTCGTCAAGATGGATTTAATGGTGAAAAGGGAATTTAATTGGATTTTTTAATTCGGAGATAAAACATTTTTAATTCGGAGATAAAACATTTTTAATTCAAAAACCAAAAAGATTCTTGCTGATGTCATCTATTTTGACGTCGTAAAATGAGTGGTAAAGGAGGTGTGTGGGCGATGTGCAAGATGCCACACATGTGGGCGTTAGTTTTTTCAAATATTTTTCACAAAAAAATGAATAAATTGGTCGCCCTGTACCCCACGCCCTAGGGTTACATTGTCTTCGTCTATGAGTGGCTTCCGAGTGAGGGCCCGAAATCAAGTTGGTCAACTTGCGACGCAACGGTGGATAATGGTACTGAAAGCTGCGACACGACAGTACTCACAAATTAATGAGTGAGTGCATGTGCATGTGCATGCATGCAAGGATAAAAGTTCAAAGACAATTTGATTGAATGGACAGTTGGAATATTCGCCAGGTCTAATACTGCAAGCTGAGGTTGGTCGTAACGAGGAGTATCATGTATATGAGATTAGAGTATGATACTACTTTCATAATGCATACTCCCTCCATCATAAGCGAGATTAGAGTATCATGTATATGAGATTAGAGTAGTATCATAAGTTAGCATCTTAGGTTGTCTTATTAATTGCCATGCATGACACAAAGTAACACAACATTTAATATGATATTGTATCATGATATGGTACCACGTCCCATTTTTACTCATTTAATTATGTGCCACATTATTCAAAAAATCTAGTTAGCATGCATGATACCGCTTATAATACTCCTATTATAACAAGATGTGATGAGATACTTCACAATTAATTACATGGAAACCCGACTGCTGTGCCATGCAGTCAGCCATTGCACTCTCAGGCTGGCCATACTGGCGGTAACATAAGTGATATCATGCACTTGGAACTCGCAAACATGCTTATGTGGCAAACAATTAAAGAAGAGAGAGAGGGCGTTATAGTAACATAGGTAGATATCGTATCATAATTAATGTTATGCTACTATGTGTCTTGCATGACAATAAATGAGACCACATATGATATTAATCTATGATACTATGCACTATAGATGTAGTATCATGCACTAGTATCATCTGCATGATACTAGTGTATGATACTCCCCACTATGACCAGCCTCATTGAATGGAGAGTGAATTAAGGTTCTACTAATGCTATTAGATTTGGCACTAAGAAAACACTACTCCATTTGTCAAAAAACAATATTTAAATTATGTACTTCATCTGCTCTTATTTACTTTGAATATTAGTTCTGCCTTAAGTGAAACTTTGTAGACTTTGGCTACGTTTAAAGGAAAACAAACTTATTAATGTCCATGATACCAATTCACCATTGAATATATTTTCACATTACGGTGGCGGTGAGTGTTGGCCGGGGTGAAAACCTGCTTTATCTTCAGAAGGACTGGCAGTGGCGTAACTCGTTCCCTTCTTAAAGGCATCGTTGCGCTCTCATTGCCCGTCGTGTGGCTTCAGGAGAAACTCTGATCCTCGGATCAGGCGGTGTTGGCACTCCGGTGTCGTAACCTTCCCGAAGGCACCGTATTGGAGCCCATGGTTCGTCATATGCGGGTTCATATCTTCGCGGTGGCGTGTTCACTATTGGAGCCCCCAGTTGCTCCTGTAGTGCTAGGGGTCGTGTTGCTGCGCTCAACACCTATGTATCCTGCCTTGGGTGTGTGTGTTGTGGTGGAGTGCATTTGTACCGGATGCTGCTGATCATTGCTTTATATATAACGCTGGGCGAAAGCCTTTTTCGGTAATATATTTTCACATCATACATATTGCTCCCTCCATTCCCAAAAGAGAAAAATTGACTATAGGTCCTATTACTTGCGCTGGCGCCAATTTATTCCCTGTGGTTACAAATGACCGAAATGCAGTCACCAAACTTGCTCTAGGGGGTCATGTGCGGTCCATTATACGGTTTTGTGTACATATGTGCCGAGCTGGCTCTAGTCAACCGATTCCAAGCATGCATTGACTGCCACATGTGCCCAGCCCGCTCGAATACGCATGCACGCAGGTTTTTTTTTTTTGCAAAACTGCTAGTTATTAAAAGATCCCCCATCTGGTCGGATCGAGCCACCTGGTCGGATCGAGCCCACCCGCTCCGACCGAGCCCACCCGCTGCCGAACCGAGCCACACTCCTGCTTCTCCCTTCTCCCCTGGTTCGTCATCGCTGCCGAGGTGGTTCGTCGTCTCCGTCGTGGGCGAGCGTGGCGACGGCACCATGAGCTCGTCGTCGGACGCTGCGCCGCCGCCGTCCGCGCCATTCGAGAGGGGCCTACGCGACGTTCCTCTCGCACCGTCGCGTCGTGACGACCATGCCTCGCCGCCCCTCTATGGTACGTCACCGTCGCCGGCAGGTTCTGTGCTCGATCTGTTCATGAAAGCTCCGGGGAAGAGCTTACGTGCGAGTCAATTGTACACATGTGCTAGGGTTTGGGCTATTTCTCTCCCTTTTTGCCACGGATGGTGTAGGGTTTAGTGTTGGGGAACGTAGTAATTTCAAAAATTTTCCTACGATCACGCAAGATCATGGTGATGCATAGCAACGAGATGAGAGTGTTGTCTCACGCACCCTCGAGACCAGCAACGGAAGCGTTGACGCAACGTAGAGGAAGTAGTCGATTTCTTCCCGATCCAACCGATCCAAGTACCGAACGACGGCACCTCCGAGTTCTGCACACGCTCAGCTCGATGACGTCCCTCGAACTCCGATCCAGCCGAGTGTTGAGGAGAGTTTCACAAGACGACGGCGTGGTGACGATGATGATGTTCCACCGGCGCAGGCTTCGCTTAAGCTCCGCAACGGTATATTCGAGGTGTAGTTTGGTGGAAGGGGCACCGCACACGGCTAAGGAACGATCTCAATGATCAACTTGTGTGTCATGGGGTGCCCTGCCCTCAGATATAAAGGAGGGAAGGGAGGGCTGGCGGCCACCAAGGGCTGCGCCTGGAGTCCTACTCCCACCGAGTAGGATTCTCCCCCAATCCTAGTCCAACTAGGATTGGCCAAGTGGGAAGGAGAGAGAGGCCACCCCTTCTCCTAGTCCTAATAGGACTAGGGAAGGGGGAAGGTGCCAGCACTTGGGCCCCTTTCCTCCTTTCCACTAAGGCCCATCAAGGCCCATTGACCCCGGGAGGTTCCGTAACCCCTGTACTCAGTAAAATTCCCAATTTCACCCGGAGTGATTCCGAGTCCAAACATAGGCTTCCAATATATCAATCTTTATGTCTCGACCATTTCGAGACTCCTCGTCATGTCCGTGATCTCATCCGGACTCAACAACCTTCGTACATCAATATCATATAAACTCATAATAACTGCCATCAAACGTTAAGCGGCGGACCCTACGGGTTCGAGAACTATGTAGACATGACCGAGACACCTCTCGGTCAATAACCAATAGCGGGACCTGGATGCCCATATTGGTTCCTACATATTCTACGAAGATCTTTATCGGTCAGACCGCATAACAACATCGTTGTTCCTTTGTCATCGGTATGTTACTTGCCCGAGATTCGATCGTCGGTATCCAATACCTAGTTCAATCTCGCATCGCAAGTCTCTTTTCTCGTTCCGTAATACATCATCTCACAACTAACACATTTAGTTGCAATGCTTGCAAGGCTTTATGTGATGTGCATTACCGAGAGGGCCCAGAGATACCTCTCCGACAATCGGAGTGACAAATCCTAATCTCAAATATGCCAACCCAACATGTACCTTGGAGACACCTGTAATGTACCTTTATAATCACCCGATGCGTTGGACGTTTGGTAACACCCAAAGTGTTCCTCGGGCAAACGGAGTTGCATAATCTCATAGTCATAGGAACATGTATAAGTCATGAAGAAAAGCACTAGCAACAAACTATACGATCGGGTGCTATGCTAATGGAATGGGTCATGTCAATCAGATCATTCAACCAATGATGTGATCCCGTTAATCAAATAACAACTCCTTGTTCATGGTTAGGAAACATAACCATCTTTGATTAACGAGCTAGTCAAGTAGAGGCATACTAGTGACACTCTGTAGGTTTATGTATTCACACATGTATTATGTTTCCGGTTAATACAATTCTAGCATGAATAATAAACATTTATCATGATATAAGAAATAAATAATAACATTATTATTGCCTCTAGGGCATATTTCCTTGATCTCCCACTTGCACTAGAGTCAATAATCTAGATTACACAAGAATGATTCTAACACCCATGGAGTCTTGGTGCTGATCATGTTTTGCTCGTGGAAGAGGCTTAGTCAACGGTGCGCAACATTCAGATCCGTATGTATCTTGCATATCTCTATGTCTCCCACCGACCAAATCCGGATGGAGTTGAAGCGTCTTTTGATGTGCTTGGTTCTCTTGTGAAATCTGGATTCCTTTGCCAAGGCAATTGCACCAAGATTGTCACAAAAGATTTTCATTGGACCCGATACACTAGGTACAACACCTAGATCGGTTATGAACTCCTTCATCCAGACTCCTTCATTAGCTGCTTCCGAAGCAGCTATGTACTCAACTTCACATGTAGATCCCGAACGACGCTTTGTTTGGAACTGCACCAACCGACAGCTCCACCGCTTAATGTAAATACGATCCGGTTTGCGATTTAGAATCGTCGGATCGTGTCAAAGCTTGCATCGACGTAACTGCCGTTTACGAGCTCTTTGTCACCGCCATAAATGAGAAACATATCCTTAGTTCTTCTCAAGTACTTAAGGATGTTCTTGACCGCTGTCCAAAGGATCCACTCTGGATTACTTTGGTACCTGCTCGCTAAACTTACAAAGAAGGCACACATCAGGTCTGGTACACAGATTGCATACATGATAGAGCCTATGGCTGAAGCATAGGAACATCTTTCATTTCTCTCTATCTTCTGCGGTGGTCGGGCATTGAGTCTTACTCAACTTCACACCTTGTAATACCGCAAGAACCCTTTCTTTGCCTCGATCCATTTTGAACTTTTTCAAAACTTTATCAAGGTATGTGCTTTGTGAAAGTCCTATTAAGCGCCTTGATCTATCTCTATAGATCTTAATGCCCAATATGTAAGCAGCTTCACCGAGGTCTTTCATCGAAAAACTCTTATTCAAGTATCCCTTTATGCTATCCAGAATTCTATATCATTTCCGATCAATAATATGTCATCCACATATAATATCGAAATGCTACTGAGCTCCCACTCACTTTCTTGTAAATACAGGCTTCTCCAAAAGTCTCAGATAAAACCAAATGCTTTGATCACACTATCAAAACGCTTATTCCAACTCCGAGAGGCTTGCACCAGTCCATAAATGGATCATTGGAGCTTGCACACTTTGTTAGCTCCTTTGGATCGACAAAACCTTCGGTTGCATCATATACAACTCTTCTTCCGTAAATCCATTCAGAATGCAGTTTTAACATCCATTTGCCAAATTTCATAATCATAAAATGCGGCAATTGCTAACATGATTCGGACGGACTTAAGCATCGCCACGGGTGAGAAGGTCTCATCGTAGTCAATCCCTTGAACTTGTCGAAAACCTTTTGCAACAAGTCGAGCTTTATAGACGATAACATTACCATCAGCGTCAGTCTTCTTCTTGAAGATCCATTTATTCTCAATTGCTTGCCGATCATCGGGCAAGTCAACCAAAGTCCATACTTTCTTCTCATACATGGATCCCATCTCGATTTCATGGCCTCAAGCCATTTTGTGGAATCTGGGCTCACCATCGCTTCTTCATAGTTCGAGGTTCATCATGTTCCAAAGAATATGACTTCCAAAATAGGATTACCGTACCACTCAGTGCGGATCTTGCTCGTTGATCTACGAAGTTCAGAGAAACTTGATCTGAAGTTTCATGATCATCATCATTAGCTTCCTCCTATTTGGTGTAGGTGTCACGTAAACTGTTTTCGTGATGTACTACTTCTCAATAAGGGAGTAGATACAGATTATCTCATCAAGTTCTACTTTCCTCCCACTCACTTCTTTCGTGAGAAACTCTTTCTCCAAAAAGTTTCCAATTTAGCAACAAAAATCTTGCCTTCGGATCTGTGATAGAAGGTGTACCCAACTGTCTCCTTTGGGTATCCTATGAAGACACATTCGATTTGGGTTCGAGCTTATCAGGTTGAAGCTTTTTCACATAAGCATTGCAGCCCCAAACTTTCGAAACGACAACTTTGGTTTCTTGCCAAACCACAGTTCATAAGGCGTCGTCTCAACGGATTTAGATGGTGCCCTATTTAAAGTGAATGTAGCCGTCTCTAAAGCATAACCCCAAAACGATAGCGGTAAATCAGTAAGAGACATCATAGATCGCACCATATCTAATAAAGTACGACACGACGCTCGACACACCATTACGCTGTGGTGTTCGGTGGCGTAAGTTTGAAACTATTCCGCATTGTTTCAAATGTAGGCCAAACTCAGAACTCAAATATTCTCCTCCACGATCAGATCGTAGAAACTTTATCTTCTTGTTACGATGATTTTCCACTTCACTCTGAAATTCTTTGAACTTTTCAAATGTTTCAGACTTGTGTTTCATTAAGTAGATATACCCATATCTGCTCAAATCATCTGTGAAGGTGAGAAAATAACGATATCCGCCACGAGCCTCAACATTCATTGGACCACATACATCAAGATGTATGATTTCCAATAAATCTATTGCTCTCTCCATAGTTCCGAGAACGGTGTTTTAGTCATCTTGCCCATAAGGCACGGTTCATAAGTGCCAAGTGATTCATAATCAAGTGACTCCAAAAGTCCATCAAGATGGAGTTTCTTCATGCGCTTTACATCGATATGACCTAAACGGCGAGTGCCACAAATAAGTTGCACCATTATTATCAACTCTGCATCTTTTGGTTTCAACATTATGAATATGTGTATCACTACTATCAAGATTAAGTAAAACAAACCATTCTTCAATGGTGCATGACCATAAAAGATATTATTCATATAAATAGAACAACCATTATTCTCTCGATTTAAATGAATAACCGCCTCGCATCAAACAAGATCCAGATATAATGTTCATGCTCAACGCTGGTACTAAATAACAATTATTTAGGTCTAATACTAATCCCAAGGTAGATGTAGAGGTAGCGTGCCGACTGCGATCACATCGACTTTGGAACCATTTCCCACGCGCATTGTCACCTCGCCCTTAGCCAATCTTCGCTAATCCGTAGCCCTGCTTCGAGTTGCAAATATTAGCAATGTAACCAAGATCAAATACCCAAAGCTCTGCGAGTATTAGTAAGGTACACATCAATAACATGTATATCACATATACCTTTGTTAACCTTGCCATCCTTCTTATCCGCCAAATACTTGGGGCAGTTCCGCTTCAAAGGACCAGCCTGCTTGCAATAGAAGCACTCTCGGCCAGTGCTTAGGACCAGACTTGGGTTTCTTCTCTTGATCAGCAACTTGCTTGCCGCTCTTTTGAAGTTTCCTTTTCTTTCCTTTGCCCTTTTCTTGAAACTAGTGGTTTTGTTAACCATCAACACTTGATGCTCCTTTTGATTTCTACCTCCGCTGCTTTCAAAGATCGCCAAGAGCTCGGGCATTGTTTTGGTCATCCCTTGCATATTATAGTTCATCACGAAGCTCTTGTAGCTTGGTGGCGTGATTGGAGAATTCTGTCAATGACGCAATCATCCGGAAGATTAACTCCAGTTGAATCAAGTGATTGTTATATCCGGACATTACGAGTATATGCTCACCGATGAACCGTTCTCCTCCATCTTACAGCTATAGAACTTATTGGAGACTTCATATCTCTCAATCCGGGCATTCGCTTGGAATATTAACTTCAACTCTGGAACATCTCATATGCCCCATGGTGTTCAAAACGACGTTGAAGTCCCGGTTCTAAGCCGTAAAGCATGGCACATCTGAACTATAGAGTAGTCATCGCTTTGCTTTGCCAGACGCTCATAACTTCCGCGCAGCCCTTGCACCAGGCACGGCACCTAACGGTGCTTCCGGACGTAATTCTTCCGTGCAGCAATAAGGATAATCCTCGTTACGGACCCAGTCCGTAATTGCTGCCATCATCTTTCAACTTTGCTTTCTCAAGGAACGCATTAAAATTCAACGGAACAACAAGACGAGCCATCTATCTACACATCATAGACAAGCAAGATACTATCAGTACTAAGTTCATGATAAATTTAAGTTCAATTAATCATATTACTTAAGAACTCCCACTTAGAAAAATATCCTCCAATTCTCTAAGTGATTGCGTGATCCATATCAACTACACCATGACCGATCATCACGTGTGATGGAGTAGTTTCAATGGTGAACATCAATATGTTGATCATATCTACTATATGATTCACGCCGACCTTTCGGTCTCCGTGTTCCGAGGTCATATCTTATATGCATAGCTCGTCAAGTATAACCTGAGTATTCGCGTGTGCAACTGTTTTGCACCGTTGTATTTGAACGTAGAGCCTATCACACCCGATCATCACGTGGTGTCTCAAAGACGAAGAACTTTCGCAACGGTGCATACTCGGGAGAACACTTCTTGATAATTTAGTAAGGGATCATCTTATAATGCTACCGTCAATCAAAGCAAGATAAGATGCATAAAGGATTAACATCACATGCAATCAATATAAGTGATATGATATGGCCATCATCATTTTGTGCTTGTGATCTCCATCTCCAAGCACCGTCATGATCACTATCGCCACCGCGCGACACCTTGATCTCCATCGTAGCATCGTTGTCGTCTCGCCAACTATTGCTTCTACGACTATCGCTACTCCTTAGTGATAAAGTAAAGCAATTACATGGCGTTGCATTTCATACAATAAAGCGACAACCATATGGCTCCTGCCATTGCCGATAACTTGGTTACAAAACATGATCATCTCATACAATAAAATATAGCATCACGCCTTGACCATATCACATCACAACATGCCCTGCAAAAACAAGTTAGACGTCCTCTACTTTGTTGTTGCAAGTTTTACGTGGCTGCTACGGGCTGAGCAAGAACCGTTCTTACTACGCATCAAAACCACAACGATATTTCGTCAAATAGACTCCGCTTTAACCTTCTCAAGGACGGGCGTAGCCACACTCGGTTCAACTAAAGTGAGAGAGACAGACACCCGCCGGTCACCTTTAAGCAACGAGTGCTCACAGCGGTGAAACCAGTCTCGCAGAAGCGTCACGCGTAATGTCGGTCCGGCCGCTTCATCTCACAATACCGCTGAACCAAAGTATGACATGCTGGTAGGTAGTATGACTTGTATCGCCCACAACTCACTTGTGTTCTACTCGTGCATATGACATCAACGCATAAAACCAGGCTCGGATGCCTTTGTTGGGGAACGAGTAATTTCAAAAATTTTCCTACGATCACGCAAGATCATGGTGATGCATAGCAACGAGATGAGAGTGTTGTCTACGCACCCTCGAGACCAGCAACGGAAGCGTTGACGCAACGTAGAGGAAGTAGTCGTATTTCTTCCCGATCCAACCGATCCAAGTACCGAACGACGGCACCTCCGAGTTCTGCACACGCTCAGCTCGATGACGCCCCTCGAACTCCGATCCAGCCGAGTGTTGAGGGAGAGTTTCACAAGACGACGGCGTGGTGACGATGATGATGTTCCACCGGCGCAGGTTTCGCCTAAGCTCCGCAACGGTATATTCGAGGTGTAGTTTGGTGGAAGGGGCACCGACACGGCTAAGGAACGATCTCAATGATCAACTTGTGTGTCATGGGGTGCCCTCTGCCTCTGTATATAAAGGAGGGAAGGGAGGGCTGGCGGCCACCAAGGGCTGCGCTGGGAGTCCTACTCCCACCGGGAGTAGGATTCTCCCCCAATCCTAGTCCAACTAGGATTGGCCAAGTGGGAAGGGAGAGAGGCGCCACCCCTTCTCCTAGTCCTAATAGGACTAGGGAAGGGGGAAGGTGCTGCCAGCACTTGGGCCCCTTTCCTCCTTTCCACTAAGGCCCATCAAGGCCCATTGACCCCCGGAGGTTCGGTAACCCCTGCACTCAGTAAAATTCCCAATTTCACCCGGAGTGATTCCGAGTCCAAACATAGGCTTCCAATATATCAATCTTTATGTCTCGACCATTTCGAGACTCCTCGTCATGTCCGTGATCTCATCCGGACTCAACAACCTTCGTACATCAATATCATATAAACTCATAATAACCGCCATCGAAACGTTAAGCGTGCGGACCCTACGGGTTCGAGAACTATGTAGACATGACCGAGACACCTCTCGGTCAATAACCAATAGCGGACCTGGATGCCCATATTGGTTCCTACATATTCTACGAAGATCTTTATCGGTCAGACCGCATAACAACATACGTTGTTCCCTTTGTCATCGGTATGTTACTTGCCCGAGATTCGATCGTCGGTATCCAATACCTAGTTCAATCTCGCATGGCAAGTCTCTTTTCTCGTTCCGTAATACATCATCTCACAACTAACACATTTAGTTGCAATGCTTGCAAGGCTTTATGTGATGTGCATTACCGAGAGGGCCCAGAGATACCTCTCCGACAATCGGAGTGACAAATCCTAATCTCAAATATGCCAACCCAACATGTACCTTCGGAGACACCTGTAATGTACCTTTATAATCACCCGATTCGTTGTGACGTTTGGTAACACCCAAAGTGTTCCTCGGGCAAACGGAGTTGCATAATCTCATAGTCATAGGAACATGTATAAGTCATGAAGAAAAGCACTAGCAACAAACTATACGATCAGGTGCTATGCTAATGGAATGGGTCATGTCAATCAGATCATTCAACCAATGATGTGATCCCGTTAATCAAATAACAACTCCTTGTTCATGGTTAGGAAACATAACCATCTTTGATTAACGAGCTAGTCAAGTAGAGGCATACTAGTGACACTC